>OZ026612.1:41622376-42089876 GCA_964020975.1 Hermodice carunculata | reverse complement strand
GTCTATTACAGGAAAACATGAAAACCCTCATCTGAGTATAATGGTGGTACTAATTCTAGCCCAAATCATGATATTGATGGGAGCAGTAGGCCAATCAGCAGTGAGAACAACATCATGCCACCAGTCTTTATTCTGTGATCCATACCCTGCCTTGTGTTGATATTAAGCGGACAATGCACTTACAAATCTTTAAAATCCATGGTGAGGCATAACCTGTTGCAATGCAATCCAACACACAGTTTGACTTTGTGGACATTTGGAGACATTGTGTGAATATTGATGAGGCATTATCAGATGCAACCTATATTACAAATGTATTAACCCTTAAAGCACTAATTTAAAGACTGAGTCGACAGCTTTCTTCAGGGCACTTTGCGCGCAATGCGCACAAAGTGCCCCAAAGAAAGCTGTTGACTAAGACTACTTTTTGCTTTAGACCAGACTTCCTGGTATTTGAATGAAAGGTATCTTTATGAGGAATTTGAATCTTAACCATTATATTGTAACGGAAATGAGAATACGACTATAGCCGTGATTAGCAATTTAAGGGGTAAAACATGGCTCAGCTTGAGGGAGAGGGCTGTATCAGTAGATAGAATCCTCCCTGTCAGGCTTTACTCAGCTTGAGGGAGAGGGCTGTATCAGTAGATAGAATCCTCCCAGTCAGGCTTTACTAGGTTTTAACCCTTTAGTACCGGACGACAATGTATTTTATCATCAAGCCAAAAAAATATGTAAGGGTGTTTCCCCTAAGAGAGAAAGTTTTTTTTTGTGGGGGGGGGAGGGTTAGGTAAGCATACTTTCTTTTTTTTTTTTAGTGTGACCGTTTGGGTGGGTCAGTATATTTTCTTTGTTAAATATTCCGCAATTTTGGGCAGGTAGGTATTTGTATATTTTTGGGTTTTTTTTGGTTGGAAATAAGTTAACATGGTCTGTAGGGGGGTTAGAGATGGGTCGGTCAGGTTAAGGGAAATAAACTTTTTTTTTGGCCTAACTTCTGTTCTATTGCTATGATTTACATTGTGTTCACATTATAGCATTTCCTTTCCTCATGTGGCTTCATAACAAGTTAACTTTCTTGTGGTGTTTCCTTTTGCTGTAAACCAGTTTACATTGGGGCATTTGGGTGTGATTTAAGTGGAAAAGAGGTAACTTGGTGTGACCATAGGTGTTTCATGCTGCAAATTTCATAATTTTACACATTAAATTATATGACTGAGCATGGCGCAACTTTCTGTCAGATACTGAGGTTGTCAGCACTACCTACATATGGTATTCCAGGTTTCTGTTTAATTTGAAAGTCTTAGGTTACATTCATTACAAATCATGGAAAACTTGGAAGAATGCAACATGAATGCTTGAAGTTGGTAGCACACCAGCTATATTGTATGAAAGTCAAATACATGTATTGATTTAAAATTGTATAAGACCTATATGCTGATGGAGTGAAGTTTGTTTGCGAGCAAAAATTTACTGATACAATGTGCACTTTGGTATACTGAAAATTCTACAAAGCTGCCAAAAGTCACCAGGCCTTGGCTGTTAAGAATTCACTGCACTGATCTAGTCCATGTGCAGGTTTGACACATATAAGTACTATAGGCCTGTTGAAATATTACCTGAATGATAGATAGGTTTAAAAAAAAAAAAAAAGAAAACAAAAAACAAAAGCAAAAAACTTTTTTTTCCCGCAGAATGATATATGCACCTCACATAGGCTTCTGTGCCATGTAAAGTTGTCTCTCAAAATGCGAGTCACATTTTCAGTATTGCTGGAAGCAGATCTGTGCCTCCTGTTCCCAATGCAGTATGTACACAGTAGACGTGTAGTGACAGCAGGTGGCCATGTGAACATGCATACCCTGTCTGTTAGTCATCCTCAAAGATACTGCATGGAGGATACGGTGGCCGTGAACTTTGTACATCATCAGGCATGCATTCTGATTTTGGTCATTGTTGAATGGCGGTGGAGGTAAGAATCGTTCAGGACTTCTTGCTGTTAATACATAGTGAGAACTAGATGCCAGATATGCAAAAATGGTTATTAAACTTTCAGTGGGATTCCAGTTTATTTGCCACAACAAAGCAAATAGGATGTGTGAAGAAACTTGGAAATATCTTCTGCTAATTCATAATAGATATATGGTTGCTGGATGATGATGATGTTGATATCATGACCTTTAAGTGCCAAATTTTGGACTGGGTCAACAGCTTTTCTCGGTGTGCATTGGGCTCAATGTGCCCAATGCACGCCGAGAAAAGCTGTTGACCTGGGATATTTTCTGTGGTGCTAGAGGTATGCTGGTACTTGAATGAAAGGTCTTTTTACAATGAATACGAATCTGAGATCCTAGTGATAATTCAGACTAGTTTCACTTTAGTAGATGGACTTTAGACGTGATTGACACTGAAAGAGCTAAACCAGTGTACATATATCTGCTTCAATGTTCAAGGACAAGTGTGACAATACATTAAACAGAGTGGTGACAGTAGTACACTGAACTTTCAAGCTTTTCTGAACAAATTATACATCCCGTGTAGCCCACCATTATGTGACTGGGTGATGAATGTTCCTGTTTAAACGTACTAAAAATGTCAATTTGGCATCAAAGTGACAGTTATTGTTCATCAAAAAAAAAACAAACAAACAAACAAACAAAAAAGAAAACAATAGGAGTCAACAGGGGATGAAACTTGCAAAGTCAGCCCTCAGTGTGATGGCAAAGGTTTACATGGAACCTAGCAGGATAGAAGAGAGCCTGTCAGAGAAGAGTAGGGCACATATGTATCATTGTACTTGCAGTCTTGCTGAGTTTCTTGATTCGGTACACCATATGAATTGCTAATGCAGGTACCAAGTGAATTGTTGTTACTGAGAGTGCCAGAGATGTCTCGTGTTGACTGATAATGATATGGTTGTGGCCATGTACTTGTGAACCCTGTCTTGGTTGAAGAGTTGGCTTTCTATCAAAACAAATCGCTGCCAAGGATGGTCCTGTGCAATTACCTGGGCAAAGAAAGTGCCTGCTGTGCTTTCTGTAAACCAAAAATATGCTCAAACAAAACTACCTCAGTGGCAGATGGAGATTGAAGTTACGTGTTCTGTAAATGAATTATATGGAAGGGGGGGAAAAAAAACAGCACAAAGTTAAGAGACATGCATGCATATTGTCCAGTGTGTATGGGGTTATAGATGAATCCTAGGCAAGCAGAAGACATAACAAGGTGCAGAATATGCTGGCGTGCTTTGATGTGTGAAATGTGTTGTGTCAGGTGATGGGTGATGAGAGCAGTGCGGCCACTTGGCAGATACAGGTGCCCTTCCTGCTGGTCACACCTGTAGTACTTATAGCTGCACATTTGATGGGATCAACAAGGTGGGTGTGTCCGGCTCACTGCATAGCAGCCAGTAATTTTTGTGGAATTAAAAAACTGTGAAGCGAAATTGTGCCATCCTGGTGACCTACAGCTGATTGTGCCCACCTGGACATTAACCCTTTTGGTACAAAAAGGGCAAAAGATATTACCATGTTGATGTTCGTTTGATCTGCATCCACAGCATATTTGAGCTGACATGGCAGTCAGCTGAGCTTGCAAGATGATTGCTGATCTGGCAATTGGCTGTCCATCTACTCTTCATATTTATGACTTCTTAAAAATAGCCTCATGGAAGGCTTTGATGTTACAGATGGATGTTCCCAATGTGGACCCCCACCAAGTTTAAGAACAAAATGATTCAACAATTTTTGTATTTTTAATGGATAATTAAGGGTCTGCCCCATGGGGGAACCCTTTCTGTTTTGGGGCTGTTCGTCTGTCCATATGTTGGTCTGGATGTGCACATTCTTGTTAGCGGGATATTTAAAGAATGCCTTGATGTATTTTGTTCAAATTTGGAAATATGCTTATCATACTTGGCAAGATGAACTGATTAGATTTTGGTGTCATTATGACCTATTTTGAGCAAATGGCAGCCTAATTACATGCTTGTTAGGGTTCGTTACCGCAATATCTCCAGAGTGCTCCAACGTACATGTAATTTGCTCAAATTTGGCAGTATGCTTATCTAGCATGCCAAGATGAACTGATTAGATTTTGGTGTCACCATGACCTAATTTGAGCAAATGGCAGACCCTTCAGTTGATGTTTTTGCATTGAAGGTATGTCTAGTTTACTTTATTTCTGTAACAAAAAATCTTCTACAACAAAAACATATGCTCATTTGCATTGATGTTGCACAAAAGGTTACCTGGGGTCATTTAGTTCTTATTCTGGTCACCAGATGGCACTGCCTTTTTTATATTTTTTATGGATTTTGTGTATTATGACTATTTTCAACTTTTCCAGAATGGCCAAACACAATTATTTGAAATTTTATCAGAATTTGATTGGATTAAATATGATGCATGTTTGCAAAGATGATGAGGATACGTTAATTTTTGTCAAAGCTATGGGATATCAAACTTTTATACAGTAGCTTGTGTTAGTAACTGCTGCTGCTGTACATGTATATAGCAATAAAGTGCACATATTGCAATATTGTAAAAACTGTACAATGCTTTGCCTGCACAAATATATGTTCCCCAGGTGGATCTCCACACCAAATCTGTGAAGGAGATAGTGATGCAATAATTGTGCATCCCTCAGACAGCATGTGCATATAGTATTTAGTGTATAAATCAGGCTTTTTTTTCTTTTTTTTTTTTTTCTGCTGACACAACACATCAGACACATTGGCTTATCTTGGAAATAGTGGATCCTGGGCTTATGGCAACCATTAAATGTTCATAGGAAAGTACCTAAAAGTGTTGAGTTTTTTGTTTTGTTTTGTTTTGTTTGTTTTGTTTTTTTTGGGGGGGGGAGGGTTACACTTTGAATGACCTTGAAAAGTCAAATTGACATATGGGCTTAAATCTTGCTAATGATGGATCCTGTCAGTTTTCATTTTAAAAATGGTGTTTCGAAAATTCTATGAATAATGATTTGGTATGGCAAGCAATGATGGTCCTACAAAACAGCCAGCTGACAGTATACATGGGTGACCTTGATGTCATATTCGAGGTCCCAGGGCACTGCTGTTGATGATACAGTTCCCTTTATATTGGCAGACTTAATTTTAACTATAACTGCAATTGTTATGCATGGCAGTGGTCCTGCATAAGAGCTGAATGGAGAAGCATGTGGTTGATCTTGACCCTGTTCCCAAAGTCCCCGAGTACCTCAGTGATTTTAGTGTTTTGAGTTGCAGGGAAAAAGTCACCTTTCTCCCAAAGGTCACAGGACTGTCACAGTGCTCTTGTTGCATACATGCAACAACTGTAACTGGGAAAGGAAGAAACTTGTAGGATGATGGACAGTATTATTGCATGACCTGTATTAATATTCAGTCTGGGGCAACCATGAGGGGAAAATGTGTGTCTCTAAGCAGCCTGAGGACCTGTTAATGAAGTTAATTACCTTTGCAGTAGTTGCCACCCAGCTTTACAGAAGGAATTAAAGGATATTTCATTGATACAGTCTTTACAAGTAGTATAATTACTTCTACCTCTATTATCAAATCTTGCCTTACCCAAGAAGAGAAAAGAATGTGTGCAACTTTAATCTGTCAGATGACAGTCACATTGTGGTAAGATAGAATTTAATACAACAGTCTACAAGAAGTAGGTTGGACGCCCACTTCTCATTTGACAAGTAGCAGTCAAAAAAAAAAAAAAAAAAAAAAAAAAATAATAATAATAATAATAATAATAATAAAATAAATAAAGCAGAACAAGGTAGAATGTTTTATATGTAAAGAAAAAAGAAGATAATGTTGTAAATAGAGCCCAAGAATCCATTCATCTTAACAGGATTACAAATTAAGAAAAAAGCCCTGATCTCTCTCTCTCTCTCTCTCTCTCTCTCTCTCTCTCTCTCTCTCTCTCTCTCTCTCTCTCTCTCTCTCTCTCTCTCTCTCTCTCTCTCTCTCTCTCTCTCTCTCTCTCTCTCTCTCTCTCTCTCTCTCTCTCTCTCTCTCTCTCTCTCTCTCTCTCTCTCTCTCTCTTCCCCCCCCCCCAATGAAACTGACAGATAGCAGGTGACTTCACCAGGTGCAGATTCATACCAGAGGGTTTATCAAAGTGATGCCCAGCCAGCCACGCAGAGACCCTTTGTACCTGTATGGACAGGTTAAAAGGGAGGTTGCAACAGGTCAGTAATTTGATGAGGGTAATGATGGCCAGGAGACAGGGAGGACAAGTGACATGGGGAGGGGGGAGGGGGGGGGAGTGTGGTGGTGTGAAGCTATTAGCAACTGGTAAGAGACAAATTACCACTCACTTGCCAGTTGAAAAATCGACCTGGCTGGACCACTGTCAGCCAACATAACATAACGTATCCATCTATGATGGGAAGGCTGTACTGGGCAGAGTTCTCTCCAGAGCATTGTGAGGTAACTGATTGGTTAAAAATGAAATGGGGTCTGGTAGCTGGAAATGTTTGTCGTCACAAGGAGCCAGGTGGTCTCTCCAAAACGTGGTTATCATGGCAGGCTGTATTGTACAGAGTGTGTGTATCATTGTCTGCTTGATACAGTAGTACGTGCATTCATAAACCTTGACAGACAAGATTTTGCTGCAGGAAAGTGGCCTGTAGCAACTCAGTTAATAAAAGAGTCAGGTTGAGAGTCTTTCAAACAAACACCATCGTAAACCAATATTTATGGCATATCAAACTTAGAAAGCAAACGTGCAGACTCTTGAAATTAGTCCAGGCGGTTTGAGGGATGACATTTGATGCAAACTGTTGTAATTAGTCCAGAACATTGCAGGAATGGCATATGAGTACATGTACGGGATAGTTTTGGCCACTTCAATGTGAAAAGGGTAAGTGCAGCATGCATGTCACACTGGTATTGTAGCAGTTTTCACCCTTTGGCCACTCTTGCCAGATGGGTATTGTACTCAATTTGTTGTCCATCCACACAACATGATTACCAGAGAATGGAAAGACCTAACCATACCAAAGATAACAAACTTGCATATGAGTGACTTGAACTGTGTTTCAAGGTCATAGGGGTCAAATATGTCAATTTTCTACCGGTTACATGAACATGTAAGTGTCACAGCCGTAACTGAAGAATGGAAAGAGCAACCCCAACAAAATTCGGCATATGGGTTCCAACTTATGGAAAACTCTATAAAGGACTGCACAAGTGACTTCAAATGACCTTAATTTTTAAAAGGCACAGGAGGCCAAGTTTGTCAGTTTTGTGCCATGCATGGTGTCACTCTTATAACTTAACCATGTAAAGAACTGCAGCCAAGGGTTTTTTAGGACACCGCTTACTATTTTTACCCCTCGGCCTTCTAGGCTAGAGGGGTATCGTCGTTAACTACGCGTCCCTCCGTCCATCCATCCATGCCTTGTTAACACCATATCTCCAAAAATACTCACTTTACAGAGACTAAATTTTGTCACGGGGCCATTGAGGTGCTTATCGAGAAGTAGGTCACATATTTCGGTCACTGTACTGCATTAAAGAAAAAAATGGCATTAGCACAATATCTCAAAAAATATTGAATGTAGCTTAATCAATTATTTATGACAGTTGGTCTTAAGGATGCCTGAGAAGCCTATTAAGAACTAGGTCACTGGGTCACATATTTACGTCACAGTGCTGCTTTTAAGAAAAATGGCGGTACCATGATATCTTCAAATCTTAATTTTCTCATTGTAGCTTCACCAGTTATTTATGACAGTTGATCCTAAGTATGCCTCAGACACTTAGTGAAAACTAGGTCATTGGGTCACATATTTAGGTCACAGTGCTGTAGTGAAGAAAAAGGGCCTTGCCATGATATCTCTTCTCATTGCATTTGCGCCAAAGCTTTGCCATTAAGTCAAACAGAAGTAACCTTAACCTACCCAAGGGTATTGTCGTCATCTACACATCCATCCGTCTGTCTGTTCGTCTGTCTAGGCTGAGGGGTTTTCAGTCACTGATCGGCTTCTAGTTATTCAGTGTATGCATGCCTCATTGCCTATTCTGGGAGTAGAATGATAAAAAAATACTTGCTTTTATATACAGTTTTATGTAATATCTTTTTTTCGGACATCGGAAAGTACATAATTATTTTCAACAACACAGCTGTACCAAATGATGAACTTGTTGCGTACAATTTTGTCAATCAATACTGCATGAAATAAAGAATGAAAGCTATCAAATATCTCAATTATACACAGCTTATTATGAACTTTTCGTGGGGTAGACACGATGACTTACAAATGCTAGCATATGACTGAGGTAAGTACATTGTGGTATGTGGCTGGAGTATGTGCTCATAATAAGCATGGTAAAGTGATATATGCATTGTACAAGCAGATTGATGCTGAACCTGCAGTCATTAACCCTGCTGTACAGGTACAGTGACTGGGGACAGCCTGGTCTTAGTTCACCACTGATATGCCCAATTAGCAGCTGGCAGGAGCTGGAACGAACAATGAGATCTATCATACAGCCACTGAACATGTGTCAGGTACTGTTGTGGGTTGCTTAGAAGCATGCCTAATGCTTTGTTTGACCTGAGTCCGGGAACACTGAGAATATTCCTACTTGTAGGTTTGACCATAATTGTGTTTTTAGCTCAGCTGACTTATCAGTCAGCTGAGCTTATTTTATGAGCAGCCATCCATCATCCGTCTGTTAAGTTGTTCACTGTGGAATCTCTTTGCTGTCATTGTTGGGTTTGATATTTATGAATATGGGTCATGTTTTTCTACATTATAAAGTGTATCATACTAGAGACGTCCATCTGTAGAACTTCAATTGTATGGTGAGGGACTTGTAGAAGTCTGCTCCTTGCATTTGATACTCTATAACAGTGATTCAATCACTTTACTTATTAGTTACATAATGTTCCAGGTTCATAGATATCACAACAATGATAGAGGCCTACTTTCTACTTTTGCTATAAACAAAGCAGATGAACTAGTCAGAAGAACCAAAATAGTGATAAGCCTACCAATTCTCTCTCTTTTTTTTTTTTTTTTTTATTTTGAGTGTTTGGGCCTATACATATTGGAAACACTATATAGTCTGTATTTATTGAAGAATATTTCAAAGATTGAGAGGACCGGTTTAAAACCACCAGTTGCCTTTTGTGGGTGACTGCCTGTCTCAAGTCAGGAGTGAAATTTGTTTCTTCACATTGGTATTGGAAGATGAATGTTGATGCTTTGGTAACTCTGGAATCTCTTTGCTGTCATTGTTGGGTTTGATATTTATGAATATGGGTCATGTTTTTCTACATAAGTGTATCATACTAGAGACGTCCGTCGTCCATCCACAATTCACATTTTCGACTTCTTCTCCAAAACCGTCAGCCAGTTTAACTTCAAACTTGGTGGGGATGTGCCTTGTATGGGTATCTACATTTTTTATTCAAATGGTCATGCTGCAGTGATTTAAGGATTTTTTATGATTTTTTTTTTCTTTTTGGGGGTAAATCTTTACAAAATCTTCTCCAAAACTGCTCACCCAATTGCTCTGCTATTGCATATGGACACTCCGGGGTCTCCTAGTTCTTAATTTGTTCACCAGGTGGTGCTGCGATCTTTTTCTATTTTTTTATGAACTTTTGTGTATTTTTGCTGTTTTCGACTTCTTCTCCAGAACTGTCACTCAGGTTAAGCTGAAACGTGGTGGATATGTTCCTTGTGGAAGGGTCAAACAAAGTTGTTAACTAGGTGGCACTGCTATGAATTCCTGATTTTTAACATTTTTTTTTCAATTTGGGTACTTATCCGTCAATGCAGCTTTTCTATTGATTACTGTGTAAGTCAGTGCGCATTCTAATGCTAATTCACATTTTCCACTTCTTCTCCCAAACCTTCATCCAGATTGACTTCAAACTTGGTGGCAATGTATCTTTGGTGGGTTTCTACCAGGTGTGTTCAAATGATCATGCTCGAGTGATTTTTAGATTTTTAATGATTCTTTTTATTTTTTTTTATTTATTTTTTTTTTTTTGACAAATCTTACAAAATCTTCTCCACAACCGCTCACCCAATTGCTTTGATATTACATGAGAACAATCCTGGGGACTCCTTGTTCTTAATTTGTTCACCAGGTGGTGCTGCAATTTTTTTTCAATTTTTTTATGAATTTTTGTGTTTTTGTTACTTGTCACTTTTTTTAAAGATTTTTTTGTTCTTTTTTGGGGTAAATCTTAAAAAAATCTCCGACGAAACCGCTCACCCAATTGCTCTGATATTGCATAGAGACATTCCGGGGTCTCCTAGTTGTTAATTTGTTTACCAGGTGGCGCTGTAATATTTTTCTAAGAACTGTCACTCAGGTTAAGCTGAAAATCGGTGGATATGTTCCTTGTGGAAGGGTCAAACAAAGTTGTTCACTAGGCAGCACTGCTGTGGATGCCTGATTTTTAACGATTTTTTTTAATTTGGGTACTTATCGGTGAATGCACCTTTTCTATTGTAACTTACTATGCAAGTCAATGGGCATTCTGATGGTAATTCACATTTTGGACTTCTCTGAAGAAACTGTCTCTCAGATTTACTTCAAACTTTGTGGTAATGTACCTTGGGTGGGTCAATACCAAGTTTGTTCAAATGGTCAGGCTCCAGTGATTTTTGGATTTTTTATGATTTTTTTTCAAAAATCTTTAAAAAGTTATAATAGGAAAGTTTAACATGGGAATTTCTTGTAATGGTTATAACTTAAATAATTTTGGTCAAATGTGTGCCAAACATGGTGGGCATGTACCTTTTATAAGTGTCTACCTATTTTGAGCAAATGGTCATGCTCCAGTGATATTTGGACCTTGACCTCATTCTCAAGGTCACTGGACAACTGACATGAAATTTACTGTTCACTTGATAACTTGAGATCTGTTTTGACTTAGGACCTGGATGTTGCACATGTTAATGTTTCTCCATGAAGGTCATGCTTAGACAGTTCATGAGTGACCTTGACCTCGTTTCTGGGGTCACAGTGCAACATACATGAATTTTACTCTTCACTATAACTTGATAACTACTTGAACTGGGACCTTGACATTGCACATGTTAGTGTTCTTCTATCAAGGTCAGACTTACTCAGTACATGGGTGACCTTGATCCTATCCCAAGTTCCCAGAGCTGCAAGTGTGATGAATGTCCAGGTCAGCTGAGCATGGGCTGTCCTCTTGTCGTCCCCCCCCCCGCTTGACTAAAGTGGCTCTTACGTCTTTAGCCAAATGCTGCTTGTCTTGCAATAAAACCTCTTGTCGTCCCCCCTCCCCCCCCCCCCCCGCTTGACTAAAGTGGCTCTTAAGTCTTTAGCCAAATGCTGCTTGTCTTGTAATAAAACCACAAGCAAAAAATCCTCTTTCTGAAATATTCTGGAGAGCCCAAGTTCGGGTACAATGAATATTAAATGTGTTTCAATACTTCAATAAATTTTGAAATACAGTTAGTCAATCCAATAAGCAACACAATGTTATTGGCCAAATTACATCATTTTAGCCAGTGGTTGTGTGGCTAATGGATAGTGATAACGCAGAAGTAAGATGAAAGTAAACGTCTGTCTGGCTTGCCTGCATTTGAAACCTGCATGTCCTTTACCTGCAGGACGTGACCTGTAGTAACTTTTTTTCTCAAATTCCTTGGGGTGGTCAACAGTTTTCCAGTCACAATTCGATTTAAAAGAAACTGGAGAACAAACACATGTTCATCCCATAAAAGTCGGGAGAGGGTTTGAACCCTGGTACATGGTGAGACTCCATTAGAGTTTGGTGTGCACCCATTTGTTTTACTCGGACTGAAGAGCGTCAACTGATGTGGTCTCTGCCGGTGGCACAGATAAACATGTGTTTGTTGACAGAGGTATGCAGTAAACCATGTAATGCTTAGTCCTACTGAGCATTTGCATTTGTAAAACCAGGGCCAACATAATCAGCTTTCAGTGGCAACAAATTTTTTCCTGGTGTTTTGGGTCGTCTCATATAACATGACTCTTTCGGTGCCAAGTTTTGAACCACGCGTCCAAAGAGCCCCAAAGGAAAGCTGTTGACCCGGACCACTATAGTCACTGGAACTACAGACATGCTGGTACTTGAATGAAAGGTGTTTTCACAAAGAATAGGAACCTAGCACCTTTATTATAATTGAGAGGCAGTTGGTTGTAAGGAGTTCAACTGTAGTCGCAGTTGGTGTTGAAAGAGTCGAAAAGAGAGGAGACCATACACAGATGGAGGCCCTAGGAGCTGCCTGCTGCTGCCAGCTTTCTGGTTTTAGTGCAGTAGTGGCACAGAAAGAGGCCTGAAGTGGGAGTTGACCAAAAACACAGCCTTGACAGCATGCCCCAGCAAGATGGTAACTGCTGGGGGGGGGGGGGGGATGTCTATTGTTTTCAGGTTTAAATAAGTCTGAGCAGGTGTGACCTTGTCAGGTCAGTTAACTGTACTAGTGTGCCACATATTGCTGCAAATCTGTAAGTAGACTGGCCTGTTCTGACCTATTACAGTGGTTTCTGTAAGTAGACTGGCCTGTTCTGACCTATTACAGTGGTTTCTGTCTTAAAGGCCACCCAAATTCCTCAAAAATGTCACATTTAAAAAAGAGGGGTGGCATATTTTTAGGCAAACAAGTAGGCTACAGAGAAAATACCATACTGGGTGCATGGAGAAGTGGTCTTTGCAGAGGCTGGTTGGAGGATGGGGGTGGGAGGAGTCTTTCCTGGGGGTGATTCATGAGGGGGTGTTACTGTATGTACATGTCATGTATCAAAGGCATTCTTAATGACAAATACAGGAATGGAAACATGAGCAGCAAATTGGGCTTCAAATGATGTGTAATGAAAAGTCACTCAGGCCACTGCTTAAATTGTTTTCCCCCCTTGCAGATCCTAACATTTTTTAACTGTTTTTGTGAATCCACCTTTCCCCCAAAAAGTTGAATTTCTATAAAGAGCAGACTTGTTGTGATTTGACAAAAAGAGAATGTATGACTCATCTGGGCTGTGGGGCCATCTACGGTCACAACTCAAGGGTCGGTCCTCAAATTCTATGCTTCCGCAGCTACACATTGTCAGTCTCCCCCGTACAACACCTGCATGTATTTTATTGTGACAGTCTTTCAATGTATGGGAAGGAACAAAAGCAAAGCAAAGGCTGCTGCCTACTGACAGACAGAGACTTCTATGAAGGAGACACCCCTGCTACTCCTGGTTAACACATTGCCGTGTTTACGTCGCTGCAAGTTTTTTTTGTTTTTTTTTTTTTTGCTGCATCTGTGGTGTATATACTTGTAGGAATAGACTGAAACTGTGTATGAGACATACGAGCTGGCTCCTCCCGGAGCACTTCAAGCCATGGTGACAGAAGGGGGTGCAAGGGGCATTGTACAACATTGTGTGTCTGTGCTACCTTAGCGGCAGCATTGGGCTAACCAGGGACTCATTGTTCCTTGTGATGGTCACAGAATTTTGAGAGTTTCCAAGATGAAATTATGAGATATATTCATTAAAAAAAATACCAGCGTGTGTACACAAGATCTGATTACAGCTGAGGTGCCCAGGGAAGCCTGGTTTGCAGCAACAGTGTTAGGTTTGTTGATGCAGTTCAGATCACCTCTGTTACAGACCTATTCAACAACACAGGAGCTTGTCACCCAGAAATTGTGCTGTATACAGTAGCAGGTATTCAAGGCACAGTTTACCTTGGCATGGGACATATATTTATAGTCCTGACAAGTGTGGCATATACCAGCAAGAGAAGACAGGATTATCAATTGCAGCAAGGATTTTTTCTTTTTTCTTTTTTGACAGTTTTATGCATAGTTAATGCAGTGTATGAAGATATGCGTGTATCATGTTGAGATTACTCAATGTAGCACATCACAATGTCCCATGGTTTTGTGAAACTACACATACACTGATCATTTTAATGGTGTGAAGTATGCTGTCCGCCAGCGTCAGAAGAGATGGATGTACCCATGTGTTACATGCCAGGTTTGGCCTAATAACAGTCGTTTTATTTTGCAGGTGTAACCCCTTGCCATGAAGAGGACAAGATGGCATCATGCCCTTGGTCCTCTTACCACTGAGTCCTGTGAAGCTGTCAGTCGGTCTGTCTCATGTAGATACACGTGCCAAAAGTGACTGGATGGTAAGCAGGGTACAGGCTGGCCCAACAGGGTACAACCCTCAAGGCACACAGGGTGATCCAAAAGTTGACAGTGTAAGCACCAGCGGGACAGTGTTGACCACACACTTTTGGCATTGGCCACTAAATCCACATGGTGCTGCTGGCAGGGTCCTGTGCATGGACTCCTCATTATTCCGTGGATAGGGAGGACTCCTATTTACAACCGGCAGCTACCTGGAGGTAGAGAACAGCAGCAACATGAGCAGCAAAAATGATGGAGCTTTTAGCTACCAGGCCTTGCCACTGCAATACGATGTGGACGGAAACCAGGGACTTTCAATCAACAGCACCGGTCCACTGCCTGGAGGCCGGTGTCATCAGATACAAATCAGCTACCAGGTGGCGCCAGCAGTCATCTGTGCCATGTGCTTTGTGTTTGGAATCGTGTATACCTTTTTTGGTAAGTGAGAGCTTGACGCTAATGGATTAGTAGGAAAATCGATTGCCAGATGTTGATGAAACTTTTTTGTGAGCTTATTAAACCAGCATCAGCCACAAAAGATAGACTGTGGTATATCTTAATATGACTGGTTTCCAGTGATGTGAAGAAGAAGTTTACATTAAAACAAACAAGGTTCATTGTATTGCATGAATAGGATCAATAAGACACTAGTTAAGCCTTCCACGGATACAGTAGAATTCTTTATGTGTTTTTTACCAGAAGTGGAGTCAAAAGTGTGGCTTCAGGTGATCTATTTAAAGTAATTTGGCATAGAGATTGATATCATTTGCACCAGATATGTGGATTGTTATTTATGGTGTGATAGTCACAATTCATTATTTTGTCACCGTGACGTCCATCAAAGTCAACATACAGAAGACATGGTGCACAAAGATGTGACCTGGAAAGGGGGGGGGGGGCAAGGCTTTGTGCATGATATGATTGTGTTTTTTTTAAATTTTTTATGAACTGTGAAACTACAAAAATAATTTTTGTGAACAGTGAAAGGTCTGTTCCATGTAAAATGTGATTTATCATTACAATAAATTACGAACCGTGATTTCACATCATGGTGGGGAAATTGGCATCAACGTATTATCTGGGACAAGTGAAATTCTGTCGAGGACAAGTGACTTTCAAGTGAAATTTACATTCACTGTTGACCCATTTATAAATTCATTTGGCAGTTGAAGCATTGCATTTTCAAAAATTTTAATTGAACATCATTATGTTGAGTAATTAATACATAGGTTTAGACATGGACAGTGACTGGATTGGCCATGGAGCATAGAGAGATTGGATTGTGTTACATTTTGGTTCAGAAGTACACAGAAGGTGTGGCACTGTGGCTCCTGTTTCTATAATTGTTGTGCAACAAGCTGAATTATCAACTGTGTTTAAAATCATTTGCAAGAGTTTCAGCATATGAAATCACAAATTTGTTGTATTTTGTTTGTTTCTATCAAAAATTGTGTCTGTTAGATACAAGGACAAGCAATTTAATCAGGGCACAAGTGTTACTTAAAATCACTTCTCATGTGGTCAAGAAGAACTAGAAACAATATTCTTACCTTGAACATTTCAATAAATCATAAACTGTGTCATCAAGATTTTGGCATATAAATTGTGATATACACGTGTATACATACCTTTTTAATATGAACTGTGAAAGCATGAACTTTTTCTATGTTATTCGTTAAAGGTATACCAGCCCCCACCCCCGTGTCAATGGTGCAATGAAACCTTCCTTGACAACCCAAAGGCATTCATTTGACTGGCTGGTACAACTAAAATAATTAGGTCTGCGGTGCCGTTAAGATGAGCATAGTGATGAGCCAGCTTTGAATAAAAGTCGCGCGAGAGAAATCAACATAATTTTTTCTGATTGTGCAGATAAGACCTTTTTCTCTTGTGGCATGCAGGTTACCGGTTCTTCAAGGCAGTGATGTTCATGACCGGATTCATCTTTGCCTCGCTGGTCACCTATCTGGTCTGTCTCGAGGAACGCCTATTACCCATGGAGGGCAAAATAGGAGTGGCCCTGGCGGCAGGGATTCTGGTCGGACTGATCACCATGTTGGTCCAGTACGTGGGCCTCTTCTTGACCGGCTTCCACACGGGCCTGCTGGTCGCCTGTGCCACACTGATCGTTCTAGAACAGTTCTACCACCCCACCACCAAGTGGATTCCCATCGGACTCCTATTTGGATTAGGTCTCCTCTTTGCTATGTGTAATTTGTACTTCCAGAAAGGATTAACGATATTTGGAACCAGTATATATGGGTCAGCATTGATGGTAGCTGCTTTGGATTACTTTATAGAAATGTTTATGATGGTGAAATACATTTGGGAACGAATTAAAGCTGAGAAGTCTCAGCCAGTGTGTTGGTTTAGCTGGATTATCCTGGGATTATGGCCCGCAGCATTCCTGGTGGGCTGTATCGCCCAGTGGCGGGTCACTGGTAAAGGCTTCGACCATCAAGAAGGTGAGTGCATCATGTGCATAGTTCTATTTTACATGTGGGACATGCATATTGACGAGCAAAATTTTCTTTTAGGTAAAGACTCCAGTAAACATTTACAAATATATCTGAATGTGGAATACATCAGTGTGAACTGCCACCTGGTCACAGATGGGGGTATGTAAAGTTGCTCGCCCATATAGAAAAGATGTATGAAGAAGCATGATCTGGGCATGCAAAGGTATGTATTTTTTTCACACTTCAGTGTCTGTAAGCTTGTCTTGAGGCATGGCTGAGGTCACGAAAAAAAGCATGCCTCCGCTGTGCACAGGGAGTGAGGGACGTACCATGGATGTGGACGGGCACAAAAAATATGCCTTTTTCATACCGTATGGCTGAAACTTATGGCCAGGGTGACATGTCTGGAAAAATCTTAGGCAGGAAAAGGTACCCTCTGGGCATTGGAAAAGACATGCTTGAAGCATGGAAAAGGTACCGCTTGGACGTGGGAAAAGCATGCTTGAGGCAGAGAAAGGATACAGAAAAAAATCTTATTTCTATTATTCATATGTGAACAAGGTCTTAGAGGCATGGAAGGGTATATAGTGTCTCCAGGAAGGTGTGGTTACGGAGGTATGAAAAAAGTGCATATTTCCATACAGGCATGAAAGTAAAATGGAAAAAGGTACATGCCTGTGTGAGAGGTACATTTGAGGCATAACAAGGTACAAAAGTGCAAAAGCATGCAATTCACCTGGTATAACGGTTCCATTTTTTTTTTAGTACTGGTTGACCCTGAACCAATATGTTTGCCTTCGAAATACGGGGAGTTAACATTTCAAACATAGATTTTAGATTTTGACTTATGTGGTAACGAAACTGAAATTAGGCCTTTCCCTGTAATTTGGCCTCTGCACAGACATGCCAGTGTAGCAACAGAATTGTTACCCCTCAATATATAAATGGAAGATTTCTGTTATCCCTACCAGTGTCTGATGAGACCCAGTTGGGGTTAAAACATGTCACACTCCTGCACCACCTCACCATAGCTACATTAACTTGCACTGTCTCTAGCTTATAAAAAGATACATGCTTCTGTGAGAGGTGCATGTATAATTGATGTATAAAAAGATACATGCCTCTGTGAGAGGTGCATGTATACTTGATGTATAAAAAGATACATGCCTCTGTGAGAGGTGCATGTATACTTGATGTATAAAAAGATACATGCCTCTGTGAGAGGTGTATGAGTACTTGATGTATGGAAGAGGTACGTGCCTCTGTGAGAGAGGTGCTTGAGGCATAAAAAAGTGTGGCATATGTTATAAACATTATGTGCCCCAACTTTGATTATTTGTTGGGATCTGATTTAAAGTATATCAAATAGTTCGAAAAAACATAACCCATATACACATAAATTTAATCCCGACAATGAGAGCAAAGTTAAATACAGCAAAAAAGGCACAGGTTCAAGGATTACCAAAAGATTATAAAAATGTACATGATTGGTGGATGTCACTTCTGCAGGCTGGTAAGTGTCACAAAGTTTTAAACATACAGCAAGCTGATACCGTAAACTTGCTTCAAACATTATTAGGGCCTTACAAGTGAAGGATCATATTAACAGGGAAGATTTGCACACTGAAACTGGAGAAACAGTGGGGAGAATCTTAAGTGGCACCACTGGGGAAGATGGATCTTGTGAGATGTAATGCTATGCCATACTTGGGGGAATTGTTCTTCTTGACCAGTTCTCTCTCTCTCTCTCTCTCTCTCTCTCTCTCTCTCTCTCTCTCTCTCTCTCTCTCTCTCTCTCTCTCTCTCTCTCTCTCTCTCTCTCTCTCTCTCTCTCTCTCTCTCTCTCTCTCTCTCTCTCTCTCTCTCTCCTCTCTCTCTCTCTCTCTCTCTCTCTCTCTCTCTCTCTCTCTCTCTCTCTCCCACCCCTAGTAATTCAGGTGTTCTGTGGCTTGGGCCAGTGCCTTCATTCTTCATGGAGTGCATGATATAGCTTCTGGAAGGCTGTATGATTCTGTCCCTTCAGGATCTCAAAACCAGGCGGGAACAGGACTGATTGGCCTACTACAGCAACCCCATTGGCCCTTCTGCTTTTGGCATATTTTTCTCAAAGTAATGCTGATAAAACAAAAAAAGAAAACCACCCTATTTTGAATCTATTGACAACCCTGGTCTTTTGAAGGGGATTCCAGGGTCAGTGGTGCTGCTTGAGGTCACCTCATCCTGGCTGCTGCAACAGACCTGGTGCTTGTGGGGAAGATCTGGGTGGCCAGGTGTTTAAGCTGTGTGGGTCTGGCGTCTTACTCCACATTGTAGACACAGCACTGCTGAGTCTTGACACTGCTGAGTCTTGACATTATGCCACAATAACAGAATATGTATGGAAATTACTGTCTTATTCATGAATACTGACGGGATAGAAGTGGCACAATACTCGGCTAATTAGCAGTGATATGAAGGCCATTGAATCATCGCTGATTGCCAAATTCAAATAGGATCTGTATTACAATGGGTGTCTGGCTGGGGGTTATGAATGTATGCAAGTGCATCTGTCCATTGGTGTTCGATGCCAAAGTCATCAGCAGCTCCTCAATCGATCTCTCATAAACTGTGTAGTCTCTCAAGTCAGGTTTTGTACTTTATGTCTGTGCGACACAATTTTTGGAAAAAAAAAAAAATGCCAGAGATGGAGCACATGTGAACAGGCAGTCAACAGAAACTGAATGAGATAAAAAGCACACATATTATATAGAGAATGTTGTCGCCACAGATCTTTCAGAATCTTTTGTTTCAAAAGCCAGCCATTCATATCTGCTTACAGACACGCCACCCAAATCTTGTAAAGCTGGGCTTTAAAACAGTCATTTCATAAAGCGCCAGTCCTGACCAGACATGGACCATTTATGGTAAAAAAATGTACGCTCTGATGTCTCTGACTGGAAAAATTTTGCAAGATGGAATTCAGAAGTCAGTTGAAGCACATGTCTCAGAGTAAGGATTAATCTCAGAAAAGTTCGAGGTTTTTTTTTTTATTTTATTTTATTTTTTTTTGGCTAATTAATGAAAGAGTTTTGTGTGGTTGTTATGATCAAAGTAAAAGCATGTGGTATTGTCATTGTCACACTGCCGAGGTCCCAGTGACAGGGCTCACCTGACATGTCACCTACCTGTGGCACTGGTGAGGGCAGGTGGGTGGAACACAAATGAACACCTCATTATTTCAATGTCACAAACTCCCCGAATCTGTCAGTGCCGTACATGTAAAGCTGTACCTTTAATCTGTCCGTTATGAAGCCTATTACTTACTCTGTTCACTCATTATTGTTCTAACAAGATGATTAAAAGTATCTTGTCAAGATGGATTTGAAACTTCTGCTTCTTGTGTGAGATTAAACTGAACAAAAAAAAATTCCTGCATGGAAAAATCAGCCAGCAGTCAGTGGTGTTTGAAACCTTTTCCCCTCTAATCTGGCCAAAACTGGCTGCTGGTCAATTGTCGTCTGCTTCACTGTCTCCCAACTAAGTTAACGTTAAGAGTTTAAAAAAAAAAAAAAAGGAAAAAAAACAGTTTGAACTGGAAAAGAAGATTTGCTGTCTGGGTGCCTTGAAAATGAGAACAGTTTGAAATGCTACGCATTGCCTTTGTTCAACATAATCTGAATTTTGTATATTAGCCTAATTTGCATAAATTATGATGCTAAAGCTTTGGTTCTAGGTTCATTGGATGCGGCCATGTCACAAACTTATAAACTAAAGTTTGAATGACACCACTATCTATAATAGTTTTAAAGCTATTCAAGATTGTAATTATGTCACATACCTACAAATTGAAGTTGGAATGGCACCTCCATGTATAATAGTTGTGAAGTTATTCAGGTTATTCAAGTTTTTAAATTTTGTGTATTCATCTTATTTACATAAGTTAAAATCGTACAACTTTGGCTCATAGCTCATTGGATGCAACTATGTTACAAACTTATAGATTGAAGTTGGAATGGCACGTCTATCTATAATAGTTTTGAAGCTTTTCAAGATTCAAATTTTATATATTCTCCTGATTTGCATAAGTTAAAATCCTGCAACTTTGGTTCATGGTTAATTGGATGTGGCTTTGCCACAAACCTATAAATTGAAGTTAGAATGGCATCTCTATCTATAATAGATTTGGAGATACTCAATTTTTAAATTTTTCAATGCTCCTAATTAGCATGATTTAAGATTCTAGAACTTTTGTTTGCTGTCCATGATATTGACAGGTGTCACAAACCGATACATGCACATTGAAATTTTTTGTCTATTTTGTCATTTCTGTATGTTTATCTGCAATAGTTAGGAATATATGGAGCTTTTAAAATTTTAATTGCCCCTAATTTGCCTAATTTTGAGAATTGCAGATGAGACCTATCAAGATAACATGCCCCAGTTCAACAGCCTTCCCCACCAAGGAAAGCTATCGATGCTGCCTTAATTCAAGGGGGCAAGTGTTAATTTCTTTACGTCTACAGGGTGCCTGGGATGGTACCGTGCATGTGCCTTCTCTCCAGTCCTGTCTGTTATGTGCATTATTGATTATGTCACCGTGACATAATTAAGACCATGTTACTGTATCATAATGCTTAATTATAAGCAATAAAATGGAGACAGGAGACGGCAGCTTGTGCTTTTAAGGGGCTGACTGGATTAGGATCAATGCTGAATCCCGGGAGTAAATGCGCTAAAAGCTTGGAAGTTGTTGCATTTGGCAAACTTATGTTGGTTTTTAGTCCAACAGGCAGTGATGAGCCTTTCATGCCTGGACATTCTGTGAACAAACCTAGATTGGCTGCATTTCTAGTGATTTGAGTTAGAAGTATCAATGAAATGAAACATCCGACAACGCTAATTGATGACTTCTTAATTTTGCTTCACTCATATAGAGAAGCAACCCTAATCCGTGAGCAGGGATGCAGCAAAGTGAAACCTGCTGCATGTGGCCACCCCTTCTGCCAGGAAAAAGTGACCACATATGACAGGTGACCCTGTCACTGCAGGTAAATTTACAAAGAAATTGATGCCTGTGTCCATGCAAGATGGCCACAAAAAGCAGTGTGGCTGCTCATGGCAGTGACCACATGCAGCAGGAACCATTGTACAGTGAAAACTGATCATTATGACACTCAGATGTACGACATACTCATTAAAATGAAAAGTTTTGAATGGTAAAAGTCCACTTGCTTTGTTGTTTGATTCATTCATCTGGCAGATTCAGTGACCTGACACATTTCTAAGGGTACAGATGGTGTCATTATGTTGAGTTTTCTCTGTTCATGTACTAGGAAACCAGAGAATTTTATTTTGTGATGTGTGCATGCTTAAAAAGAAACAAATTCCACAAATTGTTAGAAGGTGTATACCTGGAGTAGTGTTGTCACCAAAAACGTCTGTGAAACTGTTTTCACACTCACTTTCACAGCGTGTTGTCAATTCTGCAGCTGTGAGAACATTGGTGTGATTTTATCTGTAACTATAGAGACAAGGCTAGAGTTGTATGCTGGCACTGGTTAACTGGTTCAAAATTTTTGCTTATCAACCACTACTGGTCTATGAAATTTGATCTTAATACATTTTAAGACTAAGGTTGATCATGATTTTTTAGCTCTGTCTGTCTCTCTGTCCATCCATCTATCCATTCATCCTCCATCCATCTGTCTGTCTCCACTATTTAGCTCAGCTGATTTCAGTCAGGTAAGCTTATTGCATAGGGTGTCGATCAGTTGTCCGCCATCCATTCATCTATATTGTTGTCAGTGTCCCTCCACAATTCACATTTTTGACCTCTCCAGAAACCATAGACCAGAATCACTTCAAACTTGATGGGGATGTACACTGCACCTTTGATGGGTCTCTACCAATTTTGCCCAAATGGTCATGCTCCAATGGTTTAAAAAGAATTCATGCATATTCTTGTGTATTTTTCAGTAAAATCTTGTAAAATGTCCAAATATTTTAAAATCTTCAAACCCATTTAACCAGTTGCTTTGCAGTTGCATTGGGACCCATTAAACCAGTTGCTTTGCAGTTGCATTGGGACACCTCTGGGGACTTCTCGGCTTTCATATTCAACAGGGGACGCCGCAATTATTTTTTTCTTTGGGGGGTTGGCGGGTAGGAATTTGTGCACTTTCACTTTTCTTGACTCTTTTTCCCAAACCATAAGTTGGGTACTCTTCAAACGTATTGGGAATGTACATTGGACTTGATCTCCACCAAATTTGTTCACTATGCGGTGGGTTCAGTCATTTTCAGATTTTTTAAAAATTATCAAAGTTAGGAAAATTCTTTAAGAGGATATGTACATGTTACTGACAGTGATAATGGATGATGTCATTCTGAAATTGACAGGACAGCTTCAGTCTGTGCATATGTGAGGTCAGCTGAGCACAGGACTGTCACAGTCCTCTTGTTTGGCTAGTGACTGAAAGATGTTAATTATTGTGAGGCCTGCAAAGGATTCATTTACGTCTGAAGTCTTCGTTACTGTTTCAGGCCACATAATTAATGAATATTAATCTGCTTACAAGTACACAGTGGTACAGTCATTTATATGTAAATGCAGTGCAGCTTTTGAAAAGGTGGAGGGTACTTGGATGCCAAGGGGTTAAAATGGAGGCATAGCGATCAGCAGATAGGTCACAGAGACCCACAGATGTGATTGATTGCCTTTGATCAACTTTGACAGGATTTGGAACATTGGATGCGGGTACAATCATACTAATGCATTGTGGTTATCATTGTGTGGTTTGTGAGATCCTTGGTGCAAATTTGCATCAAACTCTGTCAAAGTATGTGTGAAATCAATACCAATAATAGTGTGCATAATCAAAAAAAAAGTTCTGTTCATAAGCTCAAGATGCACAATGCGTCCCTTTCGAGTCCATGATAAAGGCAAACCAAAAATATCGGGGATGATTATGACAGTGTTCCATCATTGCCCAATAGGATTAAAAGAACAGTGTGTAGACTGTCATTTCATTGCCTTTTTACTGTAAATCATTGTTAAAAATACACCAATGTCTCCTCTGTTTAAGTCCTATGTTTATATCCAAACAGGGTAAACTAAAGTGACATCATATGTATGTAATTTGTCAGCCAGACATCACAACTTGTCTGTCAAATGATACCTCGAAAATGTAGACCTGCCTCAGATACTTCAATATCAAGCCACTCTGAAGTCATTGTTTGTTTGCTCCCCTCCCCACCCCCACCCCAACCATGTCTACTGACTCAATCAATAAAACGTTTCCTGTCAGGTTGGTTTTGAGCTCAGCTGACTTGTCAGTCAACAGAGCTTACTGTCACCAGTCTTCTGGTGTCTGGCTGTCCAAAATTCACATTTTCCACTACTCTAAAACCATTAGCCAGATCCACTTCAAATTTGGTAACAATGTACCTTTGGTGAGTCTCTACCAAATTTGTTCAAATGGTCATGCTCCAATGATTTTTTTTTTTTTTTAATTTTTGGCTAAATCTTAAAATATCTTCTCCGAAACCACTTGGCCAGTTGCTTCGAAATTGCATAGAGATACTTCTGGGGACCCCTGGACTTTGTTCAGCAGGTAGTTCTGTGGGTTTTTTTAGCTGGGCTGACTTGTCAGTCAGCTGAGCAAATAGGATGGGTGGTAATCAGTTGTTTGTCTGTCCGGCATCTGTCCGTCCATCCGTCCATTCACATTTCATATTTTCAACTTCTCCAAACCACAGGCCGTATTCTCTTTGAACTTTGTGGGGATGTTACTTGAGATGTACCTCGAGGGGGTCCTTAAAAACCAAGTTTGTTTAAATGGTCACAGTCCAGTGATTTTTTTATTTTTTAATGATTTTTTTTTCTTTTTTTGCAAAATCTTTTAAGCAAATCGTCTCCAAACCTGCTGAGCTAACTACTTTGAAATCGCATCTAGGGACACTTCTGGGGTCCCCTACACCTTATTTTTGTTCACTAGGTGGTGCTGGGTTTTTTTTTCAAATTTTTGTGTGTTAAAGCTATTCTCCACTTTTTGATCTAAACCTTTAGTTCAGTTTCTGGCAAAACTTTAACAATTTCCAAAAGCACCAAGCCAATTGCTTTGATATTGCATTTGGGCAGTTCTGGGGACCTCTACAAATTAATTTGTTCAAGAGGTGGTGCTTTGTTTTGTTTTTCATTTTTTCAAATAATTTTTGTGTGTTTTGACTTTTGACTTTTTCTGCCAAACTGTAGGTCTGATCCTCTTCACTACAGTACATAGTGGTGCAGTCATTTTTAACAAATTATCCAAATTTGGAAATCAGTAAGGGGATATGCTCCTGTCAACAACAATGATGATGGACTTAAACAAAGGTGACCTTAATGTCATTCTGAAGTTCACAGGACCACTTCTGTCTGTGCATGTAAGGTCAGCAGAGCACAGGACTTTCACAGTCCTGTTGCTTCTTTTTTTTTTTTTCAATAACTTGGAAAGTCATATCCTGATTTGAACAAACAAGCCGCATATGGAAAGCAAGATGTGGTACGCACATTTTGAACAATAACAATTTTTTAATCAGAGTTGAAGGTGAAGGTCAAATGACCATTTGGAAAACAGGGGTCACAATGTGAAAATTCTTGTGAATAATCTGCACCCATAGTTTTTAAGGTTAGGCCCATAAGATACAGAGGTGCCATTTCAACTTTAATTCATAGGTTTGTGCTGTAGTCACATCCAATGAACCTCAAGTAAAAGTTGTAGAATTTTAATTTATGCTAATTTGGGGCACTTAAAGAGTCAAAATGTTGAATATCTTCAAAAAGATTAAAGATGGAGGTAACGTTAACACTTTAATAATCTTTATAGATTTCTGCTATAGGCACATCCAATTGACGGCAAACAAAAGTTGTTGAATCTTAATTTATGCAAACTAGAATGTACAAAATTGAAATCTTAAACAACTTCAAAACTGTTACAGATAGAGGTGTCATTCCAACATTTGATAGGTTGGTGACATTGTAGCATTGAAATTTGTGCAAATTAGGCATATTTACAAAATTTAAATCTTGGTTTAAACATATTTTATTTGCAAAAACAATTGACCAACAGGCACAATGCCTATATGAAGGCCTCTTGTACATGAATTGACAATACAATAAAAAGTGGATAACATCTAGACAACAAATAGAGAACGCACAGTACATAACAGATATGATGAGAGAGACTAGGGAAATGGGTGGGCATTATTCCCATAAATACATGGATATGTACATGTGTAATTGGAAGTAACAATGAGTAGAATATATATGACTTATCTCTGTAAAATGTTTGCCTTGTGTCCAATTATGTGGCTAATTATGATGGCACAGCTGCAACCCGGTGCTAGGACAGCTGTTGACAATCCATAAAAGTAAGGTTTTTAAATTGATAATGAAGTCTGTTAGGTAGAGTCACTGTTGCATTTCGTCTCTTCGTATCTCCCAAGACACTCTGGCCTCAGACAAAGTTGTCATATTGAAGGGAAAAAAAGAGCAGATGAATCTGGGGGTGACAGCTATGAGTTCAGCAGCCCTTTTGCGTGCACCTGACAACTGGGGCATCAGGTGTGGGCATGGTGTAATAAGGTTGCAGCACAGAAGGCCGCCTGGTACAAATTCATGTGTGCTCAAAACCAACCAAACTGAATGTGAATACATATATTGTATCCAACCGAGTGGCCCAATTCAGAGTTGTGTTTGGGGTTTACAAATTGGCCACAGGCTTGTTGTGTGTGATAGGAACACACCTGATTTCCAAATGGAGCAGCTCCGCATACACATGTGCATCATGTACATGTTCAGAGGTACTTCTGTGTGCTCTTGTTGTGGCTGTTCTATAATGCGACCATATCCCACGTGCTGCTCATGCTGTGTCATGTTGTAGAGTTATCAGAACTTCACATGTTTTTACAAAAGTAAAAATTGTTTCTAAATTAGGAAATAATAATTACGGTGTGATGTGGCAACAGGTAAGGTAAGGTACAAAACAAACTTAGTATTAGGAGACGAAAGCTCATACAGCTATTTTTATGAATTGTTGAGTACCACACAGACTAGCTGCATGGACTTACAGGTCACAGAGCTTGTACGATCACTCCGGTCTGACCGTCTGTCCATCCATCTGTGATTCCATGTGTCTGTAAATTTTTGCTTGTGAGCAAGATACAGTCCATAGTTTTCAAGATAACCCCATATAACTTTCAGGACTTATCAAGTGTATGACAATCTAGGTTCAGTTTGATATTGGTGGTGCCACCTATAGTGTTACATAATATATGGGTCAAAATGTGAAAACCTTGTGACCGCCCTAGCATCCTTAATGTTTGATAGATCTCCATGAAATTTAATCTGATCGTGGAGGAGGTCAAAATCTCAGTTGCATATGATATCAGGGCTGTCACGTATAACTTGACAGAAATTATGAACCAAACTGTGAAGATCTGAAATTCCATATCTTGGGTTAGTCCCATATAACTTTTTGGACTTAAAAAGTGTATGAAAATCTATGTCCATGTGAGTGTTGGTGGTGCCACCTGTAGTATTATATAATATGCAGATCAAAATGTGAAAATCTTTTGACCAGTCTAGCATCCTTAATTTTTGATGCATTTTCATGAAATCTGATGGGTTGTAAAAGAGGTCAATTCCATATCTCGAAAAATATGTAAATTAGACACATTTGGTAAATTTATAGGATGTATAGATCATGTCCAATGCTAATATGCTATGGAAGATCAGTGGCCTTGACCTATTTTTGTTAGGTTACTATTCCTTTAAAGTTAGAAGCGGTGATTTTGTAATGGCAGGGTGTAGTTTGTACATCAATGGCAAAGAGAATTGAGCCTCCAGATCAAACTTTCTCTTGAGTACATTGTATATAAACTTTCCTTGGTGGCCTACTTTTTGGGGTCACCTTGACCTAATGATTGTATGACCTTGATATCTTGATGAAGAATCGGGAGAATGATACCAAATGTACCACAAATGTGTATTGTGTATAAGTTTGATATTGCAAATATGGATGATCAAGATTGATTAATTTTTCAAGGTCATGGAGGGAATACATTTCAGGAAATACTTTTTTGGTGAAGGTGGTCAGTGGAGCATTAGGCTCTTTGGCCTCTTGTTCAAAGGATTAAAACCACATGCATATTTCAGAGAGATATGGGCGTTTCTGATTTCCATTTTGCTCCCTCCACACACACACACACACACACACACACACACACACACACACACACACACACACACACACACACACACACACACACACACACACACACACACACACACACACACACACACACACACACACACACACACACACACACACACACACACACACACACACACACACACACACACACGCACACATACACATGTATATATATGTGTGTGTGTGTGGATGGGGAGGGGAAGTACCCTATTTTTTACAAAAATGTTATGACTTAAATGAACAAGTCAACACTTTGCTTCTTTCACAATCCATGTAAAATATATATGGCTTTATGCTTTACTTTCGCTGATTTTTCAGTGGGCTGACTGATCGGTCTCAGTGGTGTGGACATATACTTCAGGTGGTTCTCTGCCATGCTAATGCAATGTGTTAATGTATGTCAGTAAATTTTAGAATCTTAAAATGTTTCATCTCCAAAACCTTTATTTGTGCTCTTTGCTTTTGACAAAAGGAGTTGTTGGGAAGATCCTATTTCTCAGCTTGTACGTATGGGTGACTTGACCTAACTCCCAAGGTCACAGGACAGTTTTAGTGATGGCAGCTTTTGTGTAATAACTGTTTGAGTCAGGACTTGAGATTTATCATTGCAATGGTCCTGCATAGGAACACCTTATGGTTGCATATGAGTGACAATTATAACCAGATGACAGTGACAAGAAGTAAGATTGGTAGAGGGAGATGGGGTTAAAATCTGGGTAAGCTTGTCTGGTATAAATTAGTTATTTGATAATTGTGGTGTGGCCGACAATGGCTACCTAGCAGACAGACATTGTGTTGTCTCCTAACATGGAGACACCCGACTGGTGCCTCAACAAAGCAGATGACTAATGGTCTCCTCTGTACAGTTCTTCCTGAAGTAAATGGCCACGGGGAGGTCTGCCAGGCAAAATCTGTCCATTGTTGACTTGTATAGTGACAGTTGTGACCCACAGCTGAAGATCTTACTGGAACAAGGTTGTTTTCCAGGTTCAAAGTGAAAGGAAAGGAGTTCCATTGAAGCATTGAATACTTATCTTTATTTCAATGGAGACTAGACATAAGGAAGTTCTCATCTCATGGGATTGTAGGCATTGGTAAATTCTTATTTCCATTAATTAACAGGTAGACATAGGTAAATTGTTCTTTCTAGAGATACTTGGTCTAGGCATATGACATTTCCCATTTCTACTAAATTCTAGGCACATTAATCCTCCCCTAACCCCCCCAAAAAACGACCAAAACCAGCTGGTGGCCAAATGTCATCCGCTTCAGTGTTTTCATTTTGTTTCACAAGTATTGAAAAACAACTTGACTGAGAATTGTAGGCCAAGATCACATACCCCAGGTCAACAGTTTTCCGTGGCATGGGTTGGGCACTTCTAAAGTGGACAACCCATGCAACGGAAGGCTGAACGTTGACTCAGTCTTAAATCCAAGTGAGAAAGGGTTAAGCATAGGTAAATTCTCACCTCTTGGGACTGTACACATTGGTTAACAAGTACATCCAGACACTAAAATAGAACGCTTCAAATGATTTGATGTAAACATGACATGTACTGTGCTCATAAATATTCACTGTTGATGTCACTGGCCAAACTGTCAACTTTTTCTTCCATGATCATAAAATGTCAGAAAATTCGCTTAACTTCACCATATTTTTCACCTGTTTTACTGATGCACAACAAAACCATGACAATAAATAAATGCTGTGCTTGAAAATAAGTGCATCTACAGTCTGTACATGTAGACTGAATAGATACTTGTATTTGATAACAAATATACGTGGATACGTGCAGCACTGGCGACAGACGTGGCACTGGTGGTTGAGCAAGCTTGTCTTCTGGTCAGATGGGCACTGACATCTGACACATAGCACTTTTTAAAAAAATTTTAACCCTTAAAGTGCTAATACTGACTATAGTCATTTTGTCATTAATTACCGTTCAACATATAATGGTTAAAAGATTCAAATTCCTCACGAAGATACCTTTCATTCAAATACCAGCAAGCCTAGTCTAAAGCAAAAATTTACACATCCCCAGTTCATCTGAGTACTAACAATACTTTTGCACTCATAAAATATTATTTTCACAAGCTAATGGCTCCCAAAGTTTTTTTAATTGGAAGCTATTGCTGTTGTATTGCAGACACTGTGGCTCCCGATTTTCTATGACCAGAGGTCATATTAGTGCTTGGCCTGACATGTTCATGTGAGGTCATTCTACCTAAGTACAATGCAAAATGCAGGATCGACTTTGTATTACGTCATCCGCGACTATACATCTCCATTCCACACATACAAATTTTGACGTGTAATAACGTGCATCATTAGCAACGTGTATGTTACACTCTGATTTATAAGCACGCACTGGGAACCTTTAACCTCAGTCATGGAGGTGACGAAACCGGTCATCAGACTTTTTGCAATAAAGATTGGGTCTTGCCTTACCGATCTTGCCCAGTATAATTAGCTATTTCAAACAAAAAGTAGTTTTAGTCAGCAGCTTTCCTCGGGGCACTTTGCGTGCAATGCGCAAAGTGCACCAAGGAAAGTTGTTGACCCAGTCTTAAATAAGCACTTAAGGATTAAGAAGAAAGTGTTGGTAGCTGATGATGCAGTCTGGAAGATTGTCTGACAGGCAGAGAGATGCCCAATTGAAGGCAACCTAGAGGTTGTACAACATGTGCTATTTCACATGGCTAGTGAAAAGTGTCATTGATAATACAAATCCTAATCCTTCTCCCTCAGAAACCAGACAAATGTGATTTGCAGGCTGTGTTCTGTTCCAGGGTCTTCTGTTTTTCAGCAGCACATTTTAGTGTGCTCTTTGTTGTCTGTACTCACTCTCAAGTGGAGTGAAGGCAAGGTAGAGATTGGTCTGTTCAGCAGGTAACAGTGACAATGGGATGACCTCACCCAGGTATTTGTGATGCAGCCGGTGACCAGGGACAAGGCCTTGTCCACAGCAGACGTTTGGTGGTGACATCTGATGGAGAAAGGTGGAACCAACACCATGTGTTGGCACACATTGGACAGAGATGTCAAGCAGAGAATTACTGAGCAATAATGGCTCTAAATATTGTATATATTATAATAATTTCCCATGGCATAACAGTATTACGGCGAAAAGCTCAGTCTTTGATCGTGATGAGAGGAACAGTCAGTGAATGTAACCATGGTAACACGTCTGTTGTCTACCAATGGTTGAAGCATGGTGAAAGGGTTAAAATGTAGGCTGCAATTTTCAGGACATGAATTTACTGAAGGACACATGTAAAGATTAAGATGTGGGCTGGATGATGAGGAGGATCACGTTTACGCAGCATTTTGCAATTCAATTATACACACTTGCCATACACATGTTCCATGTGAGGGGAGACAAAGTAGTAGAAGGAGGGACAGGCTGAAGACGGGGACTGTCTGACTGCTCATGGCAGTGTAAGTGACATTGATCTCCACACAAAGCAGGGATTTCCCTGGTAAATCTCACATGCACCTTTTCATTGATTGCCAGTGGAGCCCAGGCTGGGCCAGCACTGAAACAGCAACCAAGGTCTGTGCTGTCCCTATATTAACCGTTGCTTACCTGTCCGTTGTATTCCACCTTTCGTGAAAGGCCAGTCTGTTAACAGGGTTAAATGCAATGGTTTTTCATAAACCTTTGTGCAACCTATAAAAGGAGGAATGGTTTAAAAAATAGGAGTCTCAGTGGCTTACATACATGATATATTATTTAGTATTGGTAGTACCTACATAATATGCATGTGGCACAGGACAAAGTGATTTGGCTTTGATAGCCAAGCTTATACTGTTCTGATACCTAGATCATTGTGCACATGTGCAAACAAACACATTCTGTTTTCACTGGAGTTTTTCTTTATTTATATGGTTCATATATCTGTGTGGAAGCACAGACATTTGGTTTTCTGTGGAGGTCTTTCTTTCTCTTTCTTTCATTCTTAATTTCTACTGTATGACACAATTTTCTCTGACACCGCAATGAACTTAGGCACATTACTTAGAATTGTCAGAAAGTTAAAAGTGCAAATTAGGGGAATAATAAATGTAAAAGTTTCATATCTTCAAAACTATTGTAGATAGACAGAATATTTCAAGTTGTGCATATAGGTTTGTGACACCTGAAAAAAGTGGCATCATTTTAAATTATGCTAACTAGGGCACATGAAAACCTTAAATGTTTAATATCATCATGTGTATAGTAGCTAGAGTTGCTAATCCAACTGTAATTTGTACATTTGTACCATAGACACATCCAATAAATCCATGAACCAAAGTTGCAATATTTTGATATATACAAATTAGTCAAATACACAACATTTAAATCCTATATATCTTCAAAAATATTGTAGATACAGGGGCCAATCTAACTTCCAATATCTATAGGTTTGTGCTGTAGCCACATCCCATGAACTCTGTTTAGTTACTGGGCCTTTAAAAGTGGAAAATGATGTTTTGCTTATAAATGAAAGTGATTACCTTTTTGCTCTCAGCCCCCTCAAAATTCAGGTGTTAATAATACTGACATGATTTAAAGGCTCAAAATTGTAATTGTCCTACTCATGGTGAGTCGACTGCTTGCCCCGTGTACCTGTATGTACCTGTATGTACCTATATGTACCTGAATGTACCTGTATGTACCTATATGCACTTGTGAGTGAGTCCCAGTTCACAGGTTCATGAATTGAGAAAATGCACAAAGGTTACAGTAGCACTGGTAAATTTTTTTTTTGGGGGGGGGGGGGGCAGTGGATCAGAAAATAATTGACAGGCCCAGCCCAGGTCCCCTTCGGATGGCAGGTCCTGAAGCCAAATGTCAGCCTCAGTTTAAATTTGTCAGGAAACAGCTTTCCCATGCATATGAAATTTAACCTTTTTTCAACTGTTAAATACCAAGGTTTGGACTGAGTCAGTAGCTTTGCTCGGCACACTTTGAGCACAATGCACCCAAAGTGCACCAATGAAAGCTGTTGACCCAGACCATTACATTCTGCATGACTACATGTATAGGCATGGCGGCACTTGAAGGAAGGGTCTTTTTGTGGGCAATACAAATCTAGCTTCCTTACAATCACTGAAAGCCGCTCCTTCTAAGTTCAACTTAAGTTGCAGTTGGCATGGAAAATAGTTAATCAGAAGTTACACATCTGTTACATAAATGCAGTTATGTTGAGGATCTGCTTTGGTTTGCCAATTTGTGTGATTTCACCTGTTTCTCCACAGAGCCACAAGTTTATGCATTGCATGATGTTTTTCTCACCATTTTTGTAATGAGTGCAGTTTACAGTTTAAAATTACAGTTTAAAATTACACAGAATTGCATCTGAATTCACAAAAGACTTGTGGAAATGAATGACATGCTCATGGTCTCAAAAATGAACGTGAAATTGGATGGACTACCAGTACGTGTGTAGGCCGATACCTTTATACAGGACACAAACATTTTGGTCCACCATCAAGGATATACATACATTGTATACTCTTTACTTTAACTTGACAACTGGCCACAGGGCCTTAGTGGTGTGCAGAGAGCTGCTAGGGGGCATGTACAGCCACTTTAAGAAACTTTGACAGGATTTTTAGTTAAAGCAAGGAACAATGTACTTTTTACTGCAGAATTTTTTGAACCAGAGCTCTTCTTTTGTAGATGTTTATAATCTTCCATTAGGGCTAGATCAGCTTTAAGGAAGGTTGACCTTGACCTAATTTCCAAGGTCACAAGGCCTGTTTAGTGAATTTGGTTTCTACATCCACTTCCCAAGGTCATGAGTGCCCCATTTAGTGCTATCAACAGGGTAATGAGGGCGAACATAATGACAGTTAGGGGGGCATCTATGTTTTACAAACATGTCTTGTTAATTTTGTTGATTGAGTTGATTAAGTTTGTGTTGACTGGTTCATAATGTGAAGTTGTTTAACTGTTTCCTGGCTTCACTTACATAATCTGTGGTGTTTTTTATGACGATGGCACCTCCCTTATCGGCTGGTTTGCGCACAATGTTGAGATTGTCTCTCATGTTTTCAGAACTAAAATGTCTGCTTCTGTTGTGTTATGACATGTTTCAGAGGATGATTGAGTCATATGGTATTCCATGCATTGTATAAACATCTCCAGATCTGGGTTCTGTGAAGGCGGGGGATTCTATCCTTTGCTTGGTGGTTTTATAGGATTATTATCAGAAGGTGGGTTTGGATTGTTCTTGTGGAGTAATAAGAGTCTTAGCTGTCAGGCTAATCTTGTATGTTCATTTCTGTTGAGAATGCAATTAATATATATGAAGGTGTGGGGCAGAAACCTATGACCTTGGCTAAAATGGATTGCTCTGCTGTGGTTAAAATCTTGGTTGAAAGTTTGGCAATACTGTTCTTTGGAATGGAGGTACCCTCCTGCTTCTGTTTCTTGACATATTGCCACTTGGATCTTTTGTAGCATCGCCATCCTATTTTCTGTTGTGTTTATCTTTCAATCTTTGTTGTTTCGCATACTTTTGCACTTCTCCAAAAGTTCTCGGATATGTCTAATCTCTCCCTCTTCTACATTGTCAGTTTGTGTGTCAGCTTTCCTAATCTGGGCTTCTAATTCCTCTGTGTGGCGCAGCCAATATTCAGTAAGTGTGTTGAGTAACTGTGACTGTGATTCTTCTAAAACGGTAGTCCATTTCATAATGAAAGTTCAGTCTAAAGTTGGTAATTGAGGCTCTATATCAATTCTTAACCCATTCAGTGTAGTCCCTGTGGAAATGTATCCGTCAAGAAATTCTGCATGATGTTTGGCTCTGGCCAGTTTTAAAGTTAGTTTCTGCAGTTATTTGCAAGTGACTAGATTTGTTTTCGCTGATTCTTGTCAATAGTGTGCTGGATGTCATTGATATATTAGGTAGCTGTGCTGTGCTGTGCTGGGGGTCCCATCTAATGACTCTATAGCTGGTGTCTTGGGTCTGTTCTCCAAGTAACTTGTGTGTAGTCTCCTCATGGGAGGTGAGGGTCCTGAGGGGCACCAATGTGTGGGGTTATATGTGTATGTGTATACAGGGGGGGGGTGCCTGTAATGGCATACATGTAGGCGGGTATTGATGGACGTGGACGTAAGTCATCTGGTGGTGGGGAAAAGGTGGGAAACCAGTCTGGATGCATACGTCTGGTATGTTGGATTACTTGCCTGGTGATTTTATTTGGGTAACCACAATATCTGCAGAAAAGTCTGTTGCAGTCAGGCATCAGAAGGGCATGTGATAATGATACCCCTTAAAATGGGTTCAATTGTGGTAAAGGCTTCTCCTTCTATTAAGTCTGTAAGCCAATTAGGGCACAGAAATTCACATTCAAGGAATAAAAAGTTCTCTCCCACTGTTGAAGGGTCCATCTTAGAATATTTGAAGTTACAAACTGGTTGAATTCCTCAACAATGTTACTTACATTACATGTGTGAGAAGTGAGGTCGTAATTGATCTTGCATATAAGTCAAAGGTGGCCTTGTTTACCATTGTGTCCCTGGAGCCATCCAGGTTGATCTGTGGATCCTCAGAGGGGGTTTCACAGATGAAATTGCATTTTCCACAACAGCATCAAAACAAGGATTAATTTGTAACTTTGTGCCATAACAGCGGGAGAAGGAGACAAAAAATAGTTAACTGCTTTGTCGTTTGAAGTTCTTTCCCATATATATGTATTGACACAAAGAAAAAAAGTCATTTTTCAGATGGAGACACAATATTTTTGAAGTCTCTCATTTTTTTTTTTCACCTTTCACTGTTGATGCAACAATTTTTTAATTGAAATATTTTGATGTAAATGAATTCTCAGCACCTGTATGGTCTCTGGGATATATACAGCCATATGCATGTTACAGTTCTGGCATGTTTTTAAGTGGCACAGATGTAATTTGGCTGTGAACAAGGCACTCCCAGGATGTGTACTTTTGCCTGAAGCTTTATAAAGAACAAGGTGGGATACTGAATGCTTTCCTATCCTCCTATGACAGCATGTTTGGGCAATTGATGTTACTAATCTGCTAATATCATTCCAGGAAAGAGCAGTACAATGAGTGGTTTCACATAAAGGTTTTTCAAAAGAACAAGGTTTCGTTTGCCCACTTGTGACGTACACTGATATTTTATTCTCCCACACATCTCTGTGCTGTAGGCACAACAAAAGCATCAAAAGACCTGATATGATCAGATTATAGATGAAACCTGTATCATTTGTAGTTATGTCTCCTGTTGCAACGGGGGGGGGGGGGGGACACATGTTTTTGCGTCCAGTTCTTCCGCTTCTTCTTGTTCTTCTTCTTCTACTTCTTCTTCTTCAACACATTGTTGCGTGCCTTGCGGACACGATAACTCAAGAAAGATTTGACTTGGGAAGTTGAAATTTTTTTTGAAGATGTTCCTATGTAAAACCTTGCTTGGGATTGCAGATGGGTGACCTTAACATTTTTTCAAGGTCACATGGGCATGTCATCTAAAATTGACGTGGGCACAACAACTCTCCAAGGATTTGACTTAGGAGGTTGAAATTTTGCATGATTATGTACCATAATATGAACTGGGTTGGGATTGTAGATTGGTGACCTTGACCTATTTTCAAGGTCACATGGCCACTTTTTAAAAATCATTGCAGATGCACTCGAGAAAGATTTGACTTAAAGAGGTTGACATTTTGTGTGATTATGTTTCTATGTAAGACTGGAATCGGGATGCTTATTTATAAAAATAAGGGTGACAATAGTAAGGGCGCATGGGGAGACATTTGATTTTTATCAGAAAATCAGCCTGTTCTAGTTACTGTCTGTAACAGGTATGTATGAGGTATTATTTTTCTAAGTTAGGTTGGGTATTACTTTTCGGGTTTTTAATGTTTTTATGGTTATTTTACCTTTATTGTTTGACATCAGCAAAGGTTTTAGGGTGATCTTTCATTTGTCAGTCCATTGTCCACATGGTAAATTTACATTTGGGACTTCTCTGAAACCACGAGCCAGATGTTTGCCAAACTGGGTGGGGACATACCTGAGGTAGCTGTCCACCAAATGTGTCCAGCAGGTCATGGTGATTTGATTTTTGGATATTTTATGAATTTTTGGGGTTGCATTTTGGTCAAATGTTCAAAAGCCTTGTCCAAAACCACCTGGGCAATTGCTTTGAAATTGAAAAGGGACACTTCTAGGCCTTGGGACCCCTGTACCTTGATTTGTCTCAGGTGGTGCTGAGTGTTTTTCTACTTATGAATTTATGGTGTGGGATTTTCATTTTGATTTTTGGCTTATCCTCCCAAACTGCAAGTTTGAGTCTTTTCAAAATTGGCAGAAACTGTTTGACCCAATTTTCACCAAAAGGTCTTTACAAGGTGGATGTATTTTCATGTATGGATCTTTTTCTTTTTAAATGAGGTATACATATTCATAATTTTATACAATAAAACCTCCCTATACGGAACACCCATGGGACTGGAAAAAAAGTGTTCAGTATAGTGAGGTGTTCGGCATAGGGAGGTTTGCTTACATTGGAAGTATATATTTGGAACTGAGAAATGGTGTTCAGTATAGAGAGGTGTTCAGTTTACGGAGGTGTTCGGTTAGAGAGGTTTTAGTGTATATATATATATATGTGTAATATTGCTTTCAGAGGGTGTCGTGGGTAGTGCTAGGAGAACTAATCTACCCCAGGGCCCTCTGTGAAATCAGTACACACAGTTGTATGACATGTCCATGAAGTGATCAGCTTACAGGAAAAGATACAAAATTACTCTGCACAACAACAATGTAAACATTCAGATTTTTTTTTTTTTTTCCAGAGGGTGTCGTGGGTGGTAGTAGGAGCACTAATCTACCCCAGGGCCCGTCAATAAAATCAGCACATATACATGCAGTTGTATGACATGTCCATGAAGCGATAAGCTTACAGGGAAAGATACAAGATTACACTGCACAACATTGTAATATTGAGGATTTTCCTGCCTGAAGTAAATTACTCCCCTGGTCCCAAAATATGCTTGGTCTGTAATGTTTTAAATACAGGCGACATTTTTGTGTCTTTTGCTTCAATTGGCAACTAAATTCATCATTCCATAGGATGGGCCCACAGTAACTTAACCGTTAAAGCGCTGATTTAAGACTGAGGCACTTTGCTCACCATCCACACAAAGTGACCCGAGGAAACTGTCGACTAAGACTACTCTTTGCTTTAAACTAGGCATGTTGGTATATGAATGAAAGGTATCTTCATGAGGAATTGGAATCTTTTAACCATTATGTTTAACCCTTTCCCCTCAAACCAGCCAAAACCGGCTGATGGTCAAATGTCGTCTGCTTCGGTGTTTTCAACTAATTTCAACAGTTAAGGGAAAAAATTTGACTGAGAAATGTACAATAGACAGATCAAAATCACATGCCCCAGGTCAACAGCTTTCCTTGGCATGGGTTGGGCACTTAGTGCCCAACCCATGCCAAGGAAAGCTGTTGACTCAGTCTTAATTCAAGGGGGAAAGGGTTAACGGTAGTGAGAAAACATCTACATGTATAGCCGTGATTAGCACTGTAAGGGTTATATATTGCTTGATATATCTATAAAGATTGCGGTTTCTTCATATAAAAGACAGCTATTGGCAGCAGGTCTCAAATTGACACTGTGTACTTCACATACAAACTTAAACATGTTGACCAGCTGTCCAGCATATCATTGGGTGACTTATAGACATGTACTGCTTCCTCAAAAGTAATTCTTTCTTCATTAGTCATCCAGTTCCACTTTGCCAGCAACACTTTGTAACGCTGCCTACCATGAACACTCAGTTAGCAGCTAATTTATGTTACTGTGTGGTCTTAATAAATCTTTCTGACAATGACTCCATATTGTACAACAATAATCTACATGTATATGAGGGAGAACATATCCATTCACATATATTTATGGATGTACAACGATAAAAAGCCAACGATCATGGACAGTTCCAGATTTTCATGATGGTAAACAAAACAGATGGCAGTCCTTTGTGTAAGCTGAGTAATTTTCACTCAATATACTGGTGAGTCATCAAAATAAATGTTCCAAAGTCATACAGAAAATTGCACGGTGTGTTTGGGACCCCATCCTACAGTTGAGGGGGTGAGGGAGAGGGAGTCGTTGCTGAATTGTTGCGACTCCTGCTTTCTGTGCGGGCCGTCCCGGTTCAACCCCCAGTCCGAACCAAGGGACTTTGGTCTCTAGCTCTCAACTACCAGTGGTCCCCACAACTGGTTTATCAAAGACTGTGTTATGTGCTGCCTCATATGTGAGATGGAGCATAAAAAGGTCCCGGTGCTGTTATTCAAAAAGAGTAGCTGGTGACGGCCGCAGCAGGCTTCTACCTTCCATCCATGATATGATAAACCCGGAGGTTAGTATCATATGGGGCGGCGGCGCCCCTCCCCAGCCATCTTAGACCAGCTCGGTGGGAGATCTCCCACTTTTCCCTACCTTTCACAAAGTGTCCCACTCTCCCACTTTTTATAAAATGTCTCCCACTTTTTGTACAATTGAAAAAAGTAGCATTATTCCATCAGTGGCTGTAAAGTCGTACCATTTTGCCATGTCGTACTATATATATACATGGAAACTACACATATTTATCCTCATTTTCTCATTGTGTAATGTATAGCAATGTTTTTGCTATGCTTTTGTACTTATACTGATTTTACGACAATCATTGTAATTTGTACTCTGGCAGACAATTTGCTCATATAATTAGGGTGATGACCATAAATACACACATGTATGGCTTTTGTTAGCTGTTAGAGCAGTTGAATGATTATTTTCATTGACTGAAAATGTCTCTGATGGTGCCGAAAATGGTTCGAAATGCAGGAAATGAAGGTGCAAATTTAAAATTTTTCCTGGTGGAGCATGCCCCTTGACCCCCCAGCTATGCTTGGCACCTTCTGCCCTTGCCCAGCCCTCTGTTCAACATGTGCAGGAGGGAGATGTGCCACTTTGTACATAAGCTAGTTTGGAGGCTCTGCCAACTTAGCCTGGAGTTCAGTCCCCACCCTGCCCCAGCATAAGGCAAGGCCAGTGGGGGGACTGGGTGGGAGCTAGCCACCACATGGTAAAATCTCAGGATGACCACTGCATAATCATCAGCAAGTTGATGGTGGCAGCGCAAATGGAAGAAGCAGGAGGAGAAGTAGAAGTTGTTAACACTTGCTGGCACGATCATAAAGTGGTCAAGTCGCTGCCATTTGGCAGGGCAATCTTCCACTTTTTGCCTTACATTCCTGATTTTGCTTGTGAAAGGATGTTGACAGGCATGTCATCAACTGTGCCTTTTCATAGGGTCAGTGAATTTTGTTTGCACATGAAAGTCACCAGCAGAACAAAAGGAAATGAACCCGCGTTACTTCCCTCCCCCATCGCCGCAAATGAATTTTTGGGGGTATACCATTTATGGTTTGTCTGATGTGCTCAGCTGTCCATTGGTAACAGAAAATTTGCAAGCAAAATATCTTGTTATTCGCAGGTCTCATCAAACTCAAATCTGCCTCCAGTTTTACCTTGACACTGTTTCTTGATCTGACTACATTTTGGTGACCTTGACCTCATTTTCAAGGTCAGCAGAATCCATGTGTGTGCAAGTTAAAGCAGTGTGTATCCAGTCTGCTGGCAACAACTGGTTTAGTTTTTGAATGTTCACGCACAATCTGGCTAAAGCATGTTACATGTACTACACTGAAACCTCATTTGAACGACAGTCAGATATAGGACATATTTATGTAAAGACACAAGTATTGAGGGACTGTAAGCCAAATTCCTTTGTTATTGGACTCATTTAAATGACATATGTAGATATCTGACTCATTTTTCAGGGAACAGATGGTGTTTTTATAAGGAGGTTTCACTGTTTTGTGCATCACAGTGTTCAAAGTGAGGCTCAATCCCATCCAAACAAATGAAATGTTCAATAATCGTAGTGCATATCCAAATGGACATAAAGTTAATTAGAATAAGACTTATTATGTTTAAAATGTTTGCTTGCAGACAAGTGCAGGTTTTTCCTTACTTGTATCAGTGCTGCATACATGTGCATGTGCTGTCACCTGGAGAGCATACAGTGAGCTGTAAGTAGCCGTGGTAACAGGAAACCAAACTTTTTACTATCTAATAGGGATTTTTCTCTCTCTCTCTGTCTTGCAGTTATTCGCACTAGAAAACGTCGCAAAATGGACGCACAGCGGTCACGCGCACGAGAACACAGAGAGTCCCAGCATATCCGTTACAGACATTTATACCAAGTGCGACGATGTAATGGAGATGTTATATCACAGGTAAGTACACTCATTTACCATGGGTCATTTTGTCCTGTTTAAGTGTTTTGCATTCGCCAGGGCTGTAATATGGTCCGCTTTATATAGCCATCACTGCTGTATAATTTGCGATATTAATATTTTGTAAATGTTGGGCCTAATCCCTGCACGTAATTGTGGCCATGCATGATGTGTGGTGAATTAAAATCACCATATGAATAGCAACATGTGAGGTTCCACAAATTAGATCGCTGTAGCGTCTTGTTGATGTGTCTGGGCGCAGAATTTAGCTTGGCAGGGTCGTAACAGACTTACAACACGAAAACATGTAAAACTATGCATTTTATTTCCTGGCAAACTTCATTTTCTTTGTACCTGTGCTCTCATGTACATTATATTGCATAAAGTTGTACCAGTATCTTACATGCTTAAAGTTGATCCTGATTTATATGCTTAAAGTTGTAACTGTATTTTATATGCTTAAAGTTGTAACTGTATTTTATATGCTTAAAGTTATACCAGTGCTTTAAACCTGTACATTTGCTTATTCTTTAAATTTATTTTGTGTTTAGGTGGTAAACCAGTGAATATTAGTTGGTCACACAGTTTTACTTGTCCATTTCTTATTTTTTTTTTTAATTTATTTTTATTTTCATTGACTTGTGTTTGTTTCAAGAAAACATCTAGATAAGACTGGACTCTTCATGAAAAGACAAAGCATATGGAGTAAAGTTTTAGTAATATATTTTGAGTACATCATATATGTTATCCTTATCCTTTTTAAAAGTTTTTTTTTTTCATGGAATACAAAAGAAACCACATTTTACAAAAATGCAAATCACGTAGAGAAAACGTTCATGTTTTTTTAGTATTGTTGAGGCAACCAGAAATTAAATTTGGGACTTTATCAAAATTTCAAATATCAATAAAAAATTTAATGAGGCATATGATTTAGTGATAATTGAATAAATTATACTAATTATCAAGCAAAATTGTTACTTTAATGTGATGGCCATGCCTGTTCTGTGCTTTCAAAAGATGTACAGCTTTTTGAGCATTTTCTAAAAAGTTTTTTAAATGGACAAGAAAAGAAATGAGTCAGATCAATTAAAAACATTCACTTATTTTCCACCTTAAGCCACTTACTTATGTTTTGCTGATGACCAAAAATCATCAAAATACAAGAAATGTACATTATTGTCTCTCACCCTGCCTGCTTAGCATTCAAACCTTCACTTGATCGGAAGCAACCCCGGGGCTTGGGCTGCTAAGCAGGCAAGTATCAAACTCATTACTTTCTGAAATTTGAATTGATAATGCACACTAGCAATCAACACGATTAGTCCATTTTGGCCGAAACTTTGTTTTGTGGCGCGTCGGTGTTTTGATTTACATTACGAGTGATAACATGAAAACTGCCACTCTTCCACCAGGTGTCCTCAGCCACGGATCCGTTCCTACAGGGTGGCCCTGTAAGACCCAGCTTTCCTGTTTTATTGCGCCAGTCGGACTCTGGCTGCTAATGCCTGAATATGGTGAGACAAAGCTAACAACCAGCATGTAGTCGGTCCAGTGTTGCCACTAACTGTAGCTACCCGACAACTAATGCCCGTAGTTACTCAACAACCTATGCCCGAGGCGTAGTGTGGGGCTAGAGTTCATCCTTCATGTGCAGTTAACTCCTTTTTTTGTATTAATGATGGAAATGAAGCGGCATGGTAGGCCTAGATTGCATAGGTTATTGAGCATGTCATGTAGGACTAGCTGTGAACAGCCATGTGGGCACTTCTTTATGTGGGAGGGCAATCAGTTGTATTGACTGCATAGCCTGAATAACTAATATTTGAGACTCAAAACCAGAAACACTTTGACTTCAATGTTAAAACCGTCATTTTTGAAGTAGAACTTCCCCTCAAGCCTGCTAAACTTATCTTGCATACCGTAATTCCACTTAATTTCACAGTATTTCTATTTTTGCTAATTTTGTTGATGGCACAAAAAAAAACAATCAAATAGTATTTTAACAAAGGTTTGGTAGGAACTATGTTCAAAATAGTGAAATTGAAACTTTGATTTATTGCTTCTTAAATTAAAAAAACATGAAAATGTATACAGTTGAAAATACATGTAAGTACATTCACAGAATAACCTGATTTCTTTTCTTCTCTTATCTCTTATATGCATGCATGCATACACACACACACACACATATAAATAAATATATATATATATATATATATATATATATATATAATATACAAGTTAACATTTTTCATTTTATTTGTCCTACTTACACTTCTCACAAATATATTATGAGAATGGAAGTGCCAATCCAGAGTGATGTGATGCATTGGTTGCCCAGACTTGTAGCTGTGTGAAGTCAAAATGGTGGTTCCTCACTTTCTTGTTCCAAGTTTGACAGTGTTTACCACAATGTGTCTAAAAAAACTTTCTGGTTTCTTACTTGATGACCTGTTTTCATGCTTTTAGGGACCATTGTGTTCAAACATTTTCATACTGAGGAACACGTTACTAAGGATCATTGACAGTAATTGTCATCATTATCAGGAGTGTACAAAAAGGACTCTTTTTGGTATTCTCTTCCCTATCCACCCCCATCCCCACCCCCACCCCCATCCCCCATCCCTAAACCAAGCCCCACCCCCACCCTATGCTACTCTAAAAATGGTGATAGCTTGTGGCTGATTTTATGGACATGTTTATATGCACAAAACTTCCTCTAGCCTGTTCATAAATAATACATTACCATGTAATTCTGTATGAAAAAAAAAAAATCAGTGTGACTATTATAATGGAAAACTTGTGAACAGCAGAAAGAGTTTGTTTTAGACAAAGCCCTTTTTCTCTAATTGCTTAGTAAAATATGTTTAAATCAAACTTGTGAACAAACTGAAGTTTCAGTGCAATTCTTTACTTGGACACTCCTCTCAGGCTGCTCTGGCAGCTGAGTCTAAGTTTGAATCTTGTCAATTCTCAGTTGTTCCCCTGATATTTTGGTCAGCAGTTGGAACCGCCAAATCTGATCTGGTTGTAAAGAACTTGTGCTTAAAATCATATTTCCATGACCTGAAAGGCATAAAGAGGTCTTTATGTCCTCTCCAGCATACATGTGCTTTTTGTTTACTCTTGAAAATGATGACAATTGTGAACAACCCCTTATGCTACACGAGTGATATGGCTTTGAGGTGATTTCCATAAAAACTTGTTTTGATTCCTTGAATGTGTCTTTCTGAAGCCACAGCTTATGGTAGATAAAAATAATGATGACAAGTTGGAGCAATGCAGCGATATCACCAAGGGATTTCATAAAGTAAAAGTGGGTGTAGATTGCATGGGTTTTACAGGCCTTCTTTGAAACTAGCGTCTGCATGGGACTCCTCATGCTCTTGGTTTTAACCAGTTTCTGTGTGTCACTTACTGCATCAACACCGGGTTTGTATTTACTTTTCAGGTGGTTTTTTTTCGTGGTGCATGAATACTTTCCTTAGGTTCTCCCATTAAATTCTTTAAATTCTGAGAATTCTCTTGGAGGGTTTTCAGGGGGGGGGGGGGGAGACCACGTACAGAACCTGACCATTGACCACCCAAAATGACCCCCAAAAGACCACTTTTCCATCCAGAAATTCCCCATTTCAGATAAGTACAGGTAAAACTCCACATATTTTGCACAAGATTGGTTGAATAATGTGTCAAAACCAGTTTACAAATTCAAAAAATGTTTATAAAACCACTAAATGAGTAAACACAAGACAGCAGTGTAGAATGGGGTCTAATAAGACCACATCAATCAAGTTTGATATTAAGTAATGACTAGTTGTTAGGCAGGTGGAGTAAGAGTTGCACCTCCTTTGGGAGACCACTTGCTTTATGTGATTACTTCTTGGATGGTTCTAGGGGTGGGTTCTTGGAGGATGTACCACTGTACAGTTAACTTTTATTACCAATATGAATATCTTACTTAAATCTGTATAACTCACCCGTTTCTCTAAAGTATGGTGCTCAAAACTCTTGTTCACAGTTATAACTTTTTCCGACGATTCTTTCTAGTTTGAATGAGTGAACTTTATTGACTTAAACCATTACATACGAATATGGTATGGTGTAGTCACATACATATACATGTAAAACTCACTAGTCACACCATAAAATAAGCAATACACACACACACACACACACTCAAAAATATGGTTCATGTGTCTTGGGGAAAATACTTGAATATTTAAGAGTTCACTTTTCCTTGGTGTTAATAGTTGTGTCAATTAGGACCATATAGGTTGAAATAAAGATATTCATTCGTGTTGTGTCTTACAAAGTTGTTTTTGCCCATAAGTATGACATTTTCATTTTTTATTTTTATTTTTTTCAAATTGGATTTTTTACCTGCCATAGTTGAATCTGCATAAAAGCCTCTTGTGCATAAGCTCAAAAGCAACGCAGCACCCTGAAAAGTGTGGGAGACAACTGGCGGACTGACCAGAGCGTTGTAGTAGTGGTAGTAGTCCTGCTGCTCTGAAGGCTCCTGAATGGAACTCCAAATGGCCTCGGAGTAGTTCGCTCCATGGCATGCCAGATGGCACAATGTGGCACCCATTGGTGACCCAGGGTGACATTTCTGTCCCTCAGTGTGACCCCAGGTCATAGCCTCAAATGCCATCTCTTTGGTACCCCAATAGGACAGTTTGGCACTTTAACATTAGGTAAAGTTTGGACATTTGAATGGAGGCCACAGCATATACACAGACAGACATGTGGTTTGAACATCATCATGGCTATGAGTACAGAGCAGGTCATCACAACTTCTTAGAGATTTTGTCATCACTGTCAAAAAAAAAAAAAAGAGAATGTGTCCAGCAACTTGGACCAAGTGTGAAGAGATCATTAAACTGGTATGAAGCTGTAATGACTTTCCACCATATTGGTCATAGAACTAGTATGAATCTCTGATGACATGCCAGCATATTGATCATAGAACTGGCATGTAGCTAGGATGACATGACACCATATATTGATCATAGAACCAGTAAATCTATGATGACATGGCACCATATTTATCATAGAACTGGTATGAAACAATGACTGGCATGCCACCATATAGATCATAGACAAGACTTCTTTCTTAGTGACCTATGGCTGCCGTCCCGAGGTTCAGAGCACATATGCTATCAAAGCTATTGATTTGTAAACATCTTGCTGACCCTGTATCCAGTTGTTCTGCACAGAAGCATTGACATATATAATTGCGATTCAGGCCAGATGAAAACCGAAGTTCATCGCGAGGCCCAGACGAGCTGAATGCACTGTGTAACATGGGTTATGTGTTTGTATTTTTACAGAGTTACATTCAGGGCATCCAGCACAAGTTGTCGCCAGCCTTGCGCAGCCTGACTCAGCCATTACGAGAGCAGCCGTTCCGAGAACTGGACAGCACCAACACAACGCTGACACAAGTGCCTTAGGTCTTTCAAGCCTGTTACGTGCTGTACACGCAGCGCATCGCTTGGGAGTCCTCCCGTTCTGCGGTGCCCAACACCTGTCCAAGTACACTCCCTGCTGGAATGCAGACACACAGCTCTCGACTGCTTGTATTATGCTCTGGTGCAATTTTTGATCACCAGAGGTCACCAGTGATACAACGCTCAGATATGTACACCAGGCATCAGAGAAGGATAAGTCATCAACATATCTGTGTACCAGCCCCCTCTGGTCAAAGAACTGCAGCAAAATGTCTGAATTTTGGGTTGATTTACCTCAAATTGATTCTTGCTAGGAGAGGCTGCACACAGATCATGAGTTTCAGAATTTTCTGAACAAGAAGGATTTTTTTTTTGTCCCCCCTGGAGGTACACCTGAAGCTGAAAGTTATTGACCATTGTGTAATGTAAGCAGTAAAGATGAAAAAACGGGTTTGGGCCTAAGAAGGAAAGCAGCATGGTAGCTTTATCGATACCTGAATTACCCGAGACCAGACACCAGTAGCAACATGTACTTGTATGTATAAGTCTCTGGCTCTAAAGGTACCTGTGGTAACCTTGGGTCATTAGAGGATCCTCCATGCCGTGTTTGTGGACAGGTGCCAGTTTTATGGCTTTTTATGAAATCAAATTTAAATTTTAAATTCCTTTTGTAATTTTTTAATTGTGATTGAAGGTTTGAAGGGAAGGGAATGTTGCAGAGGCAAGTGAGGAGTCGTATTTTTGTTGGAAGACTCAAAAGACACCCCCAGTGCTTGGTAATCAATGCTGCAGAGCGTGAGTGTGTCCGTTTTGTTTCTTTTCTTTTTTTTTTTTTTTTTTTATAAATTTTCTGCAACTGCCAGTGTGGCATCAGCAGGACTTTTGCGTTTATATTAATGCAGATTCAGGGCCATTTGACCCAGATATTTAGTCTCTTGTCTGCACTGTCTTTGAAATCCATGTGTGTGTGTGTGTAAATGTGAGTATAAAGCTGGCCTGGGGCTGGTGAGTTTGGGGGGGGGGGGGGGAAGAACTATCTGGCTGTGTCCTGCTTGTGTTAATAGTGTAAATTAAATTGACTGATGCAATCAGTCAAGCTGGTTTGACCAGTGCTTATTATGTAGGTGGGATTAATTGAGCCAATAGTTGACGTCCCCCAAGCCTGCACTGGATGTGTTGACTTGCTAATTGGCTTAAAGTTATTAAGGCTTACAGCTGATTGGCTACTAGCAAGTATTGTGACCTTTACTGGTTTGCGTTGCATCAAAGATGAAGACATTTACTGATTGGATCATTAGGGACCTGAAGACCTTTAACAGTTGAACACCAGTCTTCACTAAACACCTGACTGGAAACCCAGGATGGAGATTAGCACCATTTATGGTTTACTTATGAATAAGTTACATCAGTTTGTTCATCACGCCAACATGAATGCAGATGGAATTGACAACTCTAGCTGTACAATTTACAATATTATCCATCTTTAACACCAATATCTCTGTGCCCAGAAGCAAGTCCTACCACATGCTGACACAGAAAAAGCCCAAGTAATGCAAAGTATTCTGCTCTTTGCCACTATCCTGGGAAAATGTTACTGTAATGTTCTAAATATAGGTCACAATTAAGGTCTTATATCAGTTTCAATTGCAAAGCACCACCAGTGCTGATCACAGATAGGTACATACAACTCCTCCACTGATATTACCATGATCGATGAATCTTGACATTTGTAGATCAGAATAAGACTGGTTCTGAGTCTGTCTTGACATTTGGCTCATATTTCAGTGTATGTAAGTTGTGTTTCTATTTTATACTTTGTCAGCCTTCTAAGTCTGCTGTGCACTGTACAATATTAGTAAATATGTGTCGTATGACATTTCCCATCAACGACTTGGTGGATTAAAGTTCAACATTTCCAAGAGCAGGCAATTCCTGCAACGTTGTAGCAAGGAGTCTGTACTGTGGAAGGAGTATGCACCCATGGCTGTGCCTGTGGGAACCTTGCGTATTTGCACGTAGTTTCGTTGTAAACAAACTAAAGGATGTTTGCAGCTTAAATGACCAGCCACTTGACACACGCACTTTGACAATAACATCCTTCTCACACCCAGGTACTTTGACAATAATATTGTCCCAGACATGATTGCTGAAGGCAAGGCACCTCTGAAGTGACATGCTGGGAGTGGGAGTGGGTGCGGGGAGCAGGGATGGGTGCTGGGAGTGGGGGTGGGTGCTGGGAGTGGGGATGGGTGCTGGGGGTGGGGGTGGGTGCTGGGAGTGGAGGTGGGTAAGTATTCGCATTGAACATATAATTAATCATAAAATGATCAATGTTAAAAGTACAATGTGCGTTGGCAACCTCAATGTGACTATCTTTTTTTTCTGAAAGGTCTGTACTTGTAGATTCACGATACACAATATACATTGGGGTTGACTTAAGGTATATCGTCTTATAACTTGTTAAAAAAATCTTGTTTTGAATTGTGAAATTTTTCATTATGGAAACATTGATTTGCCTCCTTCAATGTCAACAGGAAAGCAAAGAAAAAAAATTACTACCAGGACACTCGCATATTCAATTTCCATTTTATGTGCATTGCAAACTAGAACGGAACCATTTACGTTTACAACATATGCGTGATTTCATATGGACTTGGCTTTCGGCAGAAACACAAAGGCACCAAATTGTTTCACGTCTAACTTGCACATACATAGATTTCTGCTCATGTAGTGCAGACTCCTTCCCTACAGACTCTTTAGATAGTAGCAGTCATGTGTGTCTAAGGGCAGAGGAGACCTCATTTGGAATGGGTGTATGTATGGTTGCAGTTACAGTAGTCCCTCCTTTGAGAGACCGCCCCTAGTGCCACCCAAAAGGTGGTCACATAAAGCAGGTGGTCTCTCAAAGGAGGTATAAATAACATGAAAAGTACTACAGAAAGACCTGACAACTGTGGTCTCTCAAAGGAGGTGGTCTCCCAAAGGAGTGGTCTTTCAAAGGAGGGACTACTGTATACAAGAACAAAGTCTCAGATTGGTTGTTGCATTAACATTCCCAGATGAAAAGAATCCCGCTTTGCATAAATTTTGTGAATTTCTTGTGCACCATATCATAAAAATTTCCACAGTTTTATCATAAATGGCTGTCAGTATTAGCTAAACAAGATGTACATGTCTCAGTGTCATGTTATATCACTTCTGAGAAGTGGCCTGTCCTCATTCTTCCATCACTTGGGACATTTTCCAGAACCCAAGTTTTTCCAATGTCACATGGACTGTGCTGCCACCTGCTGTTAAATATCAAAAGTAGAATAGTGGAACTTTTGCTGGGAGTGCTGTTTGAGTGAACTGATCAAATACTTGAGGCTGGTATCATATTGGAAAGGAAAAAAAAAACACAGGATCATTTTACAGACCTGTTCCGAAGTAGAGTTAGGCACATGGTGCATATCAAATTATCATGTCAGTTGATCCACACAAATATCATCAACAGTTGTATGGGGAGAATGTACATGTGTAAGTGGAACATTGTCGTTGTGATATCATGATTTGTGTACATCTTTATATGCGCGACATCTGGTTCCCATGTGCGTTCTCTGACCTGACTGCCAATATCAACTCAGTGTATTTGAAACGACTTAAAAAAAACGGTAATTGTGAATACAGTTTCTTTTGGTACACCAAAATTATATCTGCACGTTGTATATTCATGCATACATTATGTACACTATAGTTTTGCTTAAGAACAAGTCATATATGCATGTGTTATATGGACATAAGTGTGTGTATATATATATATATATATATATATATATATATATATATGTATACATATTTTTGACCAATGTTAATCCTATGTTCCTGTAAAATATTTTGAGTTTATTTTGATTGGCATAAGGACTATAATATCAGATGTGAAAGGACAGAAATTTGATAAAAATGTCCGTCCATATTATATATCTGGTAGATATGATGGAAATAAGTAAATTTTGAGGTTAACATAAGTATTCTAGTAAGAACATATAATTCAAAGACATATTAAGAAGAGCTAAGGAAGACATGGTATATTATTCACGGCCAATTAACTGACATTACGTCTTTGTCCCATTGAAAACTGGCCAAAAAGTGTGCAAATATCAAATTTCATCTCTGTTAAGACTTTCACATAAATGTATGGTGAACAGAAAATATACTGTTGTGGATGATAACTCTTAAAAAGCATATCAAAGCTCAATTACTATCCTCAATGTGGGTAAAGCACTAAGTGTCTGACCTACAGGAAGCAAAGCTGTCCGCTCAATAGAATTCCTACCAGCAGAGGGATAGAACAGTTGCTGATGACTGCTGTACAGAGGTTGAGCTGGTGTGTCTGTATGGTGGTTCAGCAGACTGCTGTATAGAGATTGAGCTGGTGTGTGTCTGTATGGGTGGTTCAGCACACTGCTGTATAGAGGTTGAGCTGGTGTGTGTGTATGGGTGGTTCAACAGACTGCTGTATAGAGGTTGAGTTGGTGTGTGTGTCTGTATGGGTGGTTCAGCAGACTGCTGTATAGAGGTTGAGTTGGTGTGTGTCTGTATGGGTGGTTCAGCAGACTGCTGTATAGAGGTTGAGTTGGTGTGTGTGTGTATGGGTGGTTCAGCAGACTGCTGTATAGAGGTTGAGCGGGTGTGTGTCTGTATGGGTGGTTCAGCAGACTGCTGTATAGAGGTTGAGCTGGTGTGTGTGTGTATGGGTGGTTCAGCAGACTGCTGTATAGAGGTTGAGCTGGTGTGTGTGTGTATGGGTGGTTCAGCAGACTGCTGTATAGAGGTTGAGCTGGTGTGTGTCTGTATGGGTGGTTCAGCAGACTGCGGTATAGAGGTTGAGTTGGTGTGTGTGTGTATGGGTGGTTCAGCAGACTGCTGTATAGAGGTTGAGCGGGTGTGTGTCTGTATGGGTGGTTCAGCAGACTGCTGTATAGAGGTTGAGCGGGTGTGTGTCTGTATGGGTGGTTCAGCAGACTGCTGTATAGAGGTTGAGCTGGTGTGTGTCTGTATGGGTGGTTCAGCACACTGCGGTTTAGAGGTTGGGTTGGTGTGTGTGTGTATGGGTGGTTCAGCAGACTGCTGTATAGAGGTTGAGCTGGTGTGTGTCTGTATGGGTGGTTCAGCAGACTGCTGTATAGAGGTTGAGTTGGTGTGTGTCTGTATGGGTGGTTCAGCAGGCTGTGGTATAGACTGGTGTGTCTGTATATATTGTACAGCAGACTAAATAATCCTCATGTTAGAATATAATGATGGCAGTGAACTAGTGGCTTTCTTCAATTCATCAATGTGCAAAGTGGTTTATGGGGTAAACTGTCCTCGGTATGGAAATTAATTGTGCCAAAATAGTTGGAGATATGATTTATGTGTAAGTTCATATGATAAGTTCTAATTAAATGGATACCCTTGTATGCTGGTATTGTTACACTTCCCTGTACTTCCTAATTGGTCCATGTTAGCCCAGTTCAGGATGAGTAATATTTAATTTGGTAAATAGTATATTGTTAGGTTGCACTGGTTCCTTTGTTTAGGCCCCAGCTTGTAAGGAACTAGGATTAAGTCCAGTTCATCAATTTGGGAGGACTGAACATACACAGCCTAATTCTTTCATATTTGCTCACTGTCAAAGTGGCTTTTGGCTAATGGCATAACAGAAAAAAAAGAAGACAATTACATTAAAAAAAAAATAATAATAATTTGAACACAGACCTAATAAAGAATGTGTCTAAAATAGCAATTGACGTTTTCAGTAAAAGGTTTGAAATGGGAAAACTGAAAAAAGATGCAAATGGTACCAGACTGTATCTGCAGGTATTTGCTGGCCGTGCTTTACTCTAATTATTAGTGTTGCTAAGTCAAGTGTCACCGATTGGTTGCAAATTCATTTTATTGTATAAAAAGGTTCTGTATAACATTTTGAATACTGAAAATGGCACAAAAATGCTTCTTTTTTATTTCAATGGGTTTTTTTTTAAATGTCCCATGTGTATATGGTGATGATGCATGGGGCATATATATGATCCAGACCTTCATGGTTAACATGGTCTTTATGCTTCATGTACAGTATGAACAGTTGGATAGACATGCTAAAGTTAACTCATTCCATACCAGTCCCTGATTTTTCCGTATATTTACCTAGATTTAAGACGACAATTGCATATTTAAATTCTTCATGAAAAGGAACTTTCATTCAAGTACCAACATGCCTATAGTCTTAAGTCAGTGGTTCTGGCACTGCCTTGAAAGCATGCTTCAGCTGCTGCAAGGGCAGCTGCAGCATGACTTGCCAGGCAGTGCCAGAACCACTGACCAATGCCTGTCACCATAGTATGGAATGAGTTAAGCATACATGTTATATGTTTGTGATTAATGTGTGTCATGTAAACATTTATATTTGACTGTAAACATACCACACTCTATTTCTGTTTGTACGTTGAAAAGTGGCGGTCATTTCACATATATTTGTGGTGGCACAGCATCCGATATACATATTACTGTGACACCTGCCTCTACTGATCTGCAAGAAACAGAAGATTTTTCGTGATACTGTGGCTAAGTTTAAAGAATGTCCTGCCCTCATCCCCAGCACAGGCATCGATTTTTGTCAAGATAAGGAGAAAACAAGAGCAGAAGAAGAAAAGCTGTTCAGCTGAAAACTGATGAGCTAAGTTTAAGGTAGTGGAGCCCAGGTTCCCCCTATGCACTGGATAAAGCTGATTGTCTCATTTCTAAGTTTTATTGTTTTTTATTACCCTGATAAAAGTACACATTTTCTAGAATTTTAGGAGTGCATAAATGCAAAACGTATCTGAATAGGGGTTGTTTGAAATAAATACAGTCTCCTTTCTTCCAAATTGAACCATAGTCTTGTATGATAATTTTATTATTTCTGAAACTAGTTGTACAAAAGTTGTGAAAATGAACATGACTTCTGATACGGGGTGTACAAAAATCTTTGTCTAATCTTTCAGGGCTTATGTTCTGTCATGTTAATGGTTATTACTGAAATTTTTTAGAATATTCCAACAGAAGAATGCATGTTCAGAGCTGATTAAAAGACCCAAGATACTAAATTAATCCGGGCTGGACACAATTAGCTAAAAACAGCATATGCCAACGATGTTTTTAAAAAATGCTCAGACATAAGTGTGGTGTTTCATCCACCAATGTGTTTCAGTATGTTTACACTTTTTACATATTGTTGATCAGTCTTGATGTTGTTTTTTTCTACCAATTTCCAATCCATGGCAGCTTTTTAACATAAAAGGGTACAATTCACAAAATGCTCGCATACCATAATCTAGCGGTCTTTGCCGTTTCAAAAATATATGCATATAGTTTGATGGGGAGTGACTGCAAACATGAGGACCCACAATGCTATTGAAGTCTGATGCCCCACTTCACTGGAGCTTTTCCTAGGTCTGCCTTTTTTCCCCTTTGCAAATGGCACCTGAATGAGATAACACAGTGTGAATTTTATATATGCTGTGGAGTACACCAGGTGAGCATAACGGCAAGTGATCTGCTCCCAGGTAGAGTCGCACTGAGTTACCCAATGCATGGTGTATGCTGTCAAGGGGAGGGATACACCAGGTTGCTCAATATGCACTGGGTATGTTCCAAGCAGGTGATTGGTTACCAGGTAGAATTACACCGAGTTACTCAATATGTTGTGAAAACTGTCCCAGGAAGTGATCTGTTGCCAGATAGAGTTACACAGAACAAGGACCTGGAATGCAATGGTTACACATCACTGGCTTTAGTCCACTGTGTCCTCAGCTGAGTATAGTGACCACAAAGGAACATGAGAGGCAGTAATGACAGGCTTAATCCCTGCGATGTTTGGTATTGGTGGTGTAAAGGGGTTACATGGTCTGCAATGTGGAGATTAAGTGTTCTACTATGCCCAGAAGATGTAAACAAAGCTCTGGATGTGCCTGTGCACCAGGGGTGAGAAAATATATTTTTGAGTACATTCTTAATTAGTGATTTCTTGATTTCTCCCCCCCCCCCCCCGTGCCCCAGGGACTAGTCACCTGGTCATCCTGTTTCTAAATCATAGCCCAGGCCTTTGATTATGTGATTAATAGTGAATTATCAATGAAAATATAGGTACATATGCAGACACAAAAAAAACACTTGTTCATTTTACAATAACTCTTCTGTTGTACATGTATAGAATTGAATTTAATACTGGGCAGTGGACTGGCACTTTTCGGCACACTTTGGGCACAGTGGGTCCAAAGAGCTTCAAGGAAAGCTGTTGACCAAGTCCAAAACTTGGCACTGAAGGAATTATATAATTTTTTTTTTTGAAGTTTTGACCTACTTCCTTGCTATTTCTTAGTGTCGTCAGAGCCACCACACATGTTTTATATTTGGCAGTATAGTATTATGTGTATCATCAGCCCCTGGTTACAAGATTTGTAACTTCACACAGAACTAGCATTATGCCTCCTGTAGCTTCACACAGAACTAGCATTATGCCTCCTGTTCTAGTCATTCCAGTGTCAAGGAATAAGCATTCAATCACTTGAGTTGGTAAAACCCCATTTTACTGTTATTGTGCAGTGTACGTCTGTCTCATTCCATATCGCTGCACAGTCTCTCGGATGTTCAATACATCATGTGTTTTGTGGAAGCAAGTAATCCATTACCAGACAGAACAGGGACGTCCAGCACAGCCCTGGGAAGAGTTGCGTACAGTGAGTCAATACATGCTGTGCACTGTCCAAGCAAGTGATTGTAACCAGGTAGCTGAACAGAGCGGTAGTGATGGATTATACTTCATGCTGGCAACATCCAGCAGGTCCCATGTTACCTCAAGGTCTGTAAGTGCCACCTTGGTCTATAATTTGTTGTTAATATGTTTTTTAAAAAAATTTTTTTAAAAAATTGTCTGTCAACCGGTCCATTGGCTTCAAGGTGAAATACTAGATGTGTAGCCAAAGGGCGTCATGGTGGCATAACGTGTACCTGTTGCCGAAAGTGGGCTTCGGATGTGCGACAGTGATTGTGTTGAGGAAGTACAACACTGGCCAGCATGTGATGGGAGAAACCAGGATCACCTGTAGAGAGAATTGGTTCTGTTATGTAACCATAGCAGCTGGATGACAATATGACAGTTTGGCCTTCTGTAATGTGCTGGGAGTTAAAAGTGTAATAATTGGTGGCTTGTTGGCAACTGTTCCAAGATGATGTGGGCTACAAGAGAACAGTTGCATTTTTTTTTTTTATTACTAAAGTAAGGGGTCAGACTCCAAGGTTGTATGATTAAATTGTGCCAAAGGTAACATAGTGACCATGAGTTCCATCGTTTGTCAACTAGATTGATTTTATGGCAGAATTTGTATTTTCAGGGTTATTGTTGTCTGCTTCAAATCATCTCTCGAGTCTGCACAGATCTGCAAGTGAGATTGGTGTGGTATGTTGCCACTAGGTGTCACCATTGTTTAGTTTAACCAGAGACAAGCTATTTCACATCCCTGGTCACACATATCCCGGCAATTTGGATGTAACCAAGTGTATGTCAGTCCAAAATTTTTGTTTTAAAATTTTGAACAAGCAGAAAGAGAGAGATATAGTTCCCATAGATCATATTTCCCATCATTTAAGTTTAGTCACCTTTTAGATATAAGAGGTATAAGTGAATATCTTGGGGGAGGAGGGAGCTCTTTTGACGAAATAACAAAAATATGCAGTCTTCAAGTTTTCATCGGCAGACTGCCTTGATTTGCAGGAATTGATTGTATGAATTTCCATTGAAGTTGGCTTATTAAGCATAGTGCCACATGGTGGAGTGTATTTGTTAGCATGTGTTTGTGTCAGTCCTCTAGCGTATTTCCTGTGTCAAAGATTGTTGATGTAGCATCAGCTACAGGAAAAGGGGCACAGTGGTCCCCCAAACTTCCTTCCACCACTTTTCATGTCCATGCTACATAAAACTTTAAAAAAAAAAAAAAAGTCTTGAGTACACCTATTTCTGCTTGCAGTTGCAGGCTAGACCTATACCAGCAGTGGCCAGTTAGAGGTCCCAGGCACTGGGATGTGTTCAGTGTCACCCTGTGCTGGGAACAAGCCGTGTACGTGTAGACCTGGCAGTATATGAGCATTGATTGATGTAGAAGAAAATGAGTGTTACATAAAGATGTCAATTTATGCCACATAAGCTAAATATACCATTGAGTCTGAATTATTTGACACAGTGCATAACAAAAATGGTGCATATGTTACATTACCATTACATGCTGAAGCTGCCCCTTGCACCAGCATAACACATGCTGATCAAAATTGCAACCTCGTTATGTCCTTGGGAGACTTGGATAGTGTAAGACAAATTCACCAGTTGCACTGTGCATCTAAAAATTTTTCATACATATTTAATTTTGAGGCAAACATGATTATTTTTTCACAGTGGGAAATACTCATGCTGGTTTGTTTTGTTTTTTTTTAGTTTATTATTATTATTTATTATTATTATTATTATTATTATTATTATTATTATTATTATTATTATTATTATTATTATTATTATTATTATTATTATTATTATTATTTATCATTATTATTATTATTTAAATTTCTGCATCCATGGCTTTGTTTAAAATGCTATTGAATAGAGTAGAATGACTTGAAACCTGCAGTTTTACATCTCTTACAATTACACAAATTGTGTCCACAACATTAATTTGCACTCAAAACACACTGAAAACGTGGTAATTTCCATTAATTTCCTTCCAGTGAATCCCAGCTCTCTTTATACATGTAGTGAACAATTTTAGCAACTTTTGTGGTGATGATACATATTTCATGATCTCTTATATGTAGAAATATGTGCACATTTTGTTTCATTAGGCGGGAATGAGTGTAAAGTATCAAGTAAAAGTGCAAGCAGAAATATGTAGAAGTCCATCATGTTGATCTTAGAGTGGTCAGAAGGCATTGTGGGTCTTTGCTGTTAAATATGCCTGCAGTCACATGACCCCATGTACCTTAGCACTATGAAAATGGTGGGACAGCTTTTGTCACATACATACACAGTTGTTGCATTTCTTTTTATTTGTTTGTTTGTTTGTTTGTTTGTTTGTTTGTTTGTTTGTTTGTTTGTTTGTTTGTTTGTTTGTTTGTTGGTTTGATTGATAGAACCTGTGTTTCACATCATGACAGGAGTACCAAATATACCAAGTTTTCCATGGAATATTCAGAGAGGTGGACCCAGCTCACTGGTGTATCTGTACAGGTTAGGACGCATCACCCTTGTAGATTTGGACATGGTCTTAGACAAGACAAGAGGACAAGACCCATAGCTTAGCTTGGAACTTGTACACCATACGCATCAACATTGCTCAGAAAACATCTTCTGGGCCCATGATTGTGCTGGCTACGGAACAGCTGAGGTACAGTCAGGGAAGTACAAAACAGACAAATGCAATGACAAATAACCAAACAGGTATTGGTAGGCTAGTACAAATATATACAACAGAATTGTAACATTTTATATGCGGTGTGTGTAAATATATACATATATATAGATATATATTATTTTTTGCTTTGGTATTTAAGATTACTTTAGCATGCATGGAGTCTTAAGTATATGTGGCAATATGGACAAAAGGATGCCAGGCTTGCAGACTGGTTTATGTGTGTATATATAGCCAAACTGCAGCATTGATACAGGGAGCAATATGAGAATGTAATGATGGTTACCATGGTAACACTATACATTGTATAATATGGTTACCTTGGAAACAGAAAGTTTCTACAGTTGCATTTTGTATTTAAAACAGAAGTTGTAAACATACAATATTGTTTGAAATGGTCAATTACAATGTGTTAACATGATAAAAGTTCCTAATAAGAATTACTGTGTGTCTAGAGCTAAGAATGACATCCATTTGGTGTGAACTACATATTGCTGTACCAGTGAGCATAAGATAAATGCTCTGTCTGTATATCATTAAGCATAGAGTTTATGCTCCATTTGTACTATTGAGCATAGGGTATGCTCAGTTTGTACTAGTGAGCATACAGTATATGCTCAGTTTGTATTGTTGAGCATAGAGTATGTGCTCAGTCTCTAACAGGGATCTGTAATAAAGTCATCAACATTTTTTACATTTTGCCTTGTCTCTTTATTAAGCCTTCCCTTTGAGGGAAAGCTTTTTTCATTAGAATTGTGTGTGTGTGTTTTTAGGCCTTTTTAGCTCTGCTGACCTAAGATCACAGAGCTTATAGGATCACTCATGTCCATCCGTCATTCTGTCTGTAAACTTTTGGGTTGTGAGTGCGACGGCGTCCACAGTTTTCAAGTTATTATACATATATATATATATATATATATATATATATATATATATATATATATATATATATATATATATATAATTTTCAGGACTTATAGGGTGTATGAAAATCTAGTTTCCTTCCGATATGAGTGGCACCACCTACATTATTATGCAATATAGGGGTCAAAATATGAAAATCTTGGGAACAGTCTAGCATCTTGAATTTTTGGCAGATCTTCACCAAATTTGGTGGGATTGTGAGGGAGGTCAAAATCTAAGTTACTTATGATACTAGTGGTGCCACCTATAATTTGACAAATTTTGAGCAAAAACTTGTTTTAAAATATAAAATTCCATATCTGGAAAAGTAATTAGACTTGCCAAATTTATAGGATATATAGACCATGTCCAATGCTAGAATGTTATGTAATATCTTTGACCATGACCTATTTTTGTGAGTTCACCATGCCGGTAAAGTTGAAATTGGTTATTTTGTAATGGCACAGTGTAGCTTGGACATCAATGGCAATGTCGCCACAGCACCAGGCCCATGGGCCTCTTGTATTACATAATCTGCATGACCTTAATCTGTGCCAAGGTCACTGAGGACAAAGTTAAGGACTTTTCATTATTGTCTTGGCACATGCAACAATATTCATCACAGGAATTGCACAAATAAGCTATTATTACATGTGGAGGGAAGTGACATCTGGTGGACAAGTGAGACAATAAAATGACATAAGCTTTATATGTTCAGAAGCCACTTGAGGACTCGCAACTTTGAAATTAAGATGTAAGTGTAGCCACTGTGCCAGCAGAGCATTAGGCCCATGGGCCTCTGTTCTATTTAGTGTCTGACATATTTTAAGGTCATGAACCATTCAGATTACATGCATTTTAACAGATAGCTGCACAAGTTTTGTCCTCAATTTAATCAAAATTGCCTTCTCCTGGAAATTTATGAAAATGGGTAGTTTTTACCTCAGCTGACTTCTCAGTGAGCTGAAGTTATAGGATGAGCCATCATCCATTGTTCATTCCCAAGTTCTGTCCACAATTTATATTTTCAATTTCTCCAAAACCATTTGCCAGATGCACTTCAAACCAGGTGGGATCTGCTTGGGTGGGTCTTCACCAAGTTTGTTCAATCGGCCACGGTCCAATGAGTATTGGATTTTCTATGAATTTTGACCTCAGTTGACTTGTCTATTATGTGGTGGTTAGGCATCCACAATTCACATTTTTTTTACTTCTTTCAAAGTGTCAGCCAGATCCACTGCAACCATGGTGGGACTGTGCCTTGGGTGGATCTCTACCAAGTTTGTTCAAATGGTCACACTCCACTGATTTTTGGGGTTTCATGATTATGTTCACTTTTTGGTTAAACATTAAACAATGTTCTCCAAAACTGCCAAGCCAACTGCTTCAAAATTGCATGGGGGCACTTCTGGGGACTCCCAGACCTGAATTGTTCAACAGGTGGCACTGTGATTTTTTTCCCTTTTTGTGTAAACTTTGGTGTGCTAAAGACTCTTTGAGAGGGCTAACTCAGATTGTGCTGAAACGTGGCAGAAATGTATCCTATCAAAGCATCAGTCAACCTTGTTGACTAGGTAGTGATGCTTTGGATCCCTGAGTTTTAATGAATATTTCTGTTCAGATGCTTTCTGGTCAATATGTACATTCCTGTTGATTACTAAGTATACTATGTAAGTCAATGGTGATTGCAATAGTGATTCACATTTGTACTTTTCCAAAAGCATTGGTCTTAAAACTAGGTGGAGATATGTCTTTTGTGATTCCCAATTACTTTCCTTCACATGGTCAGACACCAGTGATTTTTAGATTTTTTTTGGGGGGGGGGTAGAAGGGGGTCTTGGAAGCTTTCATGTATAATGCCCCTTGGCAATGGATGTGAAATTGCACACAAATAGTTCTGGTTATCCATGAAACAGGGTGGGGCTTATTTTTGGTTGAAAAAGTCAAGGCCCTCTTGTTTGTTCATTTTTAGGCCAGCTAACTTGTCAGTCAGCTGAACTTGAAGGATGGTCCATCGTCCATCCGTTGGTCTGTCCCTCCATCAACAATTCACATTTTCAACTTCTCCATAACCATCAGCCAGATACACATCAAACTTGGTGGGGATGTAGCTTGGGTGGGTCTCTACCAAATTTTTTCAAATGGTCACGCTTAATGATTTTTGGATTTTAAGCTCAGCTGACTGACTAGTCAAGCTGAACTTTTAAGAGGCTGAGTCGTCCATCGTCCGTCCGTCCATTCACAATTACATTTTCAACTTCCTCTCCAAAGCCGTCAGTCAGATTAATTTCAAACTTGGTGGCAATGTAGCTTGGGTGGGTTTTAAATCAAGTTTGTTCAAATGGCCTTGCTCCAGTGACTTTGGATTTTTTGTTGTTCTTTTGGGGGGGAGGGGGCAAATGTTAAAAAAATCTTCTCAAAAACCACTCATCCGAACGCTTTTATATCACAGGAACACTCCTGGGAACTCCTAGTTCTTAATTTGTTCATCAGGTTGCACTGTAGTTTTTCTATTTTTATGATTTTTTGTGTGTTTTTGGCTCATCTGACTTGTCAGTCAGCTGAGCTTATGCTATGATGACCCATCCATCACCTGTTCGTCATCCACAATTCACGTTTTCGACTTCTCCAAAACCGTAAACCAGATTTACTTCAAACTTGGTGGGGATATGCCTTGGGTGGGTCTCTACCAATTTTGTCAAAATGGTCATGCTCCAGTGATTTATGGATTTTTTATGATTTTTTTTGTTCTTTTTTGGAACAAATATAAAAAAATCTGCTTCTCTGAAACCGCTCACCCAATTGCTTTGATATGGCACTGGGACACTCCTGGGGACTCTTAGTTCTGATTTGTTCACCAAGTGGTGCTGTGATTTTTTCTAATATTTTATGATTTTTTGGTGTGTTTTTGCTATATTTGACTTCTTCTCCAGAACCGTCACTCAGATTTAGCTTAAACTTGGGTGGATATGGATGTGTTCCTTGTGGAAATGTCAAACAAAGCTGTTCACATTCTACTCTTCACTATAACTTGAGAACTACTAGAATTGGAACCTTAATGTTGCATATGTTAGTGTTCTATAAAGGTCAGACCTACTCAGAACATGAGTGACCTTGATCCTATCCCAAGTTTACAGAGCTGCAAGTGTGATGATTGTCTAGGTCAGCTGAGCATGGGTTGTTCACACAGCCCTTTTGTTTTCAATTCGGGTACTCATCAGTAAATGCACCTTTTCTATTGCTTACTATGCAAGGCAATGGGCATTCTAATGCATTCTAATGGTAATTATGTCTCCCGGTGGAAGCCAGGGGACATATTGTTTTAGTACCCGTTTCTTCCGCTTCTTGTGGTTGTTGTTGTTGTTGTTGTTGTTCAGGTTCTTCAACACTTGGTTTCCGTGCGATAAGTCTTGAAGGACTTGACAGAATTTGATGAAACTTGGTAGGATTATGTATCTAGGCAAGACCTAGGTTGGGATTGTATTTGGGTGACCTTGACCTAATTTTCAAGGTCACAGGGTCACTTATGTGAAATTGGTTTCTGTGCGATAAGTCATGAAGAACTTGATGGAATTTGATGAAACTTGGTAGGATTATGTATCTTGGCAAGACCCAGGTTGGGATTGTATTTGGATGACCTTGAGCAAATTCTCAAGGTCACAGGGTCACTTATGTGAAATTGGTTTCCGTGCGATAAGTCTTAAACAACTTGATGGAATTTATTGAAACTTGGTAGGATTATGTATTTAGGCAAGACCTAGATTAGGATTGTATTTGGATTACCTTGAGCAAATTCTCAAGGTCACAGGGTCACTTATGTGAAATTGGTTTCCGTGCGATAAGTCATGAAGAACTTGATGGAATTTGATGAAACTTGGTAGGATAATGTATCTTGGCAAGACCTAGGTTAGGATTGTATTTGGATGACCTTGAGCGAATTTTCAAGGTCACAGGGTCACTTATGTGAAATTGGTTTCAGTTCGATAAGTCTTGAAGAACTTGATGGCATTTAATGAAACTTGGTGGGATTATGCATATAGGCAAGACCTAGGTTGAGATTGTATTTGGGTGACCTTGACCTAATTTTCAAGGTCACAGGGTCACTTATGTGAAATTGGTTTCCGTGCGATAAGTCTTAAACAACTTGATGGAATATATTGAAACTTGGTAGGATTATGTATTTAGGCAAGACCTAGATTAGGATTGTATTTGGATGACCTTGAGCAAATTCTCAAGGTCACAGGGTCACTCATGTGAAATTGGTTTCCGTTCGATAAGTCTTAAACAACTTGATGGAATTTGATGAAACTTGGTAGGATTATGTATTTAGGCAAGACCTAGATTAGGATTGTATTTGGATGACCTTGAGCAAATTCTCAAGGTCACAGGGTCACTTATGTGAAATTGGTTTCCGTTTAATAAGTCATGAAGAACAGGATGGAATTTGATGAAACTTGGTAGGATTATGGATCAAGGTAAGACCAAGGTTGGGATTGTATTTGGATGACCTTGACCTAATTTTCAAGGTCACAGGGTCATTTATGTGAAATTGATTTCTCTGCAATAAGTCTTGAAGAACTTGATGAAAATTGCTAGAGTAATGTATCTAGGTGAGAGCTAAAATAGGATTGTAATTTTCAGGCAAACTTGATCAATTGTAATTTGTTATCACCTGTAGCTTATTCAGAGACGTAAGTGTTCCACCGGGAGACATTTGATTTTCTGTTGGAAAATCAGTCTGTTCTAGTTCACATTTTGAACTTCTCTGAAGAAAACTGTCTCTCAGATTCACTTCAAACTTGGTGGCAATGCACTTTGGGTGGGTCTCTACCAAGTTTCTTCAAATGGTCACGTCCAGTGACTTTTGGATTTTTTTTTTTTCGAAAGTCTTTAAAATGTTTTAATAGGAAAGTTTAATATGGAAATTTCTTGTAATGGTTATAACTTAAATAATTTTGGCCAGATTTGTACTAAACTTGGTGGGGATGTACGTTTTATTAGTGTCTACCTATTTTATACAAATGGTCATGCTCCAGTGATGTTTGGACCTTGAACTCCTTTTCAAGGTCACAGGATAACTGATACGAAATTTACTGTTCACTTGATAACTTGAGATCTCTTTTGATTTAGGACCTGGATGTTGCATACATTAATGTTTCTCTATGAAGGTCATGCTTAGACAGTACATGAGTGACTTTGACCCAATTTCTTGGGTCACAGTGCAACATACATGAATTTCACTCCTCAGTATAGCTTGAGAACTACTAGAACTGGGACCTTGATGTTGCACATGCTGGTGTTCTTCTATAAAGGTCAGACTTACTCATTACATGGGTGACCTTGAACCTATGCCAAGTTCACAGAGCTGCAAGTGTGATGAACATCTAAGTCAGCTCAGCATGGGCTGTTCACACAGCCCTCTTGTTGCTATTTTAGACTTCTCCACCAGAACCGTCACTCATTTTAAGCTGAAACTTGGTGGATGGGTATTTAATGAAAGAGCCAAACAAAGGTGTTCACTAGGTGGCACTGCTGTGGATTCCTGATGTTTAACGATTTTTTTAATCTGGGTACTTATCCTATTTATTACTATGTAAGTCAATGGGCATTCTAATGCTTATTCATATTTGTGACTTCTCCAAAACTGTCACCCTTTAATTTGATGACAATGTACTTTGGGTAGGTCTCTACATGGTTTGTTCAAATGGTCATGCACCAGTGGTGTTTGGATATTTTATGATTTGGGGGGGGGGGGCAAATCTTAAAAAACTTCTCCAAAACTGCTCACCCAATTGATTTGATATCACACAGGAACACTCGTAGGGACTCTTAGTTCTTAATTTGTTCACCAGGTGGATCTCCAATTTTTTGTGTGATTTTACTTTTTTCGACTTCTTTTCCAGAACTTTCACTCAGATTATGCTGAAACTTGGTGGATATGTTCCTTGTGAAAGGGTCAAACACAGTTGTCCACTAGGTGGCACTGCTGTGGACCCCTGATTTTTAACGATTTTTTATAATTCGGGTACATATTGGTAAATACACCTTTCACATTGATTATTATGTAAGTCAATGGGCATTCTAATGTTAATTCACATTTTCGACCTTCTCCGTCAACCAGATTGACTTCAAAGTTGGTGGCAATGTACCTTGGGTGGGTATCTATGAAATATGTACAAATGGTCACCCTCCAGTGAATGTTTAGATTTTTTATGACATTTTTGGGGGGAGGGGACCTTTGATAAGTGTTTACCTATTCTGTGCAAGTGGTTATGTTCCAGTGATTTTTGGACTGTGGCCTCGTTCCCAGGGTCAGTGGTAGTGCTGTGGATTTTCCTTTTCCTTATAACTTGAGAACTACTTGAACTGGGACCTCGATGTTGCACATGTTAGTGTTCTTCCATAGAGGTAAGACTTACTCAACACATGGGTAACCTTGATACTATCCCAAGTTCACAGAGCCAAAAGTGTGACGAATCTCTCAGTCAGCTGAGCATGGGTTGTTCACACAGCCCTCTTGTCTGGCAAAACCTTAAAGAATCTTCGCTTCAAAAATGCAAAGGGATGCTTCTCGATACCCATTTGATCAACAGATGGTGCTGCGATTAGTTCATCAGGTGGCGATGCTCTTCTTCTTCTTCTTCTTCTTCTTCTTCTTCTTCTTCTTCTTCTTCTTCTTCTTCTTCTTCTTCTTCTTCTTCTTCTTCTTCTTTTCTTTTGTTGTTGTTGTTGTTTAGTTTGGCAACTTATTGGTTAAGACACACATCCCTATTGATTAGCATGCAAATAAATGAGGGCTGCAATGGTACTTAGCATTTTCGACTTCTCCGAAAACGTCAGCCAAATCTTCCTCAAACTTGGTGGCGATGTACCGTAGGTGGGTCTCTACTGAAACATGGTAGAAATGTATCTTATGGAAGCATCAATCAAAGTTTTTCACTAGCTGGTAATGCTCCAGATCCCTGAATTTTAACAAATTCGTCAGTTCAGGTACTTGTTGGTCTAGTGTACATTCCTGTTGATTACTATTTGCATCAATGAGGATGGCAAAGGTAATTCACAAGTTTTACTTCATCTCGGAAACCTTTGGACAGATTCAGTTAACAATTGGTGGAGATATGTCTTGGGTGAATCTCTATTACATTCCAACAAATTGTCCTGCACCATTGATTTTTTTTTTTTTTTTTTTAAATAAAAATCTGAATAGCCACTTGGCCAATGGGTTTGAAATTGCACGCAGGCGGTTCCGGGTATCCATGAAAGGATCAAGGTCAGCTGAGGATGGGATGTTCAGACAGCCCTGTCGTTCTGTGTGACGAAGAAACAACACGAAGTAGCCAGAAAAATACCTGTCATGGATTACAGACAGCGGAAGCTTTCATTTGGTGATTACTGTACATTCCTAGACTATTGTCTCCCCTGCCCTCACCTCCCACCCCCACCCCCCGGTTGAATTTTTTTCTTTTTTTAATCATTATTTTTCATTTTCTGTCTGGGGCGGCATGGTATAATAGTGTACGTGTTTAGCCGGCAACAAGACTGTAAAAGTACTGTGCCCAGATGGCCTTGGATGCACAGACTGAAGTCCTGAGCCCATTTGCCTCACATCAAGGTCACATTTTCTTGAGACCATCATTATGTGAAAATATTCAAGCGCTGACTCAATAGTTCTCAAGTGACAACTCAAAACAACGGGTCATTAGTTTTCAGAACAGTACATTCACTAAAATAGTCATGTGACCTTGGGAAGTCCATCAAGATCAACTTTGTGAATCTCATTTTAGCCCTTATGCAAGACAATACCTAGGTGCAATATTAAAGTTGTAACATGACAGAATTCTTCCAATATCAAGGGAACAGCGAATAACTAAGGTGTTAAATAAATTTGAATTTGATTGTGATATTAATGTCACCCATGTACGCTACCAAGCTGTACAGTTCTGTCTGAAACATCAAAAGCCTTCACTTGCAGAGTTGTGGAGTCTTCATTTTTTTTCAATGAAAAGCGACAGGATCTGTCATTACCAAGATATAAGCCAATATGTCATTTTGACCTTTCACGGTCACTCGATATCAAATTAACAACACCAAAACATACCCCACACATACATTCTGATCTACGTTTCAAACTATGAACCCAGCATCCACCACTATCAAGATATAAGCCAATATGTCAGTTTGACTTTGTAAGGTCACTAAGGTAAAAATTAACATCAAAAGAAAACCCATAAATGGGTTATCTCCTACTAGTGTTTAACAGTAACCATGCACCTGGGGTATACATGTACCCTTACCGATACTTCGCAATTTAAAAGAAAGAAAGAAAGAAAGAAAGAAGGAAGGAAGGAAGGAAGGAAGAACAAGTTAAGGCTTAGTGGTACCAAAAAGTGTTGGTGTATACTTTTAAACTAATTGGTCAAGTGGTTTTAGAGTAGAAGGGTTTTCAAGATTTTGCCAAGCATAAGGGCTGTGTGAGCAGGCCGTCCTCAGCATAACCCGAGCGACACTTTTCGAGGAGTTGAAAATGGCAAAAATTCACACAAAATTCATGAAAAATATTTTTTAAAATCGCAACGCCACCTGTTGAACAAATTATGGTTAAGAGGTCTTTGGAAGTGTCCCTGTGCAATATTGAGACAATTGGCCAAGCGGTTTAGAATATTATTTTTAATTTGGCCAAAATTGAGCCAAAACTCTTTTAAAATTCACTGAAACGTGACTATTTCAACAAATTAGATAGAGATCCACCCCAGGCAGATCTCCACCAAGTTTGAAGTGGCTTAAGTTTTTGGAGAGGTAGAATTAGCGGACAACGGACAGAGAACCACGAGATAAGCTCAGCTGACAAATCAGCTGTGGTAAAAATGAAGCAGGACTGCAATTTCTGCTGAAATGTAACGTGTATGTGGTTTTGGGAATGTTCTATTCATAATAATAATGATGATAATAAACAACTCAATTTCGACCACGAGGACGGAAATGAAAAATTACAAAAATTATGCATTCACCGAACGGAAACATTACTTAAGCTGCAGAAGCTTTAACGAGCATCAGGAGCCGAAACCATTGTCATCTGGCCTTCACTGATTCCCTTCCCGTCGTATTTGTGTTGATGTTGCTCATTTGGTGGATTGAGCAAAAATACTAAAAGTATAGTGCCGTCTTTCACACCTGGCACATCCACTGCATATGTGCTGACGCTGAGTACGGCTAAACAGTCCCTTTCTCTCTCCCTTTTGTATCGCATACTTTCTGCGGGTAAATGTATGTATGTATGTATGTATGTATGTATGTATGTATGTATAATGATGGATTTATACGGAATCAGGGAAATGTCACGTCCTCGTAGCACATACCTTGTGTATTATAAAAGCACATAAATATAAATAAGAGAACAAAACACACGCCACAAGGAAATAGACTTGTTCGTAATTTTAATACATGCAGTAAGAGGTATAAAGCTCCCTTGAACATGTAAAATGTACAAAAAATATATGTATTATTTACAACAGGTGATGGCACTATGACTCATTTAAGACTTTTACTTGCTCCAGGGTAAGATTTCCTTGTCAGTCACTTAGCCCTAATAACTTAATACTTATACATACCTTTTGTTCCTGGACGTATTATTTTATCGACGCATTTAAATATCATGAATAATTTACACACACACACACACACACACATTATATATATATATATATATATATATATATATATATATATATATATATATATATATATATATATATATATATATATATATATATATATGTGTGTGTGTGTGTGTGTGTGTGTGTGTGTGTGTGTGTGTGTGTGTATATATATATATGTATATATATATATATATATATATATATATATATATATATATATATATATATATATATATATATATATATAAACATACATGCACATCTCAGTGCTAATAACCCTTGTATAGTTCTACCCTCGAGCCCCGGGTCTCGAGCCGAGAGAGCACATGCATAAAGTGAAAATGTGGTTCACAAAATTTGTCGATAAGGGTTTCTGATCGCCATTCTATTTATCAAACCAAAAGTTCTGGTCCTTGCGCCGTCCAAGTGTCTGGCTACGTATCTGAACATCACTATTTCAAACTGAAGAAATCTACACTTTTGTGGCTGATCATTCGGTGGAAAAGTGTCAATACATGAACACTGGATCAGAACCACTGGTCCCCGTAAATGGCAGGACTGCCTGGCGCTGTTTATGTTTACATACAATTTCTATGGGGAAACAGGGATATTATCATCACTTTTTCAATTAGCCCCACGCAAGCCCATTGAATGTTATCTAGGATTGTCAACTACATGTTTTATACATTATTTCATAATACTTATTTGATTGTACGACTAGAAAACAGGGCTTTGTCATACACGCAATTTTGTCGCTACATAATACCTGCTGGCATGTATCACAAGTTATCATTTTTCAGTTCCATACCATACATATATGGAACAAACATGTCTAACATGACAAGGCGTATTCAGCATGTGACCTAAATGCACATTAAGACAGGATGTGTGTAAGCTCTTAATTTATTCTTGTCTGGTAAACACATACATCAATATTTCATAGACTCAGATCAAATGATCTGTGGTCGGAACCTCTTTTGCCCAATTTCATGAACTTTTGTATTCAAAATTTACCATCTATTACAAGAATAAATCTTCAGCACTGACAGTGTAAAGTTCTCAACACCGCGAGATATAGTGTTGCGGTGGGCGGATAAGTGGATGACATGACGGTTCCAAGCTAGCATACGGGGTTAACAGTTCATTTAGATAATTGCTTTATAATGAATATTATTCATACGTAGTTCATTTAGGTCACAAAAGACCATACACGGCACCGTATTCTGTATATGTCGTACCACAGTAACACTTGGAATGTCACCGTCAATTTATGCTGTGACCAGTTAATCTTGACAAAACCCACAATGCTTGTCCTCATATAAAGGCACCTGTCTATCTTTTGCCTCAATCTCCTATTGTATCACTGTGTATATTTACCAGAAGCTCTTCAAATTACAAATCCAATAGGTATATGAAAATGCAACGAACGCTACATCTACCCCTGCACAGTTTTTTTGGGGGGGGAAATGTAGAATGCAGCGAGCCTAAACAGCATTAGCATAATATTCTGGCAAAAGTTTACTTGATACAGTGAAACCTGTCTCTTGTGAACACCTCTGGGACTGGCAAAAGGTGTCCACAACAGATGGGTGTTTTTAACAAGAAAATTGACCTTTGCGGTCCTGGACATAACTGTCCATATTATACATGTATCCGCTTTATAGAGGTGTCCACAAGGGCAGGTTTTACTGCAATTATTTTATCCCGATACATAGCGAAATTTGACGGTCCAGAATTCATGTTGCAGCGCAGAAAAGAAAGGCAAGTGCTGGGAATAACCTAAAATATATTATAATTTTAACAGTTGTTCAGATTGACTTCAAATGAATCCAGTATAAATTTTGCTGTTCACAAAAATCAACGCAACAGTGGGTTTGAAATCTCAATGGGATAAATGCAACATGTTTTTAAGATAAAGAAAATTATCCAATTACTCTGCAGTAAGCAGGCCAGCAATGTGTGATATACATTCATTTTAAGAAAGGACCCCCCCCCCCCAAAAAAAAGAAAAGAAAAAATCCTCTTTCTGCAATAACATTCCACACACAACTGTTCTGTTAATAAAACAAACGCATTTTACATTCCACCTTTGTGCATGATTCTTGTAATTAGAACAAATTGTTCATTTAATGAAAAAGAATATTCACTTTGTGTGTAAATTGTGCAATTCCGCGATAATAAACGAATATTCATTGGGTTGTGCACATAGTCCGTAGCTATTAACCCAACCAACCCGCATTTAACCATACAAGTTGGCATCTTCTGTGTCAAATGTAAATCTTACTGCCGTATGCATGCAAGAATTTCAAGAGATTTTCCGGCAAGTACCAGTCTATGGTATCTCTAATGTCGAGCACGAGTGGTTTAAATCATATTTGTCCAACCGAAACCAACATACGGTCATAGATGGTAAAATCTCCAAACCACAGAAGGTCACCTGCGGAGTTCCCCAAGGTTCAATTCTGGGCCCGCTCCTCTTTGTACTCTACATAAATGACCTTCCCACTACTATGACCAATTGTAGCATTTCATTATATGCGGATGACACTGCTCTTTATTTTTCAGCAAAAAACACCGTCCAAATTGAAAACGTTCTGAACAGTGAAATTGCCCTGGTTTCTGAATGGTTTGGAAGGAACAAATTGACCCTGAACACCAAAAAGACAAAAGTCATGCTCTTTGGGACTCCATACAAAGTTAAACATGCAAACCCTGTTGAAATTAAGGTTAATAATGAAACCATTGAACAAGTTCATGAATTCAAATATCTTGGTGTTATACTTGACAGCTCACTCAAATTTGCTAAACATACTGACTACATCACTCGCAAAGTAAATGCTAAAATAGCTGCTCTGGGTCGAGTGAGAAACTACCTTCCTAATGTTCTGATGCTTACATTATACAAATCCCTCATTCGTCCACATTTTGACTACTGTGATATCGTTTGGGGGTGTTGCCCCAAGTACCTGCAAGACAGACTCCAAATTCTACAGAACAGAGCACTCAGAATCATAAACAAAATGGACCGATATACTTCAATAGATGACCTACACAATATGAGTCATATTCCCACCCTTAAAGAAAGACGCAAAATCCATCTCCAAATTTTCATGTACAAAGTTTTTCACAATTTGGCCCCAAATACTATCACTTCAAAATTTAAACGAACTAACGATGCCTACTCTCACTCTACCCGAGCAGCCACCTCAAACTCCTTCTGTATTCCTTCCATAGATAAAGATTATGGCAAAAATAGCTTATCGTACAGAGGAGCTATTTGCTGGAACTCTATTTCCCCTGAAAATAGAAAACTACCCTCCCTTCCCCAATTCAAAAGAGCTGCCAAGTAGATCTTGACTATCTTGTGATAGCTGTATAACTTTTTATCAAATTTTATTTACCCAGATATAGTTCATATTGTCATATTGATCTACATTATTTGTGGTTATGTACTCCTGCTATTTTATGTTTACTTCTATACTTTTAATTGTCTTTCAAAGCTTTTATCACATTGTATTTAACTGAGTTGTGTTTATTTTAGTCATCATCTCATATTGTCATTTTATGTATCTTCATTGTACCATCCAGGGCCTGGTGGGAGATCAGTGTCTGGTACACTGAACCAGTCCCCCTGGTAAAATAATAAATAAATCAAATCAATCAATCAGTCTGTACGAATTTTAGAACTCTTTTAACAATAGGAACATACCAAGAGTTGGTACATCAGCTACGAATGAAAAAGAAAAAAATGCAAAAATCCAAATAAGAACGCCCTGCTTAATTGAAAAGAAAGGAAAAGAACTGACATAATTAACGTTCCGTGTTGGATAACTATTTTTCCCACCAAGAATTCATCGACACTAAACACCATGGGATTTTGTCGTGTATGATCCCACGGTACGCCTACATTTTCTTGCGTTGGAAAATATAACACTGTTGTTTTGTTGTACAACTGTAAATGGAATGAATTTTACCTTCCATATAGACCTGTATGACTTCCTGTTACTACAAAAGCCCACATTCTTTTCAAAATCTTCACCGACCCAAAGTAAGTCTCACGTATGTGAAATAACATTGAGGAATTCTTGTAACAAAAGAGGGTCAGTATATGTTTTCCGCACATGTTTTGGAATTAAAATGACTATATCTATTTTTATTCACAAAGGTATATAAATGCAGAAAGCTTCACAAATGGCAATTTCTACACGAAGGGAAATCACATCGTTTCGCTTTACCATAAGCCCAACATAATATACATCAGTCCTCTTTTATATGTGGTGAGGTGAAGCGTGAACGATAAGTATGGCCCAAAAGCTGAAGCCAGCAGACAGTACACATATACACACGTTTAGCAAAGAATGATCAGGCGACCGCTAATCCATACCTTACCATGTGTTCGTCAAATATTCACAAAGATGTATTTGGTCCTCTTTCTACTCGATATCACAGTGGTATGCTGGATGGAATTATATTGTAATCCTCTAAAATGTAAAGTCGTTCTTTTAAAAATGCACCAAAGTACGATACAAGCTCACTGCAAACACATTTTTACTCGAGGTATTCCAGACTTCCATCTGATGGAAAGTCATCTTCTACTTCATCGGTATCATCCTCCGGCACTCGACGTGGCATATTTACAACGTGAACCACTTTCATTCCAGCTTCTTCTGTCAGGAATGTATAAGACGACTCGCTTTCATATTGTTGGTCTGTGTAAACCCAGTCTGTTAATTCCACCTCTTTCACAAATGGATGCTTTTCAACTCGATGTTTCACAGCGCTCTCAGCTTTCCTTGTTGCTATTCTCTCAAGCAGAGCTATGGTTTCATTGAGTTCCTGCCGTCTGTGGTCCTCGCCATCAACAGGACAGTACTGCTGTGCCAAATACGCGAATAGACCTTCATCCACCAAGTCTTTCTCGTGCTTCAACATATTGAACATTGAAATAAACGGGTGGATGAAATATTTTGTTTGAATGGCCTGAAACCAAAGTAGAAGCACGCTAAGCAGACGACAATTCTGCCCACCATTTTGTTCGGAAAACTCACCCCCTACTGGAAACATCCATGACTCTGCGCGAGGGAATCGTTCCCACTCCTGCAAGAAAACGCCCCTAAGCAACTGGATGTTGAGCCAATATTGGCAGTAATTCCTTCTGCTTATTTCGTCAGTACTGGGGTACAATACCCTGGCAGCCGTGTTGAGGAGCGATACCAACAAAGAATAGGCCATGCCAATTTCTACTGGAATCAACAGAAAAAGTCTGTCTTCAATTTCAAAACAAGATACTTGGAATGTACCATCTTCCCTGATTATTGCAAATATTTTGCATTTTTGGAACGCCTTTTCAAGTCTTTCCTGGTTAGGATGGTCAAATGGAAGTCGGTCCATAATATCCACCTGTTGCGGTCGCCGTGGTAGTTTCACAACCAAAATAAAATGTAAGTTGACTCTTAGTTTTAAATTGGACGACGTTGTATATCTGAAATGAACAGTGACAACGTGCCCATCAGAAACAACTGGTTCTAGGCACGGTCTGTCTTCCTCCATCATGATAAGGTCCCAGCCCTCCGGAAGCAAGATTCCGTCTTGCAGCATTACTTCGTGCACACTCCGAAGGAATACGCCACTTTGTCCAAATAAATTTGTAATTTCTTTTTTATTCCACGTCTTTTTATGTTTGAATTTCGGAATCACATAACCGGGCTCACTTTCTGAAAAACTGACTATCTGATTGGCTAATCCCAACATGGAAATCCTGAAGAAGAAATCCCATTGAACGCCAAATGGTTCGGGTCCACGCACGGATCTTCATCTTGAATAACACTCAAACATCGGAATCTTTTGTCCTTTTTTTCAAGACCTTCTGCTGTAAGTTTTGCAATTTCCCTGACATCCGTTCTGACGGCTCTCCAGACTGACCTGTCTGTCCCGCCGCTCTCGGGGCTATTGATGAAGTAGTAGCTGGAGAGATCTTCTGCACAAGACGACCAGTGTTAGAAGCAAGGTATTCCTGAAGTGCTGGGTATTGATGAACTTTCTGCAGGGATGTTTGTAAGGAAAAATCGGTGAAGTTTTGGTAATCATCCAATAAATCTGGGTTGCTCCCACGTTCGGCTCTGGACCCAGACGTGCCCATCTTTTAATTTTACCTGAAAAAAAAGGGTGTCGTAGTATGAACTTGTCTGAAAGGACTAAACTTTGTTTCCACACAGAAAAAGACGTCAGCAATCAAGATCACTGCCGATGGTTGTTCACAGATAAAATGTTCCTGGGTCTGAAACCTAGCATGTTGAACTGCGAGCGTTGGCATAATCATAATTTGAATAAAGATCTCTATGAGATTATGTGGTTGCACTTCCTTGTACTTTATTTACTTTATTATGCCTATATTGTATATTGTTTCCTTAGTATATTAATCAATTACACATCAATGTAATTTATATGTGCGTTTTGCATAATATTCTCTCTGTATGTGCATCTATCTATCTATCTATCTATCTATCTATCTATCTATCTATCTATCTATCTATCTATCTATCTATCTATCTATCTATTTATCTATCTATCTGTATGTCTTTCTGTCTGTCTGTAAACCGGGCTCGTAGCGTGTCTCAATATTGACAAAGTAACAACACACAACTGTTGAAACTTCAAAGGGTCAAGATTTTCAGCGCTCGTCGTCAATTCTATATTGTTCGGACAGGGATATTATTATACGCATCAGGAAAATGTGAAGCTTCATTCTTAAAAAGGAAATAGTCGTCCGTTATTTGTGATTTAGAATTGAATCGAGAACTGTTAAAAGTAACAGTTTGGTTTGTCAGCACTGGGTGTAGCGTAAAAACGAGAACAAGAATGTAAAGGGCAACGATAAGAAGAAGAAGAAGAAGAAGAAGAAGAAGAAGAAGAAGAAGAAGAAGAAGAAGAAGAAGAAGAAGAAGAAGAAGAAGAAGAAGAAGAAGAAGAAGAAGAAGAAGAAGAAGAAGAAGAAGAAGAGAGAAGAAGAAGAAGAGAAGGAGAAGGAGAAGGAGAAGGAGAAGGAGAAGGAGAGAAGAAGAGGAGAAGAAGAAGAAGAAGAAGAAGAAGAAGAAGAAGAAGAAGAAGAAAAAGAAGAAGAAGGAGAACAACAACAACAACAACAAAAACAACAACAACAAAAACAACAATATAGCACAGTATCAAGGGTCAGTATCAACAGTTTTCACCTGGGTACTACATCTCTGTTTACATACTCACTTGCAGCGATCATGCCTGTTGCATTGAATGGCCATTCAAAAGAATAAGAACACATCATTATATATATATATATATATATATATATATATATACACACACACACACACACACACACACAATTTCTTATGTATAGCTAAACTACGTGGATTTATATATCGCTTTTGAGCTTACACATCTGGAAAGTCACTCCTGTTCCCATGTCGCTGTGTCCGGAGGCGATACTTGTAAACCTTTGTACATTGACGCGACTTTTCAAATATCCTGACTCGAACATGTATGGTTTATAGTTTGCCAAGTAATTACCTGGCCAACAATTGATTACGGAACATCATTTGAAACTTCATTTTACATGTTCACCCGTGAAGTTCACTTACAGGAGTAAAGACTTCAGTATGCTTTCATAAAATATATTGACAACAGTCGTCTGCACCAAATAACGTTATTACTGAAAAAAAAAACTTTCGAAAAGTGTATGACATACCGCTATTTGGTTTTGTTTTTATTACTGCTAAATAAATATGGTAAAAGTAAGATTAATAAAAACAAATCATCAAAATATTGTATCCATGTTTCGCTGTTTTTTAAATGTCACGTTATAACACACAAATATAGATAATTGTCCACGAAGGAATACAAATAACTGCATACGTAGGACAAGTGCATATACGGTAAAACAATGTGATGACAACTCAGAAAGAAAAGGCGAGAGAGAGAAGGAAAGAAAGAGAGAAAGAAATAAAGAAAGAAAGAAAGAAAGAAATAAAGAAAGAGAGAGAGAGAAAGAAAAGACAAAAATATATAAAAAGTGCCTTGGATTTTCCCGAAATTCTCTGGAAAATCTGAGAAAAGGATACCATGTAAAAACATTTGCTTAACAGTATTTTATCAGTAATCGCATGTTTCTTTAAAAAATGGTTTGTCTTTGCTGAATATTTAGCTTAGATAAGGAGCCGCTTCTTAGAGTGACATCTGCGGGTAGAGGCTCCGAAACATGTTCTGAGTAGTTACCCGCTGAAGACCCTTTAATTTATTTGGGCTAATATAGCCTATGTCAAAACTCTACTGAAGAACGTGAGCAATATGGACAATAGTACTTCCATATGTATATAGACTAGACAGTGACAGGTTAGTTTATGGAGGGTAAAGAGTTCGGGCAGCGGTATAGGGTAATTACTAGGAAGTGGTTCTCGACAAAAAGACACAAATGCAAACATGTTTTCAAAATTTTCTGTTTTCCTGTCACAGAGGGACAAAATGCCAAAAATGCCCCGTGTATTGATGTTGTTCCAAAAATGCATTGTCTTCATTATGCAGCTCATATCATCGGTGTAAATCAGTGTAACAGAACCGAAAACGCTGATATGTTTTTAGCCTAAATTTTTTTTTTAAAAACTAGATCTTTTACCAAAATCCCACAATGTGGGTCCAGAGATGTGTTCATATCGAGATGAGAATTAGTCTTGCAGATCCCAGTTTTTACCGTTCAAAGAACAACATGATCCATTGAACAGCTTTCAATTATTTTTACTATTTGTAATCAGATTAGACCTGAAACAGTTTGACACACGACGCATGTACTTATATATATATATATATATATATATATATATATATATATATATATATATACATACATATATATATATACATATATATACATATATATATATATTATATATATATTATATATATATATATATATATATATATATATATATATATATATATATATATATATATATATATATAAGTTAAATAGCCTATGGGCTATCGTATCTACCAGCTTGCAAAAACTCCATTTCGTATACGTGAAAAAATAGACATGTGAAACAAGCAAAGAAAAACAAACAAACAAACTCGGACCACATGTGGCGAGGCCTCTGTTGAGGATTTGAAGTATCTTTCCTGGAGAAGAATGAGATGAAAAGCCTCGTCTGGAAATGTTTTTGGATGGTCGAAAATCACTCGGACAAATGCCAAGTATAGCTACAGCATTTGTACTTGTAATCTCTTAGCTACAAAAATTTCAGCCATTTTTTCCATTTTCCCTATTGAATTTGAATGAGGAAAATGCCCCCCCCCCAAAAAAAAAAACTAATGATAATAATAATAATAAAAATAATAAAAATAATTCAAAGATAAAATGGAATAGTCAAGTTTAGTGACCCAGTTGTAACAAAACTAAGCCAATAAATTATAATAAAAACAAATTCATTAAAATAAAACACACACCCCCAAACAAACCAAAAAACAAACAAACAAAGCCAAACAGGTTGACCTCAAAATAAAAGTTCACCTAAAGTCGTATGTCCTTTTCAATAGTTATTTCTTATTTTGTGAGGTCCATGTTATATATGCACCGCTGACTCGTTCAGACTGTTTATTAAACAACTATAATCTGAGACTCGCGTACGTGTTCTGCGGTACAGGACGAATACATGCGCACTTGTACATAACTTATAATGCTGCAAGCAATACAATCTGCGAAGTGGATGGTTGAGGCAAGATTTTTCCTGTGTTTACGTTTGTCCCATTATTTATCAAATGTTGGTTATCAGTCTCCTCCTTAATATTTTTTCGTCGTTATCTATATATTGTTCCTTTTTTTTTTTTTTAACATGAAAATGGAGTCGATCCCCTTGGTCAAGCTCTCCACCCAGGCGCTCAAGGCAAAACCCATTTTTTCGATTCTAAACAAATGCAAGTTGAAGAAAGTTGACGAAAGTTGTTGACACAATTTTATTTTAATGAAGAAAAGGTTTGATACGCAAATTTTGAACCGGATGGTCTTGATCAACAAAATACACGATACACAGCCGCAAGTCTCAGCTATCCAAAATGACGTGACTCGTAGGAATGTCTTCCGAGATGCCTTCCGCAATACGAATGAGTACTTTTATGCAGGCCTATTTGTTTTACATACAGTCCACTTCACATTGAAGGAGTCCGTAAAGATTAGGAAAGCGTGGGGTACGGCGCGCCTACTTCCTAATCTCGCGAAACCAGTGTGTTTGCCGTACTTCCATGGTTTAGTTAGCCGGATATGAGGAAGTTTCGCGATTCCCAGCACTTTCTTGACACAGCACTGACTGTAGTCTTGGTAACGGTACCTAATGGTAACTGAACTCTCAGACTAGCCTTACGTGAACCTGGCAGCAAGACATAGGTCTTTGTCTATTAATGACTGTCACCATTTACAAATTACCAAGAAAGAACTCAAGTTCACAGTGAAACAGTTTTTCCATAACCCTACAATGCCCATAAAATATATGAAAGAATATATCAGCCTACAAAAGAACTCGTGAAAAAAGTTCGTAAACTAATTCCTCCAGAGACTTACCGCCGATAGAAACAAGTCGATTGTGATGACCCGCAGCGCCAGAGAATTCTTGTTATTCACTGTCTGATCTCAACTTCTGTGTTCTGACTGGAAGTCTAACAAACGTAGTACCGGTATCATCCTTTTTCATCGGGCCTCCCATATGTAACAATGTCAACGCGCAAGCGACCCGGATTCATAATGACTGTAATGATTCACTCAAATGGATGCTGGCCAAGGCAAGACAGGATGCGGCGTATCGCTCTCTCAAGTGTCGCTCTCTCGTGGTGATTTTTCCAGGGGGCTCATTGTGACCTATAACGAGTGCAACATGACCTCTCGCTTGTACCGAACTGGCGCATTCGCAACGGCCACGATGGAGTTAGGGAAAGAATACACATAATGCCCGACGAAAACATCCATCCTCTCTGGGCATGTGTGTTTCAGACATTAGTCATGGTGCGCTATGCGATATCCAGACACCCTTCAATTGGTGCGTTTCTTACATTTTGAGCGCTTTGTTAAAGAAATCGACTAGTTTATGGGCTAAGCCTATCTTATATTTACAGGCATTTTTTGGTTTCACATTTAATTGTGTATCAGGCCTGCACGAACTGTCTCAAATATATTTGTTTTCGAATATATTCACAGGAGAACAAAATAATCACAGACAAAAATAACTTTATTTTCAAAGTTTTGTTTCAGTTACTTTTAGTTGTATATTAATTGGTGAATGTTCCATTTTCTAGTAATACAGGTTGAGATATACTTTTCAGTTCAATTGCTTTGGTTAAGTATTAGTTAATGAAGGTTTCTGATACTAAAACTTGTGCTGTATTTGAATATGTATTAACGGGGGTTTGGGGCGGAGGAGGACTATAATTATCATATTGTACTTTTTTTCAAGGTTCGATGGGGCATAACTCCTGTTAATTCCTGGTGTTGCATTATTTTCCATCCAATAATTCGTGCTAATCTATCACCAGTATTTTTTTTCTTTTTCTTTTTATGCCACCGACAAGAATTAATTCCCAGTTGTGCGTTATCAAGCGGAAGTCCCCCCCCCCCCCCCCCCCGCTTTAGCTTGGCTTATTCATTCTACTTATAAATAAAACATCATTACATATTCACGAATTCACACAAGATAAATTTGATTGACAACAGAATGAAATCCCTCAATATAATACTTGTTTGTAGACTTGCAGGTACCGTAAAGGTATACTTACTTTCGTGTGCTATTAAATTTCGCGCCTTTTTTTTTTTTTTTTTTTTTGAACATGAGTCATTGCGACTTAAATACCCTGCGAAATCAAGAGCTAAATAATCTGAAAAAATGTGATAATTAAACGCAGCGAAAAACGTAAAATTATTAAATTCGCGAAAATAAGAGCACACGAAAATCAGCAGCTTAAGTGAGACAGATTTTTACATAGGCCTACATTGAAGAAAGTTATGTCGGACCTTTCTGCTATATCGGATACCGTACGGAAGAGTCATCAGATATCCATAGGTGTATTTTATGTGGACGCTTTTTGAGCACCCTTTTCGCTTTTATCTTTCTGTAACCCGCCTGGCTTCCTGGTATTATCGCAGGGTAGATATCTTTAAAAAAAATTTAGGATTGACTTTTACTGGTTAGTAGCCTTAAAATTAGGTCTATTAAATGGCATGCACTTGCTTCTACGTGTGTAATGGTTACTTAGGCTTCTAACCCGGGTTTAGAATTTGTTATATTGATTAATACGGGGCACATAATTTAGCGATCACAAACATTATTGTCTAATCAAACAATAAGATTTCATGTACTTTCAATGCATGGTTACCGGCCCCGTCCCTAGTTTAGGTTTGTGTGACACGTGTGACTCGCAAACCATTGTTCACACCAACTTCTTTGACAGCTTTCATTGTTACAGGGCAACATGCCACGTAACTGTGAATCTCATTGGCATTTGTGTCATTTTACCTTTGTGTATATTTATAACCTGACTGCCAATTGACTTGCAGTTACAAACTTGATAGGCCTATACATCCGCTAGTCTCACTTTGATGGTGAAAATAAAAGATAAACAGACAAACAAACAACTGCTAACAAAAAACAGAAAAAAAACTAGAAAAGAAGATTTGCTTCAAAGCGAATCTGTCTGTGTGCCTTAAAAAATTTGGCTAGATGGAAATTTCAGGGTCCAAATGACCTTGACCTTTAGAGGTCATATGTCAATTACAAAAATGTGCAGTGTTGCAATGCCTACAATTTGAGCCTGACATGACTGAAAATGGTGGAAAATTGCCCAAGTTATGGCTAGATGGAAATTACAAAGGGTAAAATAACCTTAACCTTTGACCTTTAGAGGTCACATGTAAATTACAAAAATGTGCAGTGTTACAATATCTACAGTTTGAGCTCAATATGATCAAAATCAGATAAAAACTTACCGAGTTATGGCCAGAAGAAAATTTCAAATGGCAAAATGGCAAAAGGTTTCAATACCTACAATTTGAGTCCAACATGATTAAAATTGGATGAAAATTGACCAAGTGATGGTCAGGTGAAAATTTCAAATGTCCAAATGACCTTGACCTTTGACCTTTAGAGGCTCTATGTAAATTACAAAAATATGCAGTATTTCAATTCCTACAATTTGGGTCCGACATGAACCAAATCATATGAAAATTGACTGAGTTATGGCTGGATAAAAAAATTTAAAGGTTTAAATGACCTTGACCTTTTACCTTAAGAGGTCACATGTAAATTACAAAAATATATAGTGTTACAATATCTACATTTTGAGCTAAACATTATCAAAATCGGATAAAAATTGGCTGAGTTATGACCAGAAGAAAATTGCAAATGCTTAAATGACCTTGAATTTTTACTTTTAGAGGTCACACGTAAATTGCAAAATGTGCAGTGTTCCAATACCTACAACTTGAGTCCAACATGATTAAATTGGATGAAAATTGACCAAGTGACGGCTAGATGAAAATTCCAAATGTCCAAATGACTTGATCTTTGACCCTTAAAAGTTACAATTTAAATTACAAAAATATGCAGTGTTGCAATAGCCTACAATTTGCGTCCAACGTGGTTAAAATTGGATGTAAATTGACAACAGTTACGGTTGAACGAAAATTTCAAAGGTCCAAATGGCATTGATTTTTAGAGGTTACATGTAAACTACAAAAATATGCAGTGTTGCAATACCTCAAGAAAGAAAGAAAGAAAGAAAGAAAGAAAGAAAGAAAGAAAGAAAGAAAGAAAGAAAGAAAGAAAGAAAGAAAGAAAGAAAGAAAGAAAAACAGCATGTTTGTGTTGGCACACAGAGATAATTGTAACACACATATTGAGATCGACAAAAGAACTATGCCATTCTTATGACTTCTATCATAAAGCAAATATTTGTTTGGTTCATGCGTCCTGGTTTGTTAATCAGCGAGTTCTATATTATAGGTGAAGTCTGTGTTGTAACGCACACACCTTGAAATGTAAAGCTTGTTTTCGGAAGTGACCATAAAGAGTGGGAATCTACGAACTGATTCTCCAGACCAGCATTCATGCTACACCAGTATGATAAACTTTGGTGGTTTGTTTTTTTAAAATATGACTCAGGATTCATAGAACGAGATTATTGGTGCAGGATATGTCACACAAGCAAACAGCATGCGGATAAAGTCGAAAGCACTATTCATATGTAATAGGCTGCCATTTGTCAATTGGGATTTGATATGTTTGATCTTTGCGCGTCGTCAATACCTAACGACAGTAACGTAATAACTGGACCGTAATGGTTATCAATACATAGCACAAACTGTCGGGCCTCTCTACAGCTCACAATACAAAAATGTCAAAGCATATTTACAGCTATGTATGTATGGATGTATGTATGTATGTATGTATGTATGTATGTATGTATGTATGTATGTATGTATGTATGTATGTATGTAAGGGGATGGGTTGAGAAAGAACTACAAAAAAGATTTGCTTCAAAGCAAATCTGTGTGCCTTCAAAAGTTGAAAATATTAAATGCTACAACTTTTGTCCTTCGGTACTTCACATTTCATTAAGCTTGTGACTGGATGAAAATTTCAAAGTCCAAATGACCTTAACCTTTGACTTTTAGGGGTCACATGTAAACTGCAAAAATGTACAGTGTTACAATACCCACAATATAAGCCCAACTTGAACCAAATCAGATGAAAAATGACCAAGTAATGACAAGATGAAACTTTCAAAGGGCCAAATGACATAGACCTTTGCCCTTTAGAGGTTACATGTTCTTATAAAAATGTGCAGTGTTGCAGTGCCTACAATTTGAGTCCATCATGATTAGAATTGGATGGAAATTGGCTGAATAATGGCTGGATGAAACTTTCCAAGGTCCAAATGACGTTGACTTTTGACCTTTAGAGGTCACATGTAAGTTTCAAAAATGTGCAGTGTTACAATAGCTACAATTTGAGCCCAACATGATCAAAATTGGATAAAAATTTGACCAAGTTATGACTAGAAGAAAGCCACCATCGAAAATGGCCTTTGACCTTGAAGTGACCTTTGACCTTGAGATGACCTCTACCTGAAGAGAACTTTTAAGTTTAAAATGACATTTTGACCTAAAATTGACGTTTGACCTTGACATTTGAGATGACCTTTGCCTTGCTATTATTGAACTCCTATATACTCGGGACCACATCTACTTTTGTATATAAGATATTGAAGATTTAAAACTTTAATAGCCCTCATTTGCATATTTTGAAAAGCATGACCTATCATTATAAAAATGTCAAGAATTCATCTTTAGACGTATTATTAGGAGTATAAATGTGCCAAGTTTGGATTTTCTATCTATAGTTGTCTCCGAGAAAAATGGCGGACAAATTTGCCGGTAAAGCAAAACAGTATGTCTGGGTTGGCACACAGACATAAATATAATTGAGGTCAATCGTAAGTATAACGTAAGTGGCAGCCAACTCAAATCTTAATTACTGAACTAAACGCAGTTGTGTCGCAATACACACGCGCGCGAACTAGTAAAATAAGATTAGTATAAGGGCAAATCTGTCTGTGTGCCTCCAAAACTAGTAAACTTTAAATTCTTTTAAAATTTTGTTCAATGATAATCAATGTGTCTGGCACTATTTCTTTTATTTGAAATTGAGTCTTCATGTTTAACAGTTTTGAAATTCCATGCTTTAAAATCTTCCAAGTGTGCTTAATTAGCGCTTAGTTTTGCTACTTTCAATTCCATTTCATTGGATGAACTTATATCACGAACCAATGAATTGAAGTTGCTGTTGATACCTCTATCTAGAAAAGGTTCGAAGACATTAAACATTTAAAGTTCAGAAGTATGCCTGATTAGCATAAATTCAAATTTTACGACTTTCATTTTCATTTCATTGGACGCATCAATGGCACAAAATAAAGAATTGAAATTAGATTGACACTTGTATTTGAAATAATTTTTGGGAAAAGGGGTTTGAATTGCCTATAGAAGCAGGGTGTGCCCAGAAAAGTGTACATACTTTGCCCTTCATTGAATCTCATTTTCATTTCATTGGACGCATCAATGGCACAAAATAAAGAATTGAAATTAGATTGACACTTGTATTTGAAATAATTTTTGGGAAAAGGGGTTTGAATTGCCTATAGAAGCAGGGTGTGCCCAGAAAAGTGTACATACTTTGCCCTTCATTGAATCTTGGGACTATTTCAAATTTTAATTAAATCATAGCAATATCGTCTAAGCTCATAGCTCCTGGTATGAGTATCGTGTATCTGATGAAAAATAAACAAAACTGGTACTTTTGAAATCATTAATTAAAGGCATTTCATATTTGAAAAAATAAATGTCATCAAAAGGTGCGTGATAAATAAGGAGTGATCCACCCATGGTCTTTGAAATAGGTCATGATGAAGATCCTCTATAAAAACGTGATTCGAATTGCATTCAGGGGACCTTAACGTAATCCTTGTCAAAATTTAACTTTTGGGAGTTAAATTTTACAATGGTAACCAGAGAACCTTATGCTTTATAGGATGATGGTCCTTTATAAGCCCGGTTTATAAGACCCAAGGTTATATTGCAAGCGGGCGACTTTGACCAAAATTTACAAGACAACGGCGCAAGTTACAGTCTGTTCCCTCCGAGTTAGCAAGGGGCATTAGATTAGACAAGTAGATTCAGCCTTTGGGAAAGAGGCCTGGAAGTGGTGCCTGACTGCAGAACACGTAGCAAATTTTGGACTCACACAATGCAAAATCCCACAGTCCCGTGCATATTCCAATGTTTCTCCAGGAAAATGTACATATGGTCACTTGTAATGGCAAAAACTTCCTTTGTACAGCTAATCTTACAGAATGAACAGTTTAATACATTCTCCAGATTTCTATTCTTTGGGAGCCGTATTATGAGCAGTGAGATGGTACTTCACATTTATCTGAGCTTCAATTTACAAAGTGCAATATGAAATTAAGTTTTATTTGACTGCATTACAATACACCCGTATTAATTTGTCAGCATAAGACACAATATGAAGACAAAATACACAAATATACACATACAGTAATTACGAACATAAAAAGAGTTTGTAATAAATGCAATAATGTTAATTCAAAACTTAAGTTCTATACAGCTTTTTTCTGTTAGACGAAACAGCTCGTCATGTATTTCTGTCATTACTTCAAAATCTTTAAGTTCCATTAGGACGATAAACAATTGCTCACTGTTGTATATTTCCAGGTTACCAAGCATCTCTAGTTCATCGAGTAATTTTTTTCTGGGTTTCCTCAAATTGGTCACAAATAATAATAAATTGAATCATCTTCTATATCATCGCATGCGCTGCATTTCCTTTTGGCCCAGTCGGATTTTGCAGGGTTGCCTCTGTCGTCTTGCTTCCATGCATAAATTACGCACACTGATTACTGCGTAACTTTGTCAGACATAGGCGAGTTTCAAAGTTATCAATGACATTCAAATAAGACTGGAGCTTAATTCTCTTTCAAACTTGAGATATGCTCTTAACTTGGGCATGGACTCATCATTATCGTATGTAAACATTTCAGCGGTTAATTTCAGTTGTCCTTGTGTAAGCTTATTTGATTTCTTGTGATGAAAACCCGAAGTAGCAGGTGTGCATATATATATATGTGGCAATGTCAATTGACCGTGCACGAGAAGATTTCACACCTTGCTGCAAAGTTGCCCAGGCAAAATTGGAAACCAAGTTACATTTACCAACTAAAATCACTAAATGTCTCAAATAAATAAGTAAAAATGAAACGAGAGTGATCATGTAACAAATTCTGCAGGTTGGATCAAGTTTACCAACTTTCATTGAAGACAGCATATGGGACCATATTTTGTCATTGGAGGTATACCCCTTTCAGCAGTAGTAATCACTATCTGTGAGAGAAGTAAACAAACCGACGCATATTCCATAGCCTTACCAACTCGGAGTAAATAGACTGAAAGTGCCTGTACGCAAGGGGTCTCTCTCTCTCTCTCTCTCTCTCTCTCTCTCTCTCTCTCTCTCTCTCTCTCTCTCTCTCTCTCTCTCTCTCTCTCTCTCTCTCTCTCTCTCTCTCTCTCTCTCTCTCTCTCTCTCTCTCTCTCTCTCTCTCTCTCTCTCTCTCTCCTCTCTCTCTCTCTCTCTCTCTCTCTCTCTCTCTTTTTCCCCCCCCCCACAGTACGGCATGGGTTATTGTAATGTTGCAAAAGTATAACCTGAGAAATGTCAATGCATCTGGCATGTAATGGCATGAGAATCACACTACTCCCCCCCCCCCCAAAAAAAAGGGAGGGGGAGCAATATATCTGACACGAGAACTGACAACATAAAAAAGTAGTGCAGCAGCTGCAATGTGCTGGTGTATACGAAGGTGCTACAGTTGTCGTGTGGTGAAAAGAGAATCATCTAAAAAGGAAAGCAATGCCTGTCCCTTTGTCCGCCCGCCGCTCCTGTGTCAACTGTAGCTATTTTACATCTTCGAGAGACAGTGACATAAAAGTGGCATCCACGTACATACATAACCTAAAAAGGAAAGCAATGCCTGTCCCTTTGTCCGCCCGCCGCTCCTGTGTCAACTGTAGCTATTTTACATCTTCGAGAGACAGTGACATAAAAGTGGCATCCACATACATACATAACTTAAAGGTGGTGCAGTTAAAATGTAAAACCACATTATAAACCAATGGGCTTAATTGGTGTGCAATTTTTTTAAACATGTGTAAAAGTCGACCAAATTGGTAGAGTATTCCATGGTTCCAATCCATATATCAAATAAAACCTTACCTCTTAGAAATATACTGATTTCATTATGTCTACAAACCATTATATATGTATCCATGTGCTATCCGGAGAATATATAGAGGCACAAAATAAAATTTTTCACTGTCACCTACAATATATATAATTGAAGATGATTATTATGGCACCAGCGACAATTATTTACAGAGCATTACAAAATACATTCGGTGCTGATACACAGAAATCAATGTTTTGCATTTATCAAAACTGTCGTCATCCTTGTCATTCTCACACTTCAGCTTTTGTTTTATTTATTTATTTTCTTTTCTTTTTAAGAATGCCCAAAGCCACACCCTTCGGTACCTCACTCACATATTCATAAATTTCAAGCTAACAATGATAGCGAAGAGATCCGGGAAGGTTCAGCACATATCTAATTCAGTCGAGATGCTGACCTGGGTTTAATGAGATGCGATGATTGGTCGATTGACAGCTTTGTTGCATTTTATGAGCCACACATTCGTGGTACGGCCATATAGATATTAAAGTGCATATATAACAGGCACGTTCAGCACATATCTGGTGCCCTGTGACTTGCAAAGCATTCTTCCTAGTCCTCTTTGAAGACCTTAAAGTTCTGCTGTTCCGGCATGTGGTGTTCATACCACACTGTAAAAATTTGCTTTGTGCAACCAGTCAACAGAGGGCGTGGCATTCCTGTGCTCACTACCCGTGCATGTAAAGTCCGATAATCGTTAGCATAAATGGACATTTTGGACTACCTCCATCTCCAGCAAAAAAAAGGAAGGACAAAACTAGTCATATTCAACCTCGACCTAGCTCTTCCAGAGGACCATCACCACGTACAACATCGGAGATTTAGATCACAGAGTTCTAGAATTATATTGAGACGGAATCCATTAAAGCTATTAAGAGCCTTGAAGAAAAGGACACTTCACCCGAATGTATCTTTCTTGTTTACCCTTATACAGAACCATCATCATTCTAAATTTCAAAATCCTGACTCAAATTGTTATTGAGTTGTCACAAAAAATCTTTATTCATTAAAACTCAGCGAATTAGGTCAAAGGTCACCCCCAAAGAACAAATTAAAAATTAAGGGATTCCGACATACAGCTCAGGATAATTTCAAAGCTGGATCTTAAGAATTCATTCATATTCAACTATATTAACTGCAGACTTGCTCCGTTCCTCTCAGTCGCTAGGCAACGGAACTATGCCTCTACCATGATGAGGGCACTTGTACCAGTTATGCTAGTCAACCATTCGGAATAATATGTTTGAAAACATAGTGGATGACTTTTTGTAAGCTTTTTGCTTTCTCGAATTATTAATTTTATCGGAGAAGCTCATTTGGCCCTTAATACATGAATATGCCCTGCTTGAGGGCAGTGTCCTGCTGCAGCCAAGTTGGCAGCACGTAATAACCTAGTTAATATGAATATCTCCTATTAGAGTGTTGGTCAAGTTGTTTCATAGACATAGAAGAGACATGCACGTTGGGATTTTTCCAGATAAGTTATCACAAAATTCATTTTAAGCCCGAAAGCAATGGAGCTCGACCCAGCTATTCAAACATCTTTGTAGAGACTACCTAGAAGTACACTCCCGGCAGATCTTAAAAAAGACAGATGACCTCCCTTCACTGCTTGTCCCACGAGGTGAGCTAAATATATATGTATTATGTTGCCTTTGCAGTTATCATGGAGCTATAATAGCTCCAGGCACTTATATACACGTCTCTTAGATCTTTTGTCCCTTTCCAACACAATGCTTTGATAAAGAAAACATTACTGTAAGTTTGTCCGGGAAAAAATCTAATATCTGAATGCAGAAAATGTTACAACCAAGGTTGCGCTTTATTTGAAATAACCGTTGCAAGTGGTTTCCGTTTAAATGCAATCTTGCACTTGATTTGCATGGTCTCTATTGGAAAATGCGTTGGTTGAACTTGCATTCAACCAAAAGTGGCTGCATAGAACATTCAATGACAAAGCAAGTGTGCTCCACAAGGAACCTGTGATAGGACTTCGTTCAGCCACGAATGGCGATATCGTTGACGGACTATGATTCATTTTCTCCATGCTGGTCCACTCAACTGAAAAACTTAACTCTGCGGCCAATCCGTTTTGCAAGATATTGTAGTTAATTGTATTTTGGTCTCTTATCTACGTATATAAGATATATATCCATAGGTGTACATGCATTTATTCTTTTTTTGAACCCATCATATTTTTGCGCATGCAAATTTTCGGTGTAAAGTACATTACTTTGTATTTTTACTTATTACAAATCTGCAAGGATATTCGAATATAGGCACTTCAAACATGATATCCTTCTGTGATGCACGAATTTCACTAGTGTGATTTGTATCATTTACAGACCAAAGCACATATTTTCCGTGACAAAATATTTATACACCTTCAGTTTCGGAGTTCCCTGGCACAGAGCAGAGGACAACGTGTCAGCAACAGCTTAGTGAATGCCCATAATGATGACTGGTGGTTTGCACATAGCACTGGACATCTGCTTTGGAGTTAAACGACAACAGTCAACCAAAACAACCAAGCCCGCTGCCCTGCGTACTCAAATGAGCGCCTCCCTTCCTCAGGGTCAGCTTGAAAGTTCCACCTTCAGATGTCAAGAAATTGTACTTTTTACCAACGGCGAAGTTTGTATCAACAAATATCCAGTCTGATGGTGTAATCTTGCTTGCGAATGGATGACCTGGGACTGGGAATCTGTATACTTCATCTGCCTTGCGTGTGTCTATGCGCTCAATGTGAGCCAAAGTTGCTCTGTACTCTTTGCCTTTGGCATTGTCCTCTCGCTCAGCGCCACCATAATTCATCTGTAGAAAAAGATATATGCCATCGTCATCAACATCACACTCGTTTGCCAGGACATTCCAGGTGGACATGAAGACATGTTGTAGCTGAGAAGACTCCAGTGCCCGGTACCATCTGACAAGGGCTGCTAGAAGACGATATCCTCTCAAGTCTTCCTCACCTGAGTCTTCGGGAGGAATGGCCGCTGGATGGCGCCACTGCCTGTTCTCTGGAAACCGAAGCCATTCTTCCAGGAATATATATTTGAGATATTCTCCTTTCATAGATTTGTATGGATGTCGGCCCAGGGAGAAAACTGTCTCTGTCATGTTTTCCTCCAGTGCCTTCAGCAACAGATAACAATGTCTGATTTCATCAGGTAAAAGCTGGAACAAAAGTACCTCCACGTCAGCTGTTGTTATCTGAAACTCCCCAGTCTCTGTGATGACACAATAGATACTCCGTTCCCCCAACACCCTTTCAATCATTTTAAAATTTGGATGACATATAGGCAATCTGTCCAGGATGTCTATCTGTCTGGGTTTTCTTGGCAACTGTACTGCTAACACGCAATTTATTTTTATTGGGATCTCCTTGCCGTTTGGCAGCTTGTATTTAAAGTGAATCATGAGTCGATGCCCATCAGTTTCTACTGCTTCTGCATGCATTTGTTCATCATTGTGCAACTTCCACTCTGAAGGCAGCATGCCCAAATTGGCTGCAAGTATATTTTTGACATGCGCAGTAAAGATACTGTCCTTTCCACATAATTTGTTCAGCATCCCCGAAGTAACAAACCCGTGTTGCCTGAATTGTAAGTCCATAAACCCTGGTTCTTTCTCTTCCATGCTTCTGATACAATTTGCCAATCCCTGCAGATTGATCATGTACTCAAACTCGCGCGCCACGCCCAAGATTGTTTTTTCATAGTAGCTTCCAGTCCCCACCAATTTACACGGATTGAACCTTTCATCCAATTCCTGCAAACCATGGACAATAAGGCACATGATCACGTCGGCATCCTTCTTGAATTTGTCTCCTAATGCCTCAGCTTCTCGGCCCAAATTAAAATGATTATTGTAATTGTCCTCCAAGGCCGCAGCACATGGTCCTACCCATACTTCAAAACTAGTTCTCAGAGATGCTGGATTATTTTGGATGATCTGAAGTGATCTTGGAGTAAACTCCAAGAAATTTGGGATGTGGGGGTTTGTAACTATTGGTTGCCTCGACTGTGTGGAAGAGTTGCCACCCATGTTGCATATGATTGATTCAGATCTCCATGCAGGTGACAATTTTCTGCAAAGGAAACAGAACATGATTTAGATCTCCCAATGCTATATAATTTCTAGAATTAGAAACTGAAAGTCTATTCTGTGCATTTTCAAAATGAGATTTTGTGTGTGTGTGTGTGTGTGTGTGTGTGTGTGTGTCTGTCTGTCTGTCTGTTTTTAATGGTTGATTGATAGTTAGGGACCGACCATTTGATACTTAGGGGCGGGCTATGCATTTTGTATCAACCTACTTTTTTTTTAATGCACACAAGATGTACATAATTTTTTTCCCTCTGACCTCAACGTACATTTTTTTTTCTTTTTCTTTTTTTTTTTTTTTTTTTGGTTTTTGTTTTTTGTTTTTTTTTTGCTTTTTTGTGTTTTTTTTTTTTTTGCTTTTTTTTTTTTTGTTTTTTGGTTTTTTTTTTGTTTTTTTTTTGGTCAAGAAGTTAGTGGGATGCACATGTTCTTGAACTGTTTTAGGGTTAACATTTACAGTACAATCAATGAAGACGAAATAAACACAACACTTGGTATTTTGGAAAATTAACATTGTATATTGAAGGCATAAAGGAGACATTAATTTGTGCATTTTATGTTTACCAGTGAACTATGGTACTATCAGCTATCACAGGTTTGCTGAACATAGTACGGAGTTAAACCTGACTTTGCCAGCCATACCACAATGGGCGAAGCCCAAATGTGCTATGGCTGACTAAGGCCAAGTAAAACTCCGTACTACGTGAAGCTAGCCTGTGATAACGATTTTATCTTATTTTTAGTAATAATTATGTTGCTCGCCTGCTAAACCGTGATATAAACCGTATCACCTGTTTGATTTTCGTGCGGCACAAACTTTTCTGCTCGCACGCGAAAGCAAGGCTCGCGCGCTAAAACGATATCGATATAAACCGTATCACCTGTTTGATGAAAATACCATGTGTTTGCTGCATGAGACGCTGAGTGTGGTTATATATTTTGGAATAATAAACCAATGAATTCTGCTTATTATTACTAAAAATATGATAATACAGCATCTTGTCTAGTCAACATGATCAACACAAACATGTATTCTTATTTGCGCAACCAAAATACTGTATGTTTCTTCTAATATATATATATATATATATATATATATATATATATATATATATATATATATATATATATATATATAGTTGAAACATGCTAATATATTAAGCAGCATTGTATTTATATCCAATGTATACGTAGTGACTGTCTCAGATATACAAAGGTATACATGTAAAAATGTAGTAATGCTAGAACAAGTTCTTGTGTACTTTGGATTCTGCAAAAATAAAGTGACATTCTGAAAAAGTAGTATTTCTTATTGTTATTTCTTCATATCCACACCTATATGTATCCTGCCAAGTCACCAGCTAATTGTGGTCTGCACCCAATCTAGATGAATTACTTTAGTAAATATAGTTAATAAATATATACCCAATCTGGATGAACCAGTTCAGAAAATATGGTATCAACTCATTCCACCCTGAAGGAAAAGTATAGACACATGTGTTTTACATGGATTGGGAATCTGGCAAAGCCTATATTAATCCCTCTCCAAGGCAGAGATGTTGGCATATACTTTTCTACCTTTTATTGGTGGAGGAAACCGAAGATCTCGGGAAAAAACCACCGTTCACGGAGGTAGTTAACTCCAACCACATGCCACCAAGGCCGGGATTTGAACACAGGTCGCAGAGGTGGAAGGCAAGAGCGTGGCCGCCCTGCCAACCGTGAACCCCTAAAGGAAGATTGAGTCAACAGCTTTCTTTGGCATGCCCTGGGCGCATTGCGCCCAGACCACGCCAAGGAAAGCTGTTGACCATGAGCATATAACTGGGAAGGATCTCTTATACAAGATTAATCCAAAATTTGGAAAAATAGCCAGAAAATGAACAGACGACATTTGGATTTTAGCAGGAAACATTGATTGGGGTGGAATGAGTTAATAAATTGTGTCTCTTACAGAGATCACATTATTTCTAACATATCCAGTAGGAGGCACTGGTTTTCCTTGTTTTGTGATGCCGGTTTGTTTGCGATGGTACTCTTTCAGTCCATCATACAGATACCAAGTGCCTCCTACTCGAAAGTTGCTGACAAAATGTCCACCATTTCCATACGTGATACACTGAAGTGTGTAGCTGTGTCCCAAAATCTGCATCTTGTCGGTATTAGTTTATACTATGTGGCAGTTTCAAGTACATGTAAATCATCTTCATGATCTTTAATAGAGAGGTATTGCCTGCTGTTCATGGTCCCCGTGTACGCCTAGCACATCACAAGTTTTGGCTCATCACGTGGTTATTATGCGCGCAGATGTCTGTGGTTTAAACATATTTTGAAAATAAAATATCTTTAAACCACAGACACCTGCACGCCAAATAACTACATGATGACCTAAAACTTGTGATGTGATAGGTGTACACGGCAACCATGAACGGCAAATATGTGTGTGTTTACATAATCATTTATATTGAATGATTGTGCCTAAAAGGTATTTTAATTTCGATGAGGGAATCAAAATACTAGTATGTGTGATATTCTTGTCATTATTTCAATCTATTATATTTGTGCAATATAGGTGAGACGTGTTAAATCTCCAGAGATTAATGGGTATGCGCGTGTATTTCAGTGATACCCACTTTTGAATAATTTGTTTCATATTTTATTTTATTCTATGTTTTATTTCTCAGATTAAGCTATTTGTAAGGCACCGTTACTTAGTTCTTCGAGAGCCAATCACAGCATAAGTTAAGCTGATGAGCCTGAATCACTATCATCATTCCAGATTCAAATTCCCCATCCACAGAACTTTCATTCAAGTACCAGCATGCCTATGTTTCCAGAGAGACAAACAGTCCAGGTCAATAGCTTTCCTCGGCGTGCTTTGGGCGCGTTGCACTTTAAGCCCAAAGGGCGCCGAGGAAAGCTGTTGACTCAGTCAACGTCCAAATGTGGCACTGAAAGGGGTATTTGCAGTTATTTATGTCTTGGCCACCCATGGGTGCTCTAGAGCCCAAGAATTGAACAGGTTTTTGTTACTATTATTGACGGAAGTTTTCGGTCCAAAATTTATAGGAATCACAAGATTATCGAGCCAAATTCATATTAAATATTGTATTTTCCTACCATTCTCGTAAATGCTTGCAACCAATTGACCATTTTGATTTGTTCAAGCACCTGGATGTATCAAACAGATGGCTTGATAATAGCAACCTGATCTAAGTCATTCACATACAATTTTGATTTTTATTCATACTATGCATATGTGCATTACGTGAAGACTAATTTATGCAAGTTACTGCAATAAAGTGCTAAAAACTTATCTACCAAATCTCTTATATTTTGTTGAGTTGATTAAGTGCATGATATAGTCACCTTTGGCAGAGTCTACTCTAACTCAATAGAGGCACTTGTTGTGAAATGTGAATTAAACCCCTACTCATAGGAACTTTGTTTTCCTTTTTGAGAAGCTTTCAACTGGCATCCACCATGTTTTTTTCAGCTCTGAAGATCTTATGACCTCTCACCCCTATGGGGAGGCTTGTCACATGATAAAAGACTATTGAAGACTGATGGAAGTCGATGGAAGTCTACGGGCACTTGGTTTGAAAGTATTGTACATACATTCCCCATGCAATAGTATCCAATGGAAGAAAATTCAAGATCGATAATTTTATCAACGTGTCTTTCCAAACCAGGATGGTACTATTAAAATGCTAAAATTACCATCATTGCCTTCAATTAATTAAGAACTATTTAACAATTGATGCTTCACATATTTAACAATTGATGCTTCACATTTCTTTTGCTGGGGACAGGCAGGGAGGTGTATCATACACCTCCCTGGGACAGGGTATTGATACCCGAGTGGCCGTGTGAAATTAAAACTTTAACAGCATTGTGAAAATCCTTCTCTTGTATTAATATTTAGATATTTGATGATATTTACTCTAAGTCTCAAATGGGTGGAGTGATGACTGCAGGACTCTCCTTAATAATTTGATATTCTGCATTTACATGTATAGAATTGCCATATCCATACTGGGTTACAGAATAATCTGCACAATGTATATAGCCTGTAAAGCAATGGAACAAGATCACTCTTCTGAGTCATTCAAATTGGCATTTCGCAACAAATGGTGGGCTCCCAAGTTCTCAAGGAAAGCTATTGACCCACTTAGACACGGAATTTGATGGGAAAATAAACAGTTTTTTTCTTGGTTAGCCAAAACGAGAATAGGAACGTGGATGTATCAAATATTTCAAGAATCATACATGTACGTAAATAAAAAATCTAAATGCCACTATTGATAATATCTTTTATCAAAGCAGTATTTTTTTTAAAGAGGAATGAAGTACTTTATTTTTTTCAGGTGATACTACGAAGGGCATTATTTTTTTCAGCAATGTTGGGACGTACATTTTTTTTTAATAAAATGCATAGCCCCCCCCCCCCCCAAGTATCAAATGGTCGGTCCCTTACAGTATAAATATTGAAGCAGACGGAATTTGATACCGTTGATATCTGAAATGGTGTAGTCGTTGGGTACCCGCTCAGTTTGGTACTCTAGATCGCGTACGTGGCTCTAAAATTCTGGAAGCTGGCTTTTTAAAGTCCGTTGAACTATTTATGACACCAAAGTCACCAAGAAAAAGACCAAACTGTATCTGGACTTGGATTAGTCTATTCCCACATAAATATATGATTGATAATTTCCTTCATTAGGATTCGTATTTGTTCATCCACAAAAACTAATTCACGCAACGAAAGCTAAAGAAGAATGATTTTATATTTTGATCGAATTCCTTAGGGATTGCTATGGAGACTTTTAAGCATCGAAGTATACAGCAAGTGTTTTGTTTTTGTTTTTATTCAAGTTGTATTTTCGTTTATCGAGCTCACTCAGTTGTTCAAGACAAACTGAGGCACTGTGGATATTTTAGTCTCACACTTTATAAGAAAAAGAGTATGCAATTGACATAAAATACTACGGAAGAGGCAACAGTCGGTCATCAAGTACACAAGAAGGTCGTAAAATCGTGACAAAGACCATAATATATTATTTCAGTTTTGAGAGTATCATATTACTTTCTCACCTCCAAAACTGGGGATAGGCGTTTCATTTTTTTTTTTTTTTTTAATTTGCCCTACTTTGTGATGTTGACAAGACATACATAGGTTTGTAACACTGGACATGTTTGCAATTTACATGTGACCTCTTAAGGTTAAAGATCAAGGTCATGTTGCCACTTGAAATTTTCTTCCAGCCATAACTCGGTCATAACTTCGTCAATTTTTATTCAATTTCAGCCATGTCGGACTCAACTTGCAAACATTGCAACACTGCATATTTTTGTAATAAAATGTAACCTATAAAAGTCAAATGTCAAGATCAGTTAGACCTTTGAAAGTTTCATCTAGCCATAAATCGGTCAATTTTCATCCTAATCATGTTGAACTCAAATTGCAGGTTTTGCAACACTTCACATTTTTATAATTTACACGTGACCGCACAATGTCAAAGGTCAAGCTTATTTGGCCCTTTGAAATTTTCATCTAGCCATAATTTTGTCATTTTTTACAACTTTTGAAGACAAAAAGACATATTTACTTTTAGGCAAATCTTCTTTTCCAGTTATTACTTTTGCCTGTAACATGTATGTGCATGTACATCTAGGATGGAAATAAAAAAAACCCACACGGTCTACTGGCAACATTTTCTTCCCAGTCACTTCCCCAGTTTGAACGGGAAAGGGTTACCACCACACACGAATAATCCACATATTTGCAAATTATGTACCTGGACTTTGAGAAAGTGGAGAATATCGCAAGTCTAACCCAATTAAAGCTACAAGTATAATAGTTTTGTTTTCGATAAGTACGTTTAGAATGGTTCAAACTAGTCCACAACCTGAATTTTTTCGTTCTGCAATAGAATACTGTATGTTTGCAGCAGTTATATCCGATCTCGTGAAACCATAAGTCCACAAATTCGAAAATAACATCTGTAAAGTATCACGTTTCCCTATCAGATACACATGCTTTTTGGTCCTACCCCCCCCCCCCCCCGCCTTTAAAGCAAACAGTTACATATTTGAATATATGCCAGGCTTGTATGCCAAGATTCGTCAATTAATTAATTTAGACTATACAATCACAATGATACAGTATCACAAGTTAGTACAAACGTCGCTAGTTTACCAAACTTGGAAGGCCGCATTTATTGCTCTAAATTGAATTTGATTTTTATTTTATTTTTTTTTTTTAATGAAAAAAACTTTCGGACTATGTAGTATACACAGCCCGAAGAGAGCTGCAATGCCGTTCTCGCAACTTTTCAAAGGTCATGTCAAGGTCAAAGGTCAATTTCAAGCCAAAATGTCATTTTTGAGGGCAAGGTTCACTTCAGGTGGAGGTCATCTCAAGGTCAAAGGTCATTTCAAGGTGAAAGGCCACTTTCCATGGTGGCTTTCTTCTAGCCATAATTTGGCCACTTTTTATCCAATTTTGATCATGTTGGGCTCGAATTGTAGCTATTGTAACCCTGCATATTTTAAAATTTTTATGTGACCTCTAAAGGTCAAAGGTCAAGGTCATCTGGACCTTTGAAAGTTTCATCCAGTCATAACTTGGCCATTTTCCATCCAATTCTAATCATGTTGGACTCAAATTGTAGGTATTGCAACACTCCACATTTTTATAAGAACATGTAACCTCGAAAAAGCAAAGGTCAAGGTCATTTGGCCCTTTGAAAGTGTCATCTTGCCATAATCTAGTCAATTTTCATCCGATTTGGTTGCATGATTGTACCTCCATACAAGGACTTTGACTGTTTTACACAGAGGAATGAAGATGTTTAAAATTATGCAAATTGGGGGCATTTGAATTTTTAAAACTTGACTATCTGCAAAACTATTACAGATAGATATGTCATTTCAACTTCTATTAGGGGGTTATTGACCATTGCGCATCTAATGAATCTAAAACAAAAGTTGTAGCCATTTAAATTATGCTAATTAGCAGCATTTGAACTTTTAAAACTTGAATATCTTCAAAACTAGTGTAGATAGAGATGTCATTTCAACTTCCATTAGGGGGTTGTTGACCACTGCGCGTATAATGAATCTAAAACAAAAGTTCTTGCAGATTAAATTATGCTAAATAGCCCATTAGAAATTTTAAATCTTGAATAACTTCAAAGCTTTAATAGATAAAGATGCCATTCCAACTTGCAATCCTGTGTTATGGAAGAGTTGTATATTGCCATACCAATATGCTTTGAAGACACACACGCTGATTTGCTATGCTGCAAATCATCTTTTCTAGTTTTCTTTCTTTCTCTCTTTCTCTCTCTCTTTCTTTCTTTCTTTCTTTATTTATTTATAAATAATTTATTTATAAATAATTTATTTATTTATAAATTATTTATTTATTTATTTATTTATTTATTTATATTTGTGTGCCAACACAGACATACTGTTTTTCTAGGAATTCTTTCTTTCTTTCTTACTTTCTTTCTTCTTTCTTTCTTTACCGGCAAATTTGTCAGACATTTCATTTGAAAAGTATTATATGTAGAAACTCCAAACTTGGCACAATTATACTTCTACAGATGAAGTCTGGCCTTTTTATAATGAGAGGTCATGCCTTTCAACATTATGCAAATGAGGGCTAATTAAAGTTTTAAATCTTCAATATCTTATATACTATAGTAGATACAGTTCCAAGTGTATAGGAGTTCGATTATAGCAAGCCAAAGGTCATCTCAAATGTCAACGTCATGTCAAAGTCAAAGTCATGTCAAGGTCAAAGGTCAATTTTCAGTCAAAATGTTACTTGAAAGGTCAAGGTTCACTTCAGGTAGGGTCATCTCAAGGTCAAAGGTCATCTCAAGGTCAAAGGTCATTTCAAGGTCAAGGGCCATTTTCGATGGTGGCTTTCTTCTAGCCATAACTTGGTCATTTTTTTCATCCAATTTTGATCATGTTGGTCTCAAATTGTAGGTATTGCAACACTGCACATTTTGGAAATTACATGTGACTCCTAAATGTCAAAGTTCAATGTCATGTGGACCTTTGAAAGTTTCACCCAGCCATAACTCGGCCAAATTCAATCCAATTCTAAACACGTTGGACTTAAATTGTGCGTATTGTAACGCTGTACATTTTTGCAATTTACATGTGACCTGTAAAGGTTAAAGGTCAAAGGTCAAGGTCATTTTGAAATTGAAAAATCCATGCAGCCATAAGCTTAATGGAATGTGAAGTACCAAAGGACATAAGTTGTAGCATTTAATATTTACAATATTGGAGGCACACAGACAGATTTGCTTTGAAGCAAATCTTATTTTCTAGTTCTTTCTTTCTTTACTGCCAAATTTGTCTAACATTTCATTTGAAAAGTATTACACGTAGAAACTCCAAACTTGGCACAATTATACTTCTATAAATGAAGTCTCGCCTTTTTATAATGAGAGGTCATGCTTTTCAAAATTATGCAAATGAGGACTAATTAAAGTTTTAAATCTTCAATATCTTATATACTATAGTAGATGTGGTTCGGAATGCATAGGAGTTCGATCATAGCAAGGTAAAGGTCATATCAAATGTCAAGGTCATGTCAAGGTCAAAGGCCACTTTCGATGGTGGCTTTCTTCTTGCCATAACTCGGTCGGTCAATTTTTATCCAATTTTGATCATGTTGGGCTCAAATTGTAGCTTTGGTAACACTACACATTTTTGTAATTTACATGTGACCTCTAAAGTTCAAATATCAAGGTCATTTGGACCTTTGAAAGTCTCGTCCAGCCATAACTTGGCCAATTTCCATCCAATTCTAATCATGTTGGACTCAACTTGTAGGTATTGCAACACTGCACATTTTTATAAGAACATGTAACCTCAAAAGGGCAAAGGGCAAAGGTCAAGGTCATTTGGCCCTTTGAAAGTTTCATCTTGCCATAACTTGGTCAATTTTCATCCGATTTGGCTCAAGTTGGGCTTAAATTGTGGATATTGTAACACTGTGCAATTTACATGTGACCTCTTAAGGTCAAAGGTCAAGGTCATTTGGACTTTGAAATTTGCATCCAGCCATAAGCTTAATGTCATGTGAAGTACCAAAGGATTAAAGTTGTAGCATTTAATATTTACAACTGTTGAAGACACACAGGCAGATTTGCTTTGAAGCAAATCTTCTTTTCTAGTTGCTCTCTCTCTCTCTCTCTCTCTCTCTCTCTCTCTCTCTCTCTCTCTCTCTCTCAGGAATAGGCAACTTGTCGAATGGTGGGATTATTATACTGTACCTGAATACAAGCAAGTTAAAATATGTTTCTGTGTATCATGTCAGTAAGGGTTTTGCCGCGGCTACACGGGTATTAAACACAATTTATTTGCGGATCCCCGACCCGGCTTTTCCCCCTAAGTCAATGCACTAATCCAGACAGAGAAGTTCCTGCACCCGATGAAAAAAAATGAAAAATAAAAATAAAAAAGGATTTTTCATTTGATAAGAACTCCTTATAAAACAGCAAATACAGTGACGAAAGTACTAATAATGCCCGTCGGGGAGGGGCTTTTGTACATTAAATGAAAAAGTCCCATTAAACATTAAAAAGAGTGTTGTGTATTGATAACTATGCCGTTCAAACAAGATCTTGTTGAGTTTTTCTTTTTCAAATATCAATGGAACTTTGCATAAACTAACTCACATTTACAATGTGGACTTTCGATGTGTGCTATGTATGAGGGTTTTGGCCACAGTAGCGATGTGCCATTCAGATGGCCACTTTTAATGCCAAATGCGCGTTTTGTATGTGAGCTCTGATGCAACCGCCAAGCCCCAGTCAGATGACTTTTTAATACAAACAGCAGTAACAGTGCCACACCTTCCGTGTAGTTCTGAACCTTTTCCTCCACATAAATTAATTAATTAATTGATGAACCAGAAAAGATGATTTGCTGCATAGGAAATCAGTGTGCGTCTTCAAAACTCAGATTTTTTATGACAGTCAACCTTCAGACTCTATCGCATTTTTAATTTTCTCGCACCTGGTGTCACCACCTATCAGAGAGCTGAACAAATCTGTCGTGTGTGCATACTTTTGAAGATATTCAACATTTGAAATTCCAAATGCCCTTAATTTGCATAATTAAAATTTGTGAAGCCATCGCAACCAATTCATCAGACGCGTACTAGTCCATAACGTAGGAGTAGAAGTTGGAATGGCATCTCTATCTAGTATTTCTCTGAAGTTATTCGAAGATTAAAGTTTTCCAAAAATGCTACCTAGCATAATTTAAATTGCCACATGTTTTGTTTTTAATTCATTAGGTGCGCAATGGTATAAATGTATAGACACGTTTGTTTTTACATGGATTGTGAAAGAAGTCAAGCATTGACTTATCGAGTCATTCTCCATGGCACAGATGTTGGCGTATATTTCCTTCTGTTGGTGGAGGAAACGGAAGAACCCAGAGAAAACCACCGTGTGTGGTTAAAGTGGTAGGAATTTTTTCCACATGCTGCCCAGGACGAGTATCCCGCAGAGGTGAAAGGCGAGCGTCTTACCGCTCAGCCAACCGTGCACCCTCAACAACCCCTAGTAGAAGTTGGAATGACATCTCTATCTATTATAAATATGAAGATATTCAAGATTGAAAATTTCGAATGCCCCAATTTGCGTAATTTTAAACATCTTCATTTCTCTGCATCAAAAGGCAAAACTCCTTGTATGGAGGTACAGTCATGCCAAGTTTGGCATTCATATGTACAAAGTGTCAGAGAAAAGTGTCTGACAAATTCACTGGTAAAGAAAGAAAGAAAGAAAGAAAGAAAGAAAGAAAGAAAGAAAGAAAGAAAGAAAGAAAGAAAGAAAGAAAGAAAGAAAGACTAATAGAAAAAAAAAACAGAAAAGTGTGTGTTGACACACACATCACTTCATCAATCGGTCACGTGCACAGCGCGTATTAGACAAATAATGTGAAACATGCTTGATGGTTTCCCGTTGATGTTCCTTTTATATACATTCATTTTGATTTGGCTGTTGAAGCTTTCGCCAACGTGATGGTCTAGATAGGTTCAGACATACTGTGACTGGATTGGCTCTGAAGCGCAGGTCTGATACAAAAGCCATGACGCCCCAGTCTGATGACCATGTATGCCAAATACGCGCCACGCACGTCACCCTTGCAGAGTAGCATTGTCCCAGTCAGATTGCCACTTCCTTGTCAAAATACACTCTATGCATGGGGACTCAGACCACGCACAGTATATGTGTGCCAGTCAGATGGCCACATTTTATATCACATATGCGTTATTCGTGTGGGCTCTGACCACAATAGCAATTTACCAGTCAGATGACAACTTTTATGTCTACAATTTTCATTATAATTTCCACAAGGGTGCAACAGTTTGCTGACTTTCCATGAAAATGAGTGACTGTTGTCTAGCACGGGTGGCCCAACAAAGTTCACATTTTTCTTGCCGGAACACTTTTCACGCTAATTTTCGGCGTTACTTTCCATTTTGGTTTTAAACATTTCTAACTATGGTATCTTTTTGTGGAAAAAAAAGCCCAAATGAAAGACAAGTTTTAGACGGTCCCAGCCTCAAACTCTTTACTTTACAAAAGTGCCCCCTCACAACATTGCAACAGCAGCGGCAGCAACAGCAGCAGCAGGAGGAGCAGAGTAGTAGTAGTAGTAGTAGTAGTAGTAGTAGTAGTAGTAGTAGTAGTAATGGTAGTAGTGGTAGTACAAGTGGTAGTGGCGGCAGCGGTGGTGATGGTTTTATTGACTCACGATCCAAACAAACTATACAAATCAACACACCATCATGTCAATCAAAAAAGCCGATAGTAATAACTTAATTTAACAAAAACGCATCATACTATGAACAAACTCAAGAATCTCTTCTGCATTAATAAATATATCTGGATACACCGCATAAACATTCTGGCTTTTAAAACTTTCATGCAATTATTCGACTTCGAACGCTGGTCATTTTCAGAAAGGACGCACCCACTGTGTATTTGTATTTTTCCCCAGCATCTGTCATATCATATCTCATTCAACTATTTGTAACTGGATCTCGACTGTATCGTCACCATCACCTCTCATCCAATCCACCTCACCCCATGCACCCCACCCCTATTGAGAATGACTACTGCAGAAACCTGTGTAAAAGTTTGAACTCGTTGACGTTATATGATTGGCCTGGTGTTAAAGATGGTGCAAATCGCTGAGGGTCATTGTGTGAAGTGATTTGTTGGGTATTTTCCGGGTATAGATATATGACAGTTTACTTGGCAAATCCTGGACATCAAAAATCCTGAATACTAGTATATTAATATTATTTACGTACATCAGGGACGTGCTATTCAGACTGAATAGCACGTCCCTGCGAATATAAATAACACACACACACACACACACACACACACACACACACACACGAGTCGGGGATGTTCTATTCAGTGTGAATAACACGCATAGATACACACATCAATAGACAATACATTATCATGTATGTATACATGCATGCATGCGAGCGTGCGTATGTATGTATGTATGTATGTATGTATGTATGTATGTATGTACGTATGTATGTATCTATCGATCTACTATATCTGTCTGTCTGTCTGTCTGTCTATCTATCTATCTATCTATCTATCTATGTCACTCCTCCCTCAACACGACTTACAATTTCGGTGGTCGTAGTGGTGGAATTCCGTGCTGTGTGAATCAACCATCAAAATATCAAAGAAACTGAGATAAATGTTAGTATTACGACACTCCTGGTATTTGTCTGGTGACAAAGTCCAATTAACGAACCAGCATAGAGGTGCCACGCGTATAATAACTCCATGGTACTGACAGGGACGTGCTATTTAGACGCACGCTCCTGGTATTAGTAATCAAATATTATTTTATTTTATTATTTCGTACTATGGAATAGGGTAATGACTACCAGGAAGTGGTTCTGCACAAAAAAGATACAAATACAATTTATGTGAACTTAATATTACCGATAAAGGCTAAAGCACCAACCAATGCATATGCATCTGTGTGCCATACACATGTATAACATAATGGGGATACCCATAATCATAATCCATGAAAGGGGACAGAAATAGATTTGCTGACATACGCACAATACTGCTGTCTAATAAAATGGCGAAACCTGGTGCTTCCACGTAATGAATACATGCCAGGTAGGTCACCTTGCTGGTGCCATATAAGTCAGTTGTAAATGTAGGCACTGGATAACAAGGAGGGTGTTTGCCCACTGTACAGATGTATATGGTGTATATCTGGCACGGTGTCGTGCTAAACGTTGACTTACCTGGTGCTGCGCGTTTGTGGTCTCTGGTGATATTTAACAATGCATATATACGACCCGAAGAAAAGATCTCCGACAACGACAGGAGTGGTCACGTGCCCTTCTACATTGTGTCGCAGCTTTTCCTGTCTCAGATTCCAGTTTTATACCAAATAACTACGATCATGTGTATTGCTGCACTGCCATAAATGAAACATGGTTGAAAGAAGCAAAATTGACGCAATCAGCTGTTAGGCCAGCTGAATTACCCTGCAAACTTGGTCTGTCATTGGTCCAAGAACCGATTTGAAAGCCAAGAGATAGGCTACATTTAAGCAAATATTATATATATATATATATATATATATATATATATATATATATATATATATATATATATATATATATATATATATATATATATATATATATATATATATACATATAATAAAATAAAAATCTGACATTCAGATATGCATATAAGACTCAACGGACATATAAAGTGAAACCCCATGTTAAGACCACTCAAGTATTGAGACCACCTCATGAATAAGGTCAGCCATGCGTTCTCTTTTCAACATAATGTATGTACCGACAGTTTCAAAATTAAAACCACCTCCAAATAAAGAAATTTTTAGGTGCGATTATAGTTGGTCTTGGTACCGGCGTTCCGCTGTGTGTGTTCATATACATGTATCTGTAATTGTGATCAAGATACATATTATGGAAGTCTAAGAATTGCCCTCATGAAGACTTTATATTCCACAAATTCGTCGACAAACTCGTGCAAAGTATCATCAAGCCCTTAAGTATGTGAAAAGAATAAAGATGATATATGTGCCCAGAAATTAGCCGAGTCGATATGTGGTGATTCGTCGAGACATTTCTGGAAAGAAATTTAAAAAACAAATAAATAAAACAGAGTAAAAACAGCAAGCCTCATTGTACAGGTGGATGCTAACTTGGATACTTGTATACTTCGAAAAATTCTAGCCCTCAATTGAGGTGCCCGTCAGATCGGCCTTAAAGGCTTTCGTGGTCGTTTTAGATACGGTGTCCTCGCGTATAGGGAACCCGGTAGGGAATTCCGTGAATATAATTCTGATAATATTGCAAATCATTTTGCCGATAAATACGACATATGGTACTATTCTGTCTCTTATGATAGGAAGGTAATGGATGAACTCAAATGCAACATCAATTTGTTAATTGAATCCAAGTGCACTAATGATGGTAGTAACGTGGAGCTTTCATGTGTTACTGTTGATAAAGTAATGTCAGCTGTAAGATATCTGTAGCTTGGCAAGGACGATGGAGACATAGAGTATTATTCAGGTCATTACACACGCAAGTTTGTACGCTCATTTGCCCTTACTTTTTAAAACTATGTTTACTCATGGCTGTGCCCCCAAAAGCGGATCGGTTAATGCCACACTTCACCCTTTGCTATTTTCCTTGCTGAAATAGAACAGGATTTACAACAGAAATTTGATATCCTGAATGACTGGTGTAAAAAGAAAAAAAAATGGAAAATGAAAGTAAATGCAGGAAAAACAAAAGTTATTCATTTCCGCAATCCGCCGAGCACTCGACCTCCTTATCTCAAAGTCAAAAGCCATAGGAAGGATGCCTTGTGGGGTGTTTACTAAGCTATAGAACTCCTTGGTCCTGTCTATCATTGAGTATGGTGCGGCAGTGTGGGGACAAGAAGACTTTTTCTTGTATAAATACAGTGCATAATAGGGCGTGCAGATACTTCACTTGCGTCGGCAAGAGGACACCAAACGCCGCCACTCATGGAGACATGGGATGGTCAACCCCTTTTTACCACCAATAGAGCTGTGCGATTAAGATGTGGTGCAGACTATCCAGTATGGATGAAACACGAATACACAAACGTATATTTACCTGGACAGGTGTGCATAAGAACAAGCGAAACTGGGTTCACAGATATCAGATTTTCTACCTTAAAATGGACCTAGAATGGTTCAGTAACTAAGAAACCCTGCACTCTTGGATAAATATTACTTGAGATGTGATACAAGGTAAGCACGTGGGACTTTCTTACACCGAAAAATGGCACATGGCATTGGCCCGGGAAAGAGCTATACGCGGTGTCGGACAGAACAAGCTTAAGAGTGTACAGACTTTGGTAATATGGGTGGTAGGAACAGGCCAAAAGGGAGCCGGATAAAGTGTTGATTATATCACATAATGAACACTTTTCACACAATAGCATTGCTAGTGTTGTGCAGTGCAACATAACCTACAGGCAGTGTGTTGTACATACAGCTGTTGTTGACACCTTCCCCTGAACAGCCCAAACTAAGGGGGGTCTGTGCAGATGACCACAGGACTTGGAATAATACAGACGTGTATTCCTAGAACTTTCCAGGTCGTCTGTCATATCTAGCATGATGTCACTGTCGGCATTATGTAAGTTGATGTACATGGCTCAGTTTATAACACTTAATCAATGTGCATGCCAGGCATGAACCCTGAAAATTAAGTAAATTAAATTCTAAAAATGTATTTCTTTTTTTACCTGTAACAGATTTCTTTAGTTGTAGCGGGCACTCTCGTCATTATGGCACGTACTCCTCTGAAAAATTTACTGTTGAGTGGGAATACTGCCCAACTCACTTAAATCTGTCATTTTGGCTCCCACTGCCTGCTCTTCCTACTGCCATATCAGTAAGTGGAAAAAGCATGAACAAGCAATCAAACTTGACTGTGCATGTGACAACTTATGTAAGCGGCAAAGTGCACCATGAACAAAAAGCAGGGGGAAAATGTCGTGCACCCATATCTTGGTCAGTTCCTACCACCCTTATTACAAGTCATTTATAACATGTCACAATGACCATTATGCCATCACAATCAACTTGGTCTTCGACCTCGTTGATTATGTGGCATGGTGGTCATGTGACATGTTATAAGTATCACATGTGTTCGAACCAGAAAAGCACTTGCGAATAGGGATGTCACGCAAACACAGGTGGGCACTTGCACTGTTCAGGTGTGACGTGCCCTCCACCCCCCCCCCCCCGTATAGAAATTGGGCGGTATCGCAGGAACAGATTACCAGCAAATGAACGGTTTTGCTTTCTCTGTGAGGACAAAGTGGAGAACGGAGCTCATGTGATTTTTGAATGTGACTTTTACAGCGAATTTAGACAGCCATTAGTTGATCGCATGAGTGAAGAAATTCCAAACTGTATGAACTTAAATGAAACGTACAAAATGAGAGCTGTACGTGAAAACCAGGACAGTGATGTCATAAGACTTGTAGCCAATACCCTATCTAAATGTTAAGAAAAAAGACAATTATTGTTTTCAAATGTAATTTGAAAAAATGTACATATCAGAATTTTAATACTGTTTTTTTTTCTTTAAAAGTTTATCAATCTCTCGTAACTCTGTAAAGAGTGGCTGCGTAAAGCAAGTTTTTCTCTTGAACATTTATGAAAACTTTTTTTTTTAATGGCATCGTGTAGCTCAAAGAGCGGCTGCATAATTTTAATGCTATGATTTAGCTGTGTGGAATGCAGGTGAGACATTAATAAAATAAAATACAAAATACAAATACCCAAGAACAAAAGAGAATCCCTGAACGACTCTGAAAACTACAGAGTTACTGCCCTAAGCAGTGCCATTGGCAAGCTATTAGATTGGATGACATTAAATGAAAACCGAAGTGTACTTGATACATAAAAAATCATCAGTTTGGTTTTAAACCCGAATCTTCCACTACTCATTGTTCCTTTGCAGTCACTGAATGTATAAATTACTATCAACAAGGTGGAACTGATGTACATTTAGTTATGCTATACGCCACAAAAGCATTCGACAGAATTGGATATGTGAAACCGTTCACGTTACTTATAAATACAGTTTTATGCCCCTAGGATATGTAGATTGCTACTGTACATGTATGTTAATCAAAATGTGAAAGTCGTTTGGGGTGATTCCAAGTCAAGACTATTCGGTTGCACAAATGGAGTGAAACAAGGAGGGGTATACTTTCACCCATTCTCTTTGGCGTACATATTGACGAGCTCATCTCGAAGCATCTGGCTTCGGATGGTATATGGAATGAACTTCATTGGTGCTGCCGCATATGCAGACGACATTGCTCTTCTTGCTCCCACAGCGGCATCAGTGTCTAAGTTGTTAAACGTCTGTTCATTATTTTCTAATGAGTATAATGCATTGTTCGATCCTAGTAAATCTGTGCTCATCAGTTTCATGCAGAATGGTTATGTGGACGAACCATCAGGCTACTTTGGAGGTGAATTACTAAAACCTGATTTGTTCCACAAACATTGCTGTGAATGTTAACCAACTAAACGTGTGATCATATAAGAAAATTTAATGCTGGAGTTAATATAATAATGTCACAATTCAAAGATGTGTACCCTACCGCTAAATACAGATTGTTTAGGCCATATTGCATATGGATGCCAGCTATGGGATTTTTCTGGTAGTGAAGTTGAACATTTTTTTACCGCTTGGCGTAAAGCGGTGAGATACATTTGGAACTTTTTGTATACTAGTCAATCTGCTCTGTTGCACTTGATATGTATGGATCTAAATATTGAATCTCAACTCCATAAACGTTTTCTTAAATTTTTCTATAAACTTTATCACAGCGACAACTCTTGTCACAAATTTCTTAGCCAGACTAGCCTTAGGTGGAAGCCGCGGGTCAGTTTGTAAATCCCTTAATTTTATCTTGTCAAATCTAATTTTCACTGTTACGATTTTTCTGAGTTGCTACAGAGTGTGAAAAGTGCACCAGATTCTGTTATAAATGGAGTAGCGTCTCTAGTATGAGAATTATGTCTAATTAGAGAAGGGGAACTGCATCGGAACGTTTCTCGGGACAAATGCGATGTGTGCATAGCCCACTTGTGCAGGGCTTAACGAGTAATTTGCAGCATGAGCTATCCATGTTTGCAGCGACGGACATTTCTGATTTTTTTTTCTTCTAGGATTCATACAGTCATATTTGTATTTGTGTCTTTTTGCCCAGAACCACTTCCTAGTAGTCATTACCCTATTCCGCAGTCCGAACTCTTTACTCTCCATAAACTAACCTGTCCCTGTCTGACCTATATGCATATGGAAGTACTATTCTCCATATTGCACACGTTCCTCTGTAAAATTTTGACATAGGCTGTATTAGCCCAAATAAATTAAAGGGTCTTCAGCGGGTGACTACTCAATATTTCGGAGCCTGTATGACATTTGGGACTTTTTTCTATGATAAATGCAGTGTATTTGTACATATATAAGTGGGAATAAAGGTGTGATAATAATTTCCTTCGAATAGACACGTCTGTTTCTAATATAGATACATCAGATTCTCCAATTAAGACCCCCTCCATAAAGAGACCATTTCTATAGTAAGACCACCACTTTACACACCCTCTTCTGTTTATCCTTAAATAAATTATATCTCCATAAGAAAACTCCCCTATTAAGACCACATTTTCAGTCCCTTATATGGTAGATTCCACTGTATATCTTTTTCAGACATGGATATATGTCTATGAGAAACGTACATAATCATTACAGATATGTGTCTAATTGGAATAAAGACAACTCTTTATAAATTAAACATATCGGTATTTCAAATACAGATGTGCCAAACATTATAGGTTTCGAAGATTAATTTCTGTCACGATTTATGGAAAGCTACCTCTCAACCCGTCTACAACAAGACCTCCTTATGGTTTCCTCATAGAGGCTGGAGTGCGCCAAGGTTCCATCCTTCGACCCGTACTTTTCCTTGTTTTAATAAACGACACCACTGATAACATTACCTGTGGCATCCAATTACTTCGTATTCGTAGATGATACCAATATTCTTGAAATTGCCCATGGGCCCACAGGGGCTATTTCGTGACGTGTTTGACTCCAAGTCTGGGTTAAGGGTTAGGGTTATCACAGACTGGGGACCAAACACCTCGCTCCGCTTGGTGTTTGTTGTCATGAAACAAGCCCCTGTGCATGGACTAGCCGCTACAGCTGAGAGCTAATCTAGCATAAATCCACCTTTGGGGGAGCTCTGGCAGATAATTCCACTGCCGATCTCTTCATCCAAACGGAACAAGCCAGATCATCCACCCATATTTCTTGGAAACACACCGATACCCGACACCACTCAACACACTCATCTTTATTAATACACTATCAAGGAATCTGTCATGGCACCAGCATATAACACGCATGCATAGTTAATAAAGCCAGTCAACGACGTGCTCTTCTACGCAGGCTCAAATACAAACTCTCCCGCTGGACTTTCATCAGGTTGTGTACTATCATGATTTGTCTTATCCTCGAATATAGGTGTATCTTGTTGACAATTGCACCGAAAACCTGTCACAATCTATAGAAGCTGTGCAGTATGAAGCAGCCAGGATATGCCTGGACGCGAGTCTCCACGTGCCTTATTCTTTGAAGAGCTTGTGTGGCAAACTTTGTTCAACCAGAGGTTATTATTATTATTATTATTATTATTATTATTATTATTATTATTATTATTATTATTATTATTATTATTATTATTATTATTATTATCATTATTATTATTATTGTTGTTGTTGTTGTTATTATTATTATTATTATTATTATCATTATCATTATCATTATTATTATTATTATTATTATTATTATTATTATTATTATTATTATTATTATTATTATTATTATTATTATTATTATATAAGTTGACTCCGCAATATCTACATCATCTCGTTCCCTTGCGATGTTGCATTCACCACCGGGCGCCAAATCACGTTTACCACCAAACGTTTTAACAAATCTTTTCTCCCTTCTACTACATGTATCAATTTGTAGAATAATCTCCCGGCAGATGCTCGTAACACCGATTCCCTCCTGCAGCTTATATCTAAGTTAAACATACTGTACTACTCTTATATCACAAAAAGCCCTCATATTTTAAGAAACAGCGTCATTCGTAGAAAATGATGAGTTTCGATCTGACGGCTGGGGTATCATTATTTTCTGCGAATGCTGTGTTTTGAGGTGAGTAACCTACTTAAAATCCATCGTTTACATTAACGCAATATTGCAACAGCAATTGATTCAAAGTACAGTTCCATTTAATGAAAATGTGGTACGTTCAATGCGACTCGTCATTCGTGGAAAATAATGATGAGCTACAATACAGTGACGTCACTAATTGATTTTAACTCTAAATAATCTGAAAAATATTTTCAGAAGTCGGATTTATGACTCGCAAATCGCAACAAGATTTACTGTATCTTCCCATGGATGTTTGTTGCATCGGAGGGACTCACTGCAAGCGATAATGCGCATTCCTGCATGCAAGTTGTCTGATTTAGACTACTCCAAAGCGTGATACTTGGTGTCAAACAAAAAGGTGAAACAGGCACAGCCGGAGTCGGCAAATAGTATAATGCACAGCCAATGATATGGAAACTGCATTGAATGTGGATTTCCGCTAATTGATACCAGAAATTCTCCTTTACCCTTTAATTAGGGAATTTAGTTGCCCGTTCGCGCGCACTAATGGTGTTAGCTCAGCCAATCAGCTTTCAATGCAAGCTACATAATTTATTTGCACAAGATGCTGTGCTCAGAATTCATCACGCCGGAAAATCGGAACGATCCCCACCAGGTCATCGCATCCTTCCAAGTCTGGAACCGGAGCGAAGAAAATTTGAACAAATTGGTACTTACACAATCGAATAACATGAATGGTCAGTTTTCCAGCGGAAACGAGATCGTTAGTTCGCGAGGTTTTGAATTTGATGATCTGTACAGTTTTGACAGTGATGAAGGGAGTTGGGGTCCGCCACTAATTGTCCCTTGTCCTGTTAGTGGCGATCCAGAATATCAAGATGCAAATTCCGATTATAGCAATGACGAAAAACCAAAAAGACGACGGCGCAGACGAGCCAGACTTACGGGGCTCAGTCAACAACGACAGGCTGCCAATGCAAGGGAGAGAAGCCGCACAAAATGTGTCCATGCAGCCCTTCTGGAACTTCGATGCCACATTCCAACAGTACTGCCAGAAGATAATGCCAAACTTTCCAAGATCGAAATCCTCAGACTCGCGTCCAGCTATATCGAACATCTCACCGCTATTTTGCATGCTCATGATCCGGTGAATTTTTGTTCCCCGGATAAGATGCGGGAGCTGAAAGAGGGCGACACACATGGAAAGATAGACAAAAAGATAAAACCTAAAAGACAAATTCTTCCTTCCAGATCAAGCGGAAGATATCCGTTAAGAGGGAGAAGTCAGGAAATAGAAAATGGCTTCCGAAGTGAAATATCAGAGTCCGAGGACGAGAGAAGTTCTGTGCGGTTAGCAGCAACGCCATACCTATAACCAAGGTAACATTTCATGCCGCCCACATTGTTCTACATCATTGTAGATATGTGTCTTTTCATTAAGGGTTTACACGTGTTTCAGAATAACAAAATGCCGTCCGCTAGAGAAAAACATGGGTTTAAAACTTTATAAGCACTGTTTGAAGTGTGTTAATTCTTGTAACACATAATAACAAGGATATTACGGCCCAGTGTGATCGTTTCCCTCGCAAGAAGACTTAACATATACAAACACGCAAAATGTGACAGAGGTTAAACTTTGTCCACTCCAATTTAGAAAGGATATAAAACACGAAACTTGCACTGTTCAGAAGGCAAAATGTCATATGCCATCACAAATCACATGATTCATGTAGGTCTTCAGTTCTAAGGTATACATGGTTTATTATTACCAAACAAGACGTCGATCAGCCTATAAGACAAATTTTGGCGTTAGCTTTTACATGGTGAAGGCATGAACAGACGTAGACCTACCTTTTAAAGCTTGCTTTCGGCTGCAAAAAAAAAAAAAAAAAAAAATCACCGTTGACCATGTATCATGTCTGGAAATATTTGGATCAATATATCCGTGTTTTATTAGACATTAAAAAAGCGTTTTCACCATATAGTGATGGATAGATGCTCAAAGCGAACAGATATACTTGAGACGATGTACAACTCAAAACTAGCACACGCACACGCGCTTGCACGCACACACACACGCACGCACACAGACACACACACATACACTGGCAGGCAGATACACATACTACTACACACACAATCGTTTCACAAAGAATACCAAACTTGTCAGTTTCCCGCCCTTTGGGGCTTGCAGTACATAGGCCTACTTTTTTTCCCTACCGTGTGATCTTCATTAAGGACGTAACAATTTTCATGCTCATACTTTATGACTGTGTGCCAAAGAAATGATGCATCGCGAAAATTATCCGCATGCGATTTTTGCATGCATATAAAGAGAGTTGGTGGGAAACGGACGACGGCAGTTTGGTCTAACGGCTTAAAAGTACATATCATGTCGATCTTTGTCATGCAGTTTTCGTAACATCAAGTTTGTGGATATTTCCATTTTATTCCCCTGCTTTGTGGGCTGCCACCCCATGTAGGCATAAATAACAGTTACAGCGATCAAGGTTCCATGTTAATATTGTCTTGTTCTGTGCTAATGTATCGCTATGATTGCGTATGCATCGCAATCGATGAAGTACGGTCCATTTCATGTTGGGAAGTACAATCCAGAAGGCGTGGATGAGCAGTGAGGCGGTATCTGTAACTTCTACTAAATGATCACAACACGCTTGCTGTCGTTTGTCTTCTGAAACATTCCCTACATTGGCACTTACAATGCAGACAAGTAGTAACGCTTCCCACATGTTTTGTGTGTGCACCGTTTTTGGCAAACGCTTACAAAAATACACTGACAGGTGAGACGTCTGCGGTGGCCTCGGGGATGGCCGGTATCTGGTCTTTTAACGTTGCAGTCGATTGTCGGTGAAAATAACAAAAGTGAGTGTGGCATGGGCGGTAAGGATTTAAATAAACCTCAAAATGTAATGCTTGTTGGAACGATAACTGGAATAAAAAAAAAAAACGAAAACGGAAGCTTTATACAACTGCTTCTCCATCAGTTGCACCGTCATATGGCCTCAATACAAACTTTTGATGTCCATCGGTCCTGCGACTTGATCTATGAACCCATGGCATGGTCAAGGAGACTCGAGAGGGTCAGGTTTAACACGCAAAGCTACTTGAATGTCCATCTAACTGAACACCACATTATGACGCTCAGACTTGTCACAGCTACTGTAATAAATCAGCTTTTTGTTGGTCTCCTCCCCAATTCAATTGTTCAAGCAGATGGGGTTTAGATGTCATCTTTGATTTTTCTGCATGCTTTATCCGATTTTTTGACTCCAAGGCAGCCCAATTTCCGTGTAGCACAGCAGTCATAACACGGAGCTTGGGTCTGCTTCTGAGGCAAATCTCATTTATGCTCTACGTACAAGCATAAACTGCCACAAAAAAGTAATCCGCTTATCAATATGGAACGGGTAGAAGAGTAAGCTTATAGTCGTATATATGGGTAAAATCATGTTATTGATATATCTTCATTCTAACTTGAGTCTAATCATGAATCCACAAACACATACTCATGATATATGATGTGTGTGTGTGTGTGTGTGTGTGTGTTTTCGCTCGTTAGCTCTGCTGACCTGAGGTCGTAATGCTTAGTCGATAACTCATGTCTGTCCATCAGTCCATTCGCCTGAAAACTTTTGGTTGTGAACGCAATACAGTCCATAATTTTCAAGTTAGCCCCATACAACTTTCAGGACATATTGCAGGTACGATAATCTGGGTTAATTTTAATATTGGTGGTGCCACCTACAGCATTAGGTAATATATGGTTCAAAGTGTGAAAATCTTGTGACCACTCTGGCATGGATGGATCTTCATAAAATTTAGCGGGATTGTTAGGGAGGTCAAAATCTCGGTTGTGTATGATACTGGTGATGTCACCTATAATTTGACGAAAATTATTAGCCAAAATGTGTTGAAAGATATAAAATTACGCAGCTCTAAAAATAATTGAATTAGACTTGCCAAACTTATAGGATATTTAGATCATGTCCAATGTAATATGTTATATTTTGCTGTAATAGTTCACCAGGCCGATAAATTTGAAAGAGGTGATTTGCCAATAGCAGGGAGTAGCTCGGAATCCATTGGAAAGAGAATTGAGCCTCCAGATCAAAATTACACTTGAGTACATTGTACTTAAAAATCTACTTGGTGACCTATTTTTGGGTCACCATGACCCAGTGATTATGGAGTTTGGCGCTTGTCCAAGTTTATTGTTTTTCTTTAATAACTCGAAAAGTTACTGTCTGATTTGAATAAACAGACCATGTGGGGATAGCTCCATGGACGCACGGCGCACATTTTGAATTTAATATTTTTTTATTCTTAGTTGAAGGTGAAGGTGGCATGGGCAATTGGAATTTATGTGTCAAAATGTGAAAATCTTGTGAACGCTCTGTCATCTCTAATTTTTTCGTAAATCATTGGGAAATTTAGTGTAATTGTAGAAGTCCAAATCTCAATTGATGGACATACAAGTGGCGCCGTCAACAATTTGACGGAAATTTTGAGCCCCATGTATTGAAAAGATAAAATTCAAAATATAATTAAGCTAGACATTCTAAATTGATAGGTAACATCCATTAGGTCCGACACAATGATATTGCACAATTAGGATGACTATGATCCAGTGTTTATAGGTCAGCAGGCTTGTAAAGTTGAGAGAAATGCTTCGGTGGTGGTAGGGCGTAGCTTGGACATCAGTGGAGCAGAGAGCCTATCCTCCAGATCAATATCTCACTTAAACTTTGCATTTCCAATAAAAGAATAAACACATTAGCTTACCCAATCTGATCTTGTTTGTTTCCAGTATCTATATTATTGTAATACCTCACAAGCACTATAGGTCCATGGGCCTCTTGTTTTTGGGGGGGGGGTTGTTTTTTTGTTTTTTTTGGGGGGGGGTGTTTTTTGTTGTTTTTTTTTTTGTTTTTTGTTTTTGTTTTTTTTTGTTTTGTTTTGTTTTGTTTTGTTTTTGTTTTTTTTTCTTTTTTTTTGGGGGGGGGAATACTAGTTTCAGTTTGTGTGTTCGTTTTGTCCATACATCTCAAAAAGGCCGTGTGACAAGATTTGGGTATACGCTATGCCAAAATGGATATCTGAATTTGTATGTGCATGTAAACGTGTACAAGCTGACCGCTGTTTGTTTCAATATGGTCCTTGTATCGTCATGCATATCGTAATGGAGAAAGAAATATGGCAACAAGGACATCTATATGTATTCAGCTGATTATACAACCTAAGACATAAAATTATTGAAGGCAAGGGGTGTGTTTTCCCTTTAAATTACACGTTAAAGCAACCTTGAATGGGCATGGCTACTTTTGCAGCGGGACTGAGCAAATTTATACGGACCTTTCGGTTGAATACCAAGATGTGTCATTAAAAAAAGTTTGTTTCAACATACATCGCTATGAAAGTTATAATGCGACAAACTGCAGCGGTAAATACTCAGAGGACTTGAGCCTATCCCACCTCGTTGAAGTGGGTTCTACGGGATTGGCATAAAAACCTTTTATTCCTACTCTTCCCCATTTCATGTTAATCAGTGTAAAGTTTTCACGGGTGTACATGCATGGATTATCCTGTATATTTTCTTTTAATGTAAAGTAATCGGCGCTGTGTGTTTTTAATATTATGAAACCTGTTCGCTACCTTAATTTAAAGCGGTAAAATTGAATTAAATTTAGTTAATTACGCTCATGTGTACATTACGCAGAATGTGGCGACTGTGCTCACAAAGCCAATGGTCTACCCATTATTCCGTGTCGCTGGCTAAGTTAAGGTGCACGTGCGCATGAAATTTTACTTTGTACGTCCATAAAATCATTTGTGTTGCTACTTTAGTTGCTGTCACAATGGGACATCTCCATGAGCACCCAGAGTTGCACAAGGACTCGTTTTCCGCATAATACTTTCTCAAGATATGAAGGACGGATCGAATGATTATTTGCTTTTTATACGGATCTGGTGAATTTTTCGGTACTTTCAATGAAGTTTGTGGGTTCATTAGTGTTACGTGGGAAAGTCTCCAAAATGTACATACATCTTTATAAATGCACGATAATACGTATACGAAAAGCTATGATGCTGTATTCAAACAATTTTCTAAATATCAGAATGCGCAGGTGATATTTTAGAAGAGGTAGATTCTTACAATAATCGATCATACTGTGCATATGTTGTAAAGGTTGTGCCCCCACCACATCAATTTACATGTATATATCAGTTAAATTTCAGACCAACGAGGCTTTTAACATCACTATTATCATTAGTACTATCCGTATCGTTGGAACATACTTTTACGTAGTTTCTCTTTCACTTAATACGACTGTTCCATGAGGCGCTGATTAAAAATATTCGAAGTACAATATGATAAAATACAAAACACGGGAAAGTATTTTCACAATTTTGCAAAATATACAGAAGACGCTTTTGCAGTATACCTGTTATTTTGCGAAACAGTGTATTCTACTGTAAAAGAGCGTAGGTTAATCGCACTCTCTGTTTGTGTAGTAGTATATATCCTCATCTCTGCATGCCTGTCTGTGACAGAGCATTTAACTTTTATCTCTTAGCTACTGTGAAAGAATACATGTGTATAACTTGACCTGTGTCCTTCTGTGAAGAGTCAGTGACTATGTCTTTTCATATGTGACAGAGTATTCAATGTTCCAGTTCAGTCAACTACAACGGAAAAACAATGCATTAACAAAATTGCTAACTTTTTGTGCTTGATATCGAACAGAGACGCATCAACGAAATTTAGAGTCATTTCATACCATAATCATTAGATTTATTTCCGACTTGTTTTATTAACAAATACAATAGTTTTGCTGGTGATTATTTGATCATAATTTTATCGCTTCATTAAGTGATATGTATGGCTCCTCCTCCTCCTCCTCCTCCTCCTCCTCCTCCTCCTCCTCCTCCTCCTCCTCCTCCTCCTCCTCCTCCTCCTCCTCCTCCTCCTCCTCCACCACCACCACCACCACCACCATGTGGTTTATACTTGTTTAAAAATGGAAATATTGAACAATCCTTCAGGTTAAAAAAAAACGAAAATAATGAACAATACTTCAGTTTATATGTACAGTAGACAGTAGAAATACAGAATATTATGTTTTTCTGTCGTTAAAATCTCCCTTGTGTTTTGCTTAAAGTATTTATAGGACTCAAAAGTTTGAGTAAAGCTGTGTGAGCTTGGACAAATCTGGTTTTAAATTAATTCCCAAAGTGGTACTTTCTCAACTGACTCGTGCAATGGCTTCCTACCGAGCACTTGGGGGCGTAATGGGCAAACAGTACGTCGAGGAAAGCTGTTAATGTGGACTAGAAATTAGTCACTTTCTTTGGAACCTCCGAATGTAGTCTTTTGACATGCTGGTGCTTTGAATGAGATGATTTACATGAAAATTTTGAGGGTGAATTCGTTATAAAGATTCATAGAGATGTGACTACTGTCTCGATAAGCTCTGAAAGTGGGTCATACAGACTTTGTGCTGTTCTTATGCTCTCTATTCGTACACTCAAAGGAACGTGATGTTTTACTCACAAATTTATAATCCTAAATTTATCTTTTGCAGAAGATTCCTTAAGTTATTTTGGTTCTCGGTACACATATAAAATTTATAATGTGTTCGTCAGGAGAAAGTGGCAAGGAAAGAAAAAGTTTCAACAATAGTTAGATGATAATTTGGGAACGCACATTTAAAAGATTTTTTTTGAAATACACAAAAAAATACTTGCAACATCGTAAACGCTAGTCTTGTTGCATACAGGATTAACACATATGATGGCTGTAAACATAAAATAGGCTAATAATATTTGATAACACGAAACAGACATGTCCCACATTCGTGTCGTTAAGACTACTATGGGAAGCTGAAAACCCGCTCACCTTGCAATGAGCGCTGTCACATGGCCCATACAATGCGGGGGAGGCGGGGAAGGGCACTCTCATTAGCAAAATTTTTGCCACCAAAGGTTTAGCGTTTTGCTAAAAATTCCCTAAATGAAGGTAATTTTTCCCTTTCATGGCTCTTAATTTACAAAAATTTCCCTGACTGAGGTTAAACCTTTCTTCGTGGAGCACCTTTCATACCGAATTCTGGCCATATTTTTGAGCATTTTTAGTTAAAAATTCCCTAACGAAGGTATAATTTTGGTGAAAAGTGTCCTATGGAAGGGGGTTGTCGAAAGGTCGCTTTACACACCCTACCAAATAATTGGTAAAGTATCCCCCCTCCCCCCCCCCACACACACACACACACAAACACACTCCCCCGGCATGCTCGACCTGTCTCGTCTTGGAAGGCAGTGCATGCTGGCCAAGCTGCACCGCAAAGTGACCAACAAAAACATTCATCCACATGCCGAAGGAAACTTTCGAATGCCTTCGGCATCCGCTTGTACAGACCAGGAACTAATTTCTTTTGCGTGTGTGGCAGTTTTCTTGTATGTGCAGATTGCCTGATATATATGTGGTTGGTTGTTTATTCACGAATGCAATATTAAAGTGTATGTGGTTTACATGTGTGTGTGTGTGTGTGTGTGTGTTTGTTTGTTTTTTTTGTTTGTTTTTTTTTTTTTTTTTGTTTTTTTTTTAAGGCGTTGTCCTATATTAACAGTGTCTTTCTGTTTATAACACGACCTTCAAAAGTTGTAGAAGACTGTCTGTCACCATCATAGCATGCAAACATTCTTTTTAAGGTACAGTAATTATAATTTGGCCCGTCATGCAGGATTCGGTTGCCCCAGTTTAATAGGGTATTTACTATTTAGACAAAACTGTTCTCCCATTGGATATATTTGTGACAATCAGAGGTAAAATGTTTATTAGTAAAGAGTCTATTGCTGGACATCATCAGTGAATTGTTGGCACTCAAAGAATGAATGGACTTATTTTAATTTATGAACATTTCAAATGTAATTCGCGTGCACACGGCCGGATGCATATATATATATATATATATATATATATATATATATATATATATATATATATATATATATATATATATATATATATAGGCCATGCTATGAGCTCCCCATGAATGACCAGCTGTTGAAAAAAAAATCGGAGAAAGGGAACTAGATTTCTGGTCATATTTTGACATGACGTAAATCTGAGATGCATATATCAAAACAAAGAAAAAGAAAATAGCTTGGTGATTATTATTAAATATCAAAACCTGATCCAAAGGTAAAAATGTAAGTTTGTTGGTATATAAAATAATTAGTGGTTCTGTCTATACTTTAGAGAACACTATAGCAGAAGCATTTGTAGCACATTTGTCTAAGAACATTCCCAACTGACAATAGTAGGGCCGGTGAAACAAACGTTGTGACCGAGCTTGTGGGAGATTGAGTCGAGGAAGTTACCCAGCAATATAATGGGATTCCTAATCTGGACGCATGAAGCCTCTTTATCAAAGAAATGCCTGCCTGTGTGCATGTGAGCAGAATGCTATTTTGGCAAGACTAATGCGATAATAAATAGAATGCAACCCCTGTGGGGAATGCAAATAAGGCTAATCGTGAAAACTATATTTGAAGGTGACAACTTGATCCTGCATGTGTCTTTCACAAGGGACAGATTGTAAAGAGGACGGCCCAGCGAGAGGACTCTCGTGATTTTACCGTTTTCCTTGTAAACAATCTCGCTTTGTTACCCTAAGATTTTAAAACTGAAAATTATGCAGAAATCGTATGCCAAGAATTTCCATCCATTGGGTTTCAGCCATGGATTTGTTAAACTTTAATAGGTCCATGGTTTAGCTAAATCTGGTAACTATTCATCACACATCTATTTTTTTTTTTTTTTTTTTTTTAGTCATGTGTTCTGGTCATGGGCGTACACCGTCCGTAATGTCCACCGTGCGCTTTGCCAGCAGCCTGTAGTTGAAGCAAACATCCAAAGCAGGGAAAAGTACTTTATTTTTGCTGTCTTGGGATTGGACTTTTAGCTGTCTTAGAGAGATAACAGCAAAGACATGTGCAAAGACAGGTGTCTGGTGCTGACTTGAGACAATGAAGAACCGGGTATACTCGATCATTTATGGAACCTAGAAACACGAAGGCTAAATACCCGGTACAAAGGCACGTCCTCTTAATGCACGTTTTTCATCCATAACACGAAGTCAAATTTTCACGCAAAGAAAAAATCATGTCAGTTTCTGTTACCTGCTTTGGTTACAAATGTACTTTTTCAGTTTTTCGATCTGAGAAAAAAAAAAATCTGGCCCTGCGTCTTTGTCTGTCCTGTCTCGAGGCTAGCAACCGATCTTCCCATCACAAAAGTTTGGCGAGCTTCTCTCATGTCTCTATTTTGCTTTCTTTTGACAGGTCTGAGAGATGCCGTCAATAGCACACTTGGCAAAGAGATATATCGTACACAACGAACTGAAAAACTAGCCAGGCGAAAACAGTGGTTTCATGGACCAGATTATAGTACCTGTGTCCCCGCCCCCCGGGGCCTCCTGCGGCGCGATCTCCCTGGTGTCGGGACAATCCCAACAACACTGTCGGCATTGCATCAGGCAAGTGAGTGGAAGAGAGCCCGAGGGGTCGTTCCAGGGGTCTGTTCCGCTAATGACTGCTTGTAGATGATGCATGACAATGTAACAAACGGGATGGAACTGGAAAGGTGCGCAGTATTCTTACAACATGAACCTGAAACGGAACCGCGCGTAAGGACTCTACCCAGCCGAATAATGCGTGATCAGGGATTACAAGTCCAACGTTATTCTCATGGGATGGATTTGTTTGGTATTCTCAGCTTTTTTATCACAGATGGTGTCATTTTCCAACTAATTAACTCGCACAAACACGCGGCCCGATGTCCACTCTTTGTCCATAGGTAGAAAAAATTAATTTAGTGCACTTTTTGCTTGCCCACAGCCCGACTCTGCATAACGATTCTAATTGGGTGGCTAATTAGATTGGAATATTCAGCGACTCTCTAAAGCCACAATTGAGGGTTAACAAACCGTTCTGAGCAAGTAAATTAAACATAAGTAATGTTTCAAGACCAAGAATCTAAACACACATTAAAAGGTCCAGTTCGTATCTGTTAAAACCCACAATGCCTTCAGCTTGACTTGAACATTTCCGATGAAATGAAGCAAGATTTGTGTCGGGCAAATAACCATGCAGTCACCTCATCACAATTCTAATTCCAATTCCAAAAACAAAAACAAAAACAAAAACAAAAACAAAAACAAAAACAAAAAACAAAACAAAACAAAACAAAAACAAACAAAAACAAAAAAAAACAAAAACACAAAACCACAAAAAACAAATCAAAACAAAAAACAAAAACAAATATCAAAAAAAAACAAAAAACAAAACAAAACAAAACAAAACAAAACAAAAACGAAAAACAAAAAAAAACAAAAAAAACAAAAGCAAAAAAAAAAACAAAAAAAAAACAAAAGCAAAAAACAAAACAAACAAAAAAAAACAACAAAAAAACCCCAGCCCCCCCCCCCACCCACCCACACGTTTTCTTGATTCTTATCAAAATGCCATATTTATTTGGAGCGGGGATTTTGGAACCAAAAGTCACGTAAACAATTGATAAATTTTTGTACCTTACAAAATGAAATGTGGCTTTTCCAAAATTGTAAGTACTTGTCAACAAATGGCCTCCTTTCTTATGTACGTTAACTTGTGCACCGGGCTAATATGCGAAGTCATGTTGATATATATATAATTGCATCAAATGTACATTCTCATTATGTTTGCATAGTAGTTTTTTTGCACACACTTATAACATTCAATATTTAAAAAAAAAAATGAAAATGCACTTTCTTCTTTTACATATAAATAGAAACTGTCGACTGCTTCTCTTTTTTTTTTCTTTTTTCTTCCTTTTTTTTTTTTAAACAAAAAATCACATATGTATCAGATCGTACGGCTACAAGGGGCACAGCCAGCTATCATTCTGTTATAATTACACCACTGAGGCCCATATAACATCGCTGTTCCTGTGTGTACCCACTTGGCTCAGCCCAGACCCTAAATCGAATTTGATTGCGGCTCCATGTCCTGCTGGAACTCAGTCGGGAGGCCATTTTTTTTTTTTTTTTTTTTTTTTTTTTTTTATACATTCATAGCTGAAACTGGTTTTCGCCAGATATCACAGTAGCAGCCTCCGATACATCAGATACGCGCATTCAGACTTTAAATGGAAGTACGACAGCATTTTTACCCCTGTATAACCATGAAACCAATTATTCCTCATGATCACTCCATAAAGGACACAAGTGATTTTCACCGATCATAGGAAGCAGGTAACCTATGCTCAAATCTCGTTTATAGAATCAGTCAACCTTCAAATTGTTTCTTTGAAACCTCCCTCCCCCCCTCCTCCTCCCCCCCTCCCCAGGAACCAACACTACAGTAGCCAGCTTACTAGGGTGGAAAACAGGAGGCCCATGGTTGTCCTGAGCTCTGTTGCTTACCATGAAGGGAATCATTCCAAAAACACAGCATACCATTTACTGGGTACAACCTAATTTGTCACAGAGAGCTTATCTAAAACCTCACACGTATAAAAGTTTAGTGTTGGCAACAAGGAATTTGTAAAAAACACTGGTTTTCAGTAGGGACCCAAAGAGTTAATGAGTCACTAAGAGTTTTATATTAGATCAAAATGCGCATCTGTGTTCTGACTTCATTCAGACCCTAAAAGGGTTGAGTCACTTAGAATTTGAATTAGATCACAGCATGTATCTTTGTCCCTGTAACTAATTCAGTCACCAATGGGTTAACAAGTAAATCGGAATTTAAATTAGATCGCAGCATATATCTTAGTCCCTTGAATAAAGTCAGTCTTTAAAATCAATGGGCTAATGGTTATCTGCCAAGCCACAGCTCAAACTATACCCCAATACCCCATCACAAAACGTTTTAAACTTTAGGAGCAAGCACAAGTCCTTTAAACATTATGTAAGCCTTTTAAACTTAACCCCCCACCCCCCACCCCCCGAAAAAAGAAAACAAAACATGTTTTTCTGGAAAGACCTGACCATCACATTTTACATGCAAGGTGATGAAAAATAAAACTTCTTTTCCATCAATAATTTGCAACACATAGTTAACGTACTTTCCTATGTGGCAGTTTCTGCATACAAGTTTGTGAACACGCTGTGACTGGCTCCTTCCTCAGCTGAATGGAAGAACCCAAAGTAATTATCACAAAACTGCTGATTCCAAACAAAAACATTCAAATTCCTTTATTTTTATTTCATACAATTAATAATTGGTTTGCTGTGTAACTTGCAGCATTTTGTATCACAGACAACTGGCAAGTAGACATTGGTTTCAGTAATACTATCAAGATCCACACTGTACACCCAGCAGTTTCTATATACCACCATGCAGAAATACCCAGTAATAAGCAAAATAAATAAATATACAATAAAATATAATACAGTGAAACCTCATTATAATGACACTCAGATATCCGATATATTCAATATATTGACACAAACTTTCATGGGAAAAGGTTTATTTTCTTTGTTATTTGACTCATTTATCCAACATATTCAGTTATCCGACACATTTCCTATGGAACATATGGTGTCATTATAACAGGTTTTCACTGTAAAACAACCTTTTCTGGTAAGACTGCGTAAACCACTTCTGAACTCTCTCAATGAAAGATCACCTAGGATCCAAAAAAAAAAAATTAAAAAAAGGATAACATTTGACTTATTAGTACATTGACAACACAAAGTTTCATCTTTCTTCTTCCTCACTGAAAACCAAACCCCAGCTCCTGGTGCTGTTTGTCTTGCTGGCACAGAGGGGCAAGGGTGGCATACAGAATCCTATACAATATTCATAAAGCAAGAAACAATTTGATGACTGGCCTCAAATTTTCACGTTTGCCCCGACTATACTCAATTGAGTTGTGGCATGTACAGTTGGCAAGAACTCTGGTTCACCTGGCTAACAGACAGCTAAACGTACATCTCAAATTGGCTGGGAATATCTGCTGAAACTTGCTACATTAAATGTTATTGTGAGCAAGTAATCCAATGCAAGTTTTGCTGTTTCACATTTCTAAACTGGTATATCATGTATCTTTCATGGCACATACCACAACATTCTTTTAGGATAACATGCTCTAAGTCAACAGCCTTCCTTGGCATGGGTTGGGCCCAACCCATGCCAAGGTAGGCTGTTGACTTTATCAACCTCTAAGTGGGAAAGAGGTAAATACATTACTTATGATCATGGAACACTGCAATGAAATCAAAGGGAGTCAACGTCCGACTCTTTCCTTCAACATGAATGGTGTCATCACTGCACTTCATCATTCATGTGCCAAGTCAGGACGGCTCAGGTTGGAACCACAGAGTCACATCACAAACAGATTACAATAACACAAATAACATTTGACTTATCAATACACAATGTACATTATTTACAAATCAAAACACGTTTAAAATAAAACTATTTTATATACACTATACACAGACAAAAGGGAAGCAGTTGTCCCCTCATGATCATCCCACAACAGCTACCCTAAGTTGTCACCATCAGAGCCACGCAGTGACATAATAAAATTCCAGTGCTATCAGATTATGGACTTGTTAGCTTTTTCATTGGACAACTGCCTTGTATACGCAAACACAATCATTCCCAATATTTTCATCATTTCCGACTGCAAAAAGGCCCAGATATCAGATGCCACCCAATTCTATAGTTCTGCAGTAAAACCTTTTTATAATGACCCTCGGATATTGGACACATTCATTTGCCAACACAAGTTTTTAACCCTTTTAGTGCCGCATTTTGGACTGAGTCAACAGCTTTCCTCGGCACTTGATGCTCAAAGTGTGCCAAGGAAAACTACTGACCTGAACTTTTATATTCCATGTAACCAAAGGCGTGCTGGTACTTGTATTAAATGTCTTTTTACAAGGAACATGAATCCAGCATCCTTATTTGTTTTGAGCGGCTTGACTTAAGTCACAGTTAGCACTGAAAGAGTTAAGACACTCAAAGTCAAACTCCTTTTCTATTTGACTCATTTATCGGACATATTCACAGATGGTGTCATCATAACAAGGTTCCACTGTAAAAATTTTTTTTGTTCATCATAAATGAAATGGAACTCCTCAAAGGGCTCCCTCAGAATAATTAACATGTCTTTCCTCAACAGTTTTCCTTTTTACAGTCTGGCCAATTCTTAAGTGTCCAACCAGTGCCCATAAAAGCTGTTGATTCGGTCAGGAAAGGGTTAGCGTCTCTGATACATGTATATCATGTACCACTAAGGCCTTCCTTTTTTTTTCTCCCTCTCTCTATTTCTCTTTTTAATGGCAACAAGGTAAAGGCTATGGATTTAATGAGACTCAAGAGTTCCTAGCTGCACAATACTGGACATTTGTCTACATGTACATGCAACACTGTGATCCATGTGGGCAGTCCTGCGTGGGCATTTTCTTAACATGTGTGTATCATGTGGCACTGTCTACAAAAATAACCACACAAACAAGAAGTATGTATAAAGTAAACATATACCATCTATTTTGTAACATTAGGTAGACATTAACAACTGTAAATTTTGGCATGGCTTGTATAATGTTTAAATACTGTTTTATGTTAAATATCTGTGTAAATAAATCTCACACCAACATCCAATTGATCTGTATCAATGTTAAAAAAGGCTATTAGGTACTCATCTATATGAAACCCATACTAGAAACAGCAGGTAGGTCCACTGAACATTATTATCAAACATCGTCAATTTGTATTATATGATCTTACTGTGCAGACTAATGAAACTGACAGTTGATGAATAACAGCATTTTGTGTCATTTATGATTTATATTGACACTTGACACCACAAATATTTAGACATTGATGTGATTTTGGCTTAGGTGGAATTGCACCAAGTCAAATAATTATGATCTGAAGTATCTTTTTTCTTTTGTCTGATAAACAGCATTCATTCATTAACTATAAAGTTGAGTCAAATGTGTAGTACATGTACATAGTAACAATTACACCCAGCTTAATTAAGGCACTGGACAGGAGAAAAAAACCCTTCTTCTGAACCCCTCCCCCCCCCCCCCGTCCCCTTAAAAAAAGAAAGAAAAGTAATCATTGTCCTTTTAGTGTTACATACAATAGATTACCAGAACCCAGAAACATAATTTCCATAGCAATATAAAAACAATGACAGTAATATTTTTGTAAAAGTGTGAAACAAAAATAACTCTTCTATAAATGTTGAACAAACAGTATTCATACCATTTTACTTTCCCATACAGCACTAGTTGTACAGATTTTAATTCATATATACATGCATTATATATATACATACATATATACTGTAAATTGCTTTATTTTTGTGTATTCAAATTTTCACGGTTTTTGCATTTTCAACATTTTGCTGTAGCTTTAATTTTACTATTTTTGGACACAATTCCTTCTCAAACAATGTTAAAATACTATTTCACTGTGTTCTTATTTTCACTGTTTTGTGCCCTCAACAAAATAAACGAAAATAAGAATACATACTGTGAAATTAAAGCAATTCACATGATAGATATATACCTTCGTTAAAACAGCAGATCAGTGAAGGAGCATTTATGTCTCCAAGCAGAACAACAAGCTGCTTTTCTGTACCTTAGCATACAAAACAGCAGCTGTCAGCCATGAAGGCAAGACATTTTCCCTCATGTAACTGTATCCTTGATTCATCCAGCAGCAGTGTTCTTGGTTCAAACATTTGGATATTTTAATCCTTGACCTTTACAATCACATCACTAAGATGCACAATGTTGGTTCTTGTGTTTTCCTGAGAAAATCCTTGGCAACTGGGTTCGTTAAAAAAAAATGATTCAATGAATGGCAAATAGGTCCATCACAACTTGTGTGTAACAGGTCAGTGGATTACAAAAACCCATCCCCCCCCCCCCAAAAAAAAAGTTTTATATTTTCTTTTTGTTGTTTTAATTGACATGGTAATGAGTTCACAGCCAATCTGGTGCAAGAAACAGACTGCACATCAATGTGCCCTTACTCTCAGTGACATCACTGGGCAATCAGTGACATCACTGGGCCTGCACAGAGGGCAGCACCACCACATGTGACCTTGTGGACGGTCGGCTGTGGTTCTCTTCTCCTGCACAATCAGCCAAGCTCCTGAAACAAAAAAATTGACGTTGGTGACTAAAGAATCATTTTTGGTTCCTGGCAATATGTGCTCCTCCATGGGCGTACATTCAAAGCAAAGGTTTCTCTGGGCAGTAATTTGAAAGTCGGAGGCTCCACGAAAAACAAACTTTAGCATCCTCCGCTTTAAGTGGAAAAGCGATGAAGTTGTCTATGTGAAGGACCTCTTCTATTTATGTGACCCTGAATATCAATAACAGATGTATAGTACATCAGTTGAGGTAGTTATATTCACAACTGTGGTTTCATAAGGGGACTTAATTGTTAAACTGAAAGACTACCCCAGTAACGTAAAAAAAAAAAAAAAAAAAGAATTGAATGAATACAACATTTTGTATCACGCTGTGTCAGTATATTGTGGTCTGAGAGATGATGTAAGAACTGACCTGATTGGTGGAGAAGGCAAAGGCACAACATCTGGAGGTAGGTCAAAACCCTCACCGTCTGACATCACTTGGTTCTCTGTAATACATAAGACACTGACAACTTGTCCACTTGTTTTTTTTTTGTTTTGTTTTGTTTGTTTTTTGGTTTTTGTTTTTTTTTTTTTTGTTGTTTGTTTTTTGGTTTTGGTTTTGTTTTTTTTTTTGTTTTGTTTTTTATTTATTCATTTACTTAGGGCTGTTCCAGTGAAATTTACATGTGGGGGGCAGAATGCTAAGATTTTTTAGGGTACTACCTACAGAAAAAAAATTGTAGATTATAGACTGAAATTGGAGTGGATGTACACGTTTTTACCCAGGTATATATATATCAAAAAAAAAACTAATGTGCATTCTGCCTCCCAGCTGTAATTTCAAACGCAAAAGCCGGTAGTTCCATTTTTCTTTTCATTATTTTCTCAAACTCATCGTAACCTCCCAGTGGGCAATTTTGTGTCCTTAAAACTTCTCTAATTCATAATAATGGACATCCTTTATCCCCCAAGTCACAAAGAAATTCACTCAAATTGTACCCTAGCTGTTCTACTTGTGACTCTCTACGTCATTTAAAATCAGCATCAAGTCTTTACAGTTCGTCCCTCTGCTTGCATAAACCTTCTATTTCCTCATGTTTCAGTTACTACCAAAGTCTCGCCTGGTCAAAGTGTTATAAAATGATGGGTATTTTGCCATTTTGCTGACAAAAATGCACAATGTTTCGCATGCACACAAATCATTTTCTCTACATCAAGTTTCAACATGCACATTTTAAAAGCTGAAGATGCAAGGACTACAAGATATGCCACACTCACCATCTGTAGAAAACAGAGCTGTGCCACGCCCACTGGGTGCTGACACTGTGTAAGATATGTAGTCACCAGGAGATTTTGAGTTCTTGGGAATGTCTGGCTGCAACAAAATACAAATATGCCTGCTCAAAATATGACGTCAGTTTTCCGTGGTAAAAAGAGAATAAGAAGTTGCAAATTTAAGGATATGGCACCTCAAAGGGCAGAATTTCATACATGCAGTAAATTGAGTTTTTCCAGTGTCAAGTTATTTCACTATTTGGACACGTGCTCGAAAGTATTCATTTTTTTTTCATTAAATTGTAATTAAATATGCATTACAGACCGACACTTACCAATGGTCGTTTGGGTGTGACAGGCATGCTGGTCACCTTTGGTGCACTTGCTGGCATGATGCCAAGGGGAGCGTCCATCTAAAATATCAAATCAAACGCATCACGTTTAGAACGTCTCCTCTTGGACTACAGTGTACAGGTCAGGAATAACGTGATTCACCCCATGCAGTGCCAATTCAAAGACTGAGTGCACAGCTTTCCTGGAAGGTGTTTTGGGTACAACATGGCTACAGTGGATTGAGGAGAGATCTGGAGCACTTTTTTTTATTTTTCACCAGAAATTTTCGGCATGCTGACACATGAATCAATGGCCTTTTACATGGCCTTTGATTCTGAAATCATTACTGTGATCAGATGAGCCCAACTTTGGTTGTGATTATCACTGCAAGAGATAATTTATTCAAATAAGCATTTCCTGCATGTTCTTTTATTTTTGATATAGTTTAGGTCTACACTATTTGATGTACATAACACAGTCACCTACACAAGATAAAATTTACAAAGAAACATGACAGAGATTTTTTTTTCTGTGTAAAAATATAGACCCATATGTTTTACATGGACTGCGAAGCAGGCCAAGCCTACATCAATTAGTCTTCATGCACAGTCAGATTGGTAGGAACTCTTTCCACTTGCTTCCCCCAGGCCGTGAATCGAACCCAGGCCGCAGAGGTGAAAGGCGAGCATGTTGCAGCTCCGCCAACCATGCACCCATTTTTCTCTGTGAAAGTCTCCTTTCAGTAAAGTCCTCAACAGTTCCATGTAGAGTTGTATGATCAAAGCTGTTGTCACACAGTGACATGTACTGTGTATTTTCATGATTTGAATCTGAGAAACATGGACAGATCATAAAGAATGAAGAACCAATGTATGAATAGAAGTTCCACTAAGACTGAGGGACACCCGCTCATGATGCACCCTGCAGAAGTCATATTTGCCAGAAGCAACTTCCATCCAGTGACACACTTTATGTCACCAGGTGAACTGTGACCAGATTCCCCGCAACACCTTGTAAGCTTCTGTTCATTGTGCCTTTCTGTGGGTTTTTCGACCCTCAAAAAACATGCACTTGACCAGACAATGCCCTCTTTGACTTCACGTCCTGAATACATACAGGATAAACAGTTATTTTCCAAGCTACTCTGGCACCGAGGTGTGAGAAAGAGGCAAAGCAGACTCACAGCATAGCTGATAGACGCCTGGTGTAAGGTGGCGGCCTGCCGCTGAAGGGTCTGCCGCAGGAAGCTCTCGTCTTTTAAGGCATGCAGGCTGAAATTACAGAAAATACTGCTGTTAGTAACTCATTATTTGTACCATCTTTTATAACCATGTTGAAAGAAAATTGATGTTTTGGGAACTGTATTTCTTGGACACCAGTTGTGCTTTTAAAGATGTCATCATCAATTTTGGTGTTCATGCATCCGTTCTTGCTAAGCAAACAGCATGACATTTTTAATAGGCTACTATATTTGTATTACACGGCTTCTTGAACTTCATAATTCTTTGGCATTACAAACATTCACTTCCACTTTATTAACACCAACAATTACACCCAGGTATATATACATGTACGGGGGAGCGGCGTTGACCTCAGTTTCTGACAAAATGCATAAGCATCGAAACCAGCCAGCCTTTTGAATCGCTGTACAGATTGAATTTCGTTGCAATTCAGTTTTGTTCAGTCACATTTCATATCAATTTTGGGCCTTCTTTTTTTTTCTTTCTTTTTTTTTTTTTTACATTGATTAGATACACTCACCTGACCAAAACAAATTCAAAACGAAAACAAAAGAAAAGAAATGAGGCATTGCACTGTCACTGAAATGTAAACTGTATATTAACAGTGAACAATTTTATATTTTCTTACACACAATTAGCCACTTTTTAAAGCTGAACTTTAAAAAATTATCAGTACGAATTTGTTACCTTTGAGTGTCATTTGCCATATTTTGCACAAACACACACAAATAGACTGAACTTAATAAACATAACTACAAAACCAGAATCCCAGTTTCTCCTATGTCTGAAGTTTATCCTCAATGGGTTATCCTAAATGAGTATAAAGGGTAAGGTTTTAATTGTAATCCTTCATTTGATTTGTCACTCATTGGTTTCAAGTAGCAGACAAACCAATGAGAGGCCATGGTGCATTTTATAAGATACTGACTCCTCCCACTTTCAAAATGGCATCGTTTTCAAACTTATTTCTCCAACAGAACTTTGATTTGGTGCGTATTTGCCCTTTTTAGACATAAGAGAAAGAAAATCCAATATGGGTGGCCCATTGGGGATAACGTTGGGATCACTGTCTGTTGGATTTTCATGTTATCTTAATGGGCCACCCATACTGGATTTTCTATATCCACATATATACTGACAACTAGCCCGTGATATACATGTACACATCTTCTGTGTGGTAACGTTTGAAAAAAAAAAATGTGTTCTGTGCTACTGTTGGACACAGAGATTAATGCTGACAATATTAAGGACTAGTGTGTAAAGACAAACCTTTGTTGTAGAATAGCAAACTTCTTCTCCCATGTTTTATGGACTTTCTCTATCTCCCTCTTTAATCTACAAGAAGACCACACTGATCTGTCAAGTTTGTCTACACAAACACTAAATTATTGTTAACAACAATGAGACACCCAGCAACTGTAAATTTCCTGATGAAAATTTTTGTAACCAATGCACATGTACATTGATTATAATCATTTAGCCATGGTTTTTTACTTTTAATTAACCCTTTGCTGGCCCAAATAAGACTGAGTCAATACACCCAACCTGCACCGAGGAAAGCTACCGACCTGGAACAAGTTTTCACAATAGGTCTTATCTACAAATCTCAGGAAAAACGTTTTCTGTTAACTTAGAATTTAAATAGGCGTCAACCGTTAAGTAGACAACCATTTACATGTGATTGCTTTTTGGCAATTTGAGCAGGAAAGGGTTAACTAGTCACATATACATGTAATAGACAGTTCTTGTGATCATCAGCTTCTCGACACCCTTTTACCCTTCTCCTCATAGTATTACAACTTTTAACTTTTGTTTTGAAAGTCCTTCACAATGTCTCTTTTGAAACATGCTTGATCTGAGGTAAAGCAATCTTTTACACTTAGCACGTGCATATAGTTCTACAAATTTTCCATCATACACAAATAATCATGTTACATGTTTCTGTATTTTCAAACTAGTCAAGTACAATACAATGTCATAAATCCCATCTGTAACTTGTCTTCCGATGCCAAAAATATACCATCATTTCATTTTGGTTCAGTTACTAATGCATAGGGTAAAAACAGAAAGTCGAATTGATTTTCACTTACTTTGATACCTCTGCTTTCAGTTTCTGTTCTGTTCGTTTGAATCTCTCCACATCCACAGACTCTTGGCTTCTCTCGCTGACTTTGTTTTTCTCCTGGACAAAATAAAACACACAACACACCTAGATGACTCCTTTCTTCATGACAAATTTATTTCAGACCATACCTTGTAACTTAATCATGCTTTGTAAAAATGGAAGAATGGTATCCATGCAATTTTCATTATTGAATATATTATGACCTTTCAATTTAAATTGTCAATTAAGAATTAAACAATACAATACCAAACATCGGTCAACTTGCCAAAAAAGACAAATTTTCTAGTATACAGCCAAAAACACATTGATGAAGTCTTTTTATTATGTTTATACAGAAATTCAGATTTTCCATTCAATCTCATAATGTCTGTGCTCATGTTATCCCTCGTAATTACCTTGACTAGTAATTGTTCGACAAGACGTTTCTCCTCCAGAAGTTGTCTTATCCTCTCCCTGTCAGCTTCCTGCATCTCCATGGCCTCCTTTCGTGCCATCTCCAGTGCCTGAAAATACAGACAAACAACTTGCGTATTGCTAGTGCAACTGCCTACAAAATGATCTTTTTGTGTGTACTGCACCGCCGTGAAAAAAAAACAATTTCCTAACAAGAGGGCTGTGTGAACAGCCCATGCTCAGCTGATCTTGACATTCATCACACTTGCAGATCTATGAACTTGGGAGAGGATCAAGGTCACCCATGTTCTGAGTAAGTCTGACCATTATAAAAGAACACTAACATGTGCAACATCAAGGTTCAAGTAGTTCTCAAGTTATAATGAAGAGTAAAATTCATGTAATTTGCACTGTGACCCCAGAAACGAGGTCAAAGTCATTCATGTACTGTCTAAGCATGACCTTCATACAAAAACATTAACATGTGCAGCATCACAGTACTAACTCAAAACAGATCTCAAGTTATCAAGTAAATAGTAAATTTTGTGTCAGTTGTCCTGTGAATTAGCACTAGAATGCCCACTGACTTACATAGTAATCAATAGGAAAGCTGCATTGATCGATAAGTACCCGAATGGAAAATACTTAAAAATCAGGAATCTAAAGCAGTGCCACCTAGTAAACACTTTGTTTGACCCTTCCACAAGAACATATCCATCACATTTCACTTTAATCTGAGTAACGGTTCTGAGAACAAGTGAAAAATTACAAAAACATATCAAAAATTCATAAAAAAAAAAAAAAATAGGAAAAATTGCAGTGCCACCTGGTGAACAAATTGGGAACTATGCGTCCCTGGGAGTGTCTATGAACGATATCAAAACAACTGGGTGAGCAGTTTTAGAGGTGAAGAGTTTTTAAGGTTTGCCCCAAAAAACACAAAAAAATTCATAAAAATTCCAAAAATCAATAGAGCGTGACCAATTGAACAAACTTGGTAGAGATCCACCCAAGGCACATCCCCACCAAGTTTGAAGTAAATCTAGCTAAAAGTATTTAAGTTATAACCATTACAAGATATTCCCATGTTAAAACTTTCCTATTAAAACTTTTGTAAAGATTTTTGAAAAAAAAATCATAAAAAAAAAAAAATTCATTGGAGCATGACCATGGGAACGAACTTGGTAGACACTTACCCAGGGTACATCCCCACCAAGTTTGAAGTTTATCTGGATGACGGTTTTGGCGAAGAAGTCGAAAATGTGAATTAGCATTAGAATGCCCATTGACTTCCATAGTAATCAATAGGAAAGCTGCATTGACCGATAAGTACCCGAATTGAAAAAATCGTTAAAAATCAGGAATCTGCAGCATTCCCACATAGTGACCAGCTTTGTTTGCCCTTCTACAAGGAACATATCCACCACGTTTCAGCTAAATCTGAGAGACGGTTCTGGAGAAGAAGTCGAAAATAGCTAAAACACACAAAAATTCATAAAAAAATAGGAAAAAATTGCAGTGCCACCTGGTGAACAAATTAAGAACTACGTGTCCCAGGGAGCGTTTCTGTGTGATATCAAAGCAATTGGGTGAGCGGTTTCAGAGAAGAAGATTTTTTAAGATTTGCCCAAAAAAGAACAAAAAAATTTATTAAAAATCCAAAAATCAATGGACCGTGACCATTTGAACAAACTTGGTAGACACCTACCCAAGGCACATCCCCACCAAGTTTGAAGTGGATCTGGCTGACGGTTTCGCAGAAGAAGTCGAAAATGTAAATTGTTGACGGACGACGGACGGACGGACGACGGACGGAGGACCATAAGATAAGCTCAGCTGACTGACAAGTCAGCTGAGCTAAAAAGGGCCTGAACTGCCACAAATCTGGTTGGGACAAGACAGAATCTAACTGTCTCTGGCGTGGCTTGAGTCTGTTAAGGCATCTCACCCTGATACTTCTCACCACCAATTCTCATTATTTTATGTTCGGAACGAGCGGGACTCGAACCTGCAACCTTTGGCACCAGTCGCCTAGCTGAAATGGGAAACGCACATATCCACTCGACCAAATTCCCATTCTTTAAAAGAATGGTTCAATGGAGGTAGTTATGGGCGAGTGTCATATCAACAAGTTTATGCAGTATATTTACTGAGTCGGCATTTATTTCCAGAATCGGGGACTTAAATCCACCAGCATTAAGGAAATGCTTAATATGTTTCCTCTTCATGAACATTTAAAGCAAAGATATCGTGGAAGACATTTGCCACCCAGGCACTTCTAACAGGTTTGACTAGGAAAATGACTGAAGTAATGCCAAACCCACAAAAAACTACTGTCATCCTGGAGATCTGCTTGCACTTTGGTAGAAAGATACGTTATATACTATTTTCCAATATTTGAATTCCTAATACGTGCCATTCAAATGAACGAAAACTGTTCAAACTGAACTCTTTTAGTGCCAACTTCGGCTTAAGTTGAACTACTTAAAATGAACTGCTCTCAATTATAATAAGGATGCTACGTGCTAGATTCACATTCCTTGAAAAACAAACATTCATTCAAGTACCAGTATGCCTGAAGTTACATGGAAACAGATTTCCTTGACACGCTTCGGGCACGACGCACCCAAGACATACCAAGGAAAGCTGTTGACTCAGTCCAAAACATGGCACTGAAAGAGCTAACAGGGTGGTCAATGGACCTTGACTTACAAATCCTGACAGCTGACAGTGGAGAGCTACAACTAATTCACACCTTAATATGGATATATATCTGGTACTGATAGCCAGATTTTGATAAAATAAAAATTACTTAACTCATTAACTTGTCAAAGTGAAAACAGTATCAGCAATTTTTGATAAATGAATTCACATGGAGGAAACAATGCTACAAAAATGACAACATGGGGGTGGGGGGGGGGGGGTGAACATCAAAACAGAGGGCAACATACAGTGGCAGTAAAATAGAGGAAATTAATATGATGAAATGAAGGTCTCAAGACCCCTTAGGCCACCATGTACATGTATGTCCCAATCACTGTCAAGACAATGACAGACACATAGCGTATGGCACCAGATTACAGCTGATCCTGTATTACAGTGCAAGATAAGCATTTTTGGATGGAATGATGAAAGGAGAGAAGGATGGAAGGACAGATTGACAGGGTGCAAAGCTATATCCCCTCACTGGTGAGACGTACTGTAAGGTGCTGCCACCTAGTCATCACCACTGGAAACAGTTTGACACTGACCACTAAAACACTGGATGACAATGTAAGGTGCTGCGATTTTATGGATCACTGACTGAAAAGGAAAAACTGCAAAGATCAATCTGTGACTGTGAGCAAGATAAGAACTAATGACCTAGTTTTGCAATATGACTCACCCTTTCGGCCTAATACACATGTCTGAAGTGCCTAACTGTTGTAAAAGATGTTTAAATAGATATGACAGCAGAAGTCTGTAAATCTGGCCTTGTAAAATTTATTCTTTTTAGAAAATTTAGATTGTATCCAGGGCTAAAAACCAGGACAGAGCAGCTTAGTGAGACAGAGACCCTGGTAATGATCTATTAAACCTCTGGGAACTGAGTCAACAGCTTTCTTTGGTGCACTCTTAGCCCAATGGGAGCACCAAGGAAAGTTGTTGACTCATCACCTCCACCATTCTTGCTAAGAAGAGTACAGTGAAACCTGTTTTGAGAGACCATCCCTAGGGCAAGCTAAAAAGTGGTCACATAAGGCAGGTGGTCTCTCAATGAAGGTGCAGTAGCATGGGAAAGATAGCAAAAGGGACCTTGGAAATATGGTCTACATGGCAGGTGGTCTTTCATTACAGTGGTCTCTCAAAACAGGTTTCACTGTAGTTAGGGCATTTATGACACTGAAGTATTTCTGGTATTTTGACAGGCAAACATTGCCTGCAAATATATAGACATTGGATCCCTGAGGGTTAATGGACAATATAAGAGTAAAATGACCTCCTCCTTCGCCTTCTGGATCCGCTCCTGCGTGGCACCCTCCATGGCCAGCTTCTGGTTCTCTATCTGTAAGCAACAACATCATTACTAATTAGCAATTATACATGTACTGTCTCTGCAATCATAGCGACAATGTCTGCTAACTCTGTCATTCACAGTTATCCATCTAACTTTGAAGCATACACTCGCACCAAGGCTTCAGCAATGTAAGAAAATTAAACCTTGATTTTGTTGAGATCATTGTATTAAATTGGAAAAACAGTTTCAAGGTAAAGTCACTTATAAATCATGAAAGATACACACTGATTGGATTAACTACAGATTGAGTACAGGTATAATGAAGTCATTTCATGAATTTCACAATCAACTGAAAGTTATACAATCAACTGAAAGTTTCTATGCTATATCAGATGTTTTAATATAATTATAATATACTCACCCTAAATTATTAAAGATGACTGTCAAACCAAAGAGATAATGGTTTGGCCCTTTTGTTTTTTGTGGGGGGGGGGTCTTTTTGTTTTTGATTCATTTTCCTTTTTTTTTTTTGTTTTGTTTTTACAATCAAAAGTTCTTAAATACTGAAACGCTTCCCTTACCAGTCTCTTAGATGATGCTTTGTCCTGTTCTGCCAAGGCCAGCATCTCGTCATGTTCGTGCTTGAGCTGAACATAAAATAATCAAAGTCAGCAACATATTAATCCAATCTTTCCATTCCAGAATGAAGTACATGTATCTAACTTTGATATTTAGCTACCTCTGGCGGTCTGGATAGAACACCCCAAAACTCTATTGGCAACCTGAAACCTTAGTTTCTCCATGCTTTGAAATAATCAGTGTGTTTTTCAAAAAATGGCATGATTCAAATTATAAGACACAAAATATTCTGTATTTCAAGCACCATTCTGTCCTCTTTAACAAATACATGAACAACCTCTCTTTAATGTGGTATAAACATGAGTAAAAATCCTCGACAAGTCCACAAACTGACCTTCTAAACATTCTATGTAAATGTACCCACCCCTAATCTACTCTGCACGAAAATATTTCATCACAGATCAAAATGACAATGAAGAGAACACATTGTAAGATTACATGTTATTTCATTGATTTTCTTCATATATGCATGGTGTATTTAAACATTGCTTTTCAAAATCAAGACTGAATCTGAAACTTTTTAATCCAGTACCAGTGCTCACCTGTGACTTCACTGATCACAGCATTTTCACTGAAAAGTCAACTACTGATTTAGCAAAGCTACCTGGACTGGAAGATTAAAAAAATAAACTGGCCAATGTATTTAACATCACCAGGCAGAAAGGACCAGACAGTATGTGCATGCATATATCATGTGTCGGGACGACTCCCCACCAACATGCAGGGCTATTTATTTGTATATGGACTGGGCATCAACTAAAATGTTAACTTCCTAGCCCTACTTCTGATGTTGATATATCTTGTGTGATGGCTTAGTAGACATACAGGAATAGTCTACACAGAGGTCCTCATACACAACAATCTGAATTTATAATTAACACTGTTCTACCAACATTATGCTGTTGTCATGCAGATCTCAATTCTGTCTTCTACCAACGCGTGGTTGTCATGCTGATGCCAATTTTGTCTTCTACCAAAACATGCGGTCAACATACTGATACCAATTATTTTTTTTCTAAGGAGTTAAATATGGGTTTTGGGGAGTTAAAACCATATTCATCCTAGTCACATGACTGAAACACTGTTACAACTTAATTGTGATGTACTAGCAACAATGACACGGTGCATTCACACATACGTGAAGTCAAATATGCGGGCAATTAATGTTCGATTGTACATCAGATGTGATACGGTTTGACTATGGCCAGCGTAAACAAAGATCGCACATCCGACAGGTGTGGAAAATAGGCCTACAGGACAAAATTTGTGCAGTAAATGCCCAGTTAACTCTTTAAGTGCCAAATTTTACTGGTACTTGAATGAAAGGTTTTTTTACGAGGGATACGAATCTGAGATCCTAATGATAATTCAGACCAGTTTGACTTCAGTAGATCGACTTTAGACGTGACTGACACTGAACGAGTGCAGAATAAAACAAATAGAATCTCACATGGGTACGAGTGAAATACGTTTGCGGTGTTTCCTGTCACTCTAGAGAACATTTGTCGGTAACATTCAGCTGTGACCTGTGGCCACTCGCCAATGTTACCGACACAAATGTGCTCTCTCATGACAGGAAACCATCATATTTCACTCCACCCATGTGAAATCCTATATGTCTTCTGCCAACACACCTGGTTATCATGCTGATATCAAGTCTGCCTTCTGCCATCACATTATGGCTGCCATGGCGATCATGATGCCAATTAAGTCTTTTTTTTTTTACTTACTGCATCTTGCTTTTTTACAAGGAGCTCAAACAAACATGATTTCGTGCAAGGCACGTATAAATACCCCTTGGCCAACATGGTTTCATAATGTTCAGTGACCTAAGTTTGACTTTTGAGGGACACTCAAGGTACAATTTAAGAACACCAAAAGAAAGAGCATACGTACTTTGCTATTCATGTTCAATTGTAACTACGGGGGCTTTAATCGACCATACCCAAAATATATACAAGGGAAATAAGATTGTGACCTGAGTTTGACCTTTCAAGGTCACTGAAAGTCTCCTAGGAAGCATAGCTGGTATGAATATGGTGAATTTGGCTTGAATCTGTCAAGAGTACTGCACACAAATAGTTTTCAAGCCAAATTTGCTGGATCCATAGTAGGTCAAAAATAGGTCAAGGCTAATCCACTTTCAACAGACTCCTGATGTTTTCTAAGATGCAGAGTTGGTATAAATTTGGTGCACTTGGTTTGAATCTTGGAAAAGAATATTGTTTTACACTTGAGTATGCAATATATATGACCTTCAAAGTAGGTCAAGGTCATCAACATTCAATAGGCTTCTGACGCCTCCTAAGAAGCACAGCTGCTGTAAATTTGGTGAACTTGGCTTAAATCTGTCAAGAGTTAGAGCAGTTAGATTGTGATTGGCACTTCGCCCTCAAAAGTAAGTAAAGAAATAACAGAAGGTCATGGCTTCTGAAGCCCCTAAAAGGAGCATAGCTGGTATAAATTTGGTGGACAAGACTTCAACCTGTCAAGAGGTAGAGCGTTAACAAAGTATGGATGGACAGACAGATGGAAGGATGGACAGTGAAGGTAACAACAATACCCCCTTTGGCCGTAGGGCCAAAAGGGGGAAAAAACTGATTTTCTTTTAAATTATACAGCTGTCCAGGAAAGCCATTAACAATGCACATATTGTTTGAAGAAAATACTGCACATGAACACAACTGCAACATTGTTACAGTATGCTTTGCAACAATTTTCATTCTACATATATTTATATACCATCCTTGCAAATTTTTGAAACTTTGTGCCAATCTGGTCCAGCATGAGTACAGGGCCCTACTTGTCACCAATGCACTGTACTTGGAAGCAAAATGGAAATTTTCATGATCCTCCAATTCCCAACCCACACGTATGATGTGTGATGCGGACAGCAACAGTAACATTGTTACATGAGAGTTTTCAAAAGGGAAATACCATTGGGAACTGTACGAAAATGAACAAAACTTCTTTTCTCCAAGGAAGACAAGTGTGCTAGCATTTTAACATTTTCTAAGACTAAACTGAAAAAAAAAAAATAAATAAATAAAAATAAATAGCAGCATCCATTCAAGCAGCACAAAATGTTACCAGAGATACAGACTGACATCTCTTCCTCATGACGCTGCATGCTCACAGACCTGGAATGTTCCTTTACCATATCGCAATCTATACCTTTTATAAGGCACAGTTATTTCACTTGATTCAATGCTTACTGTGTTGTCCAAAGTTTCACACAGTTTATTAAAAGAATTTTGATGTCTCAAGTGCGGGGAATGAGGTATGGGCCATCGCTGTCTCTGAAACCAGACACGTGTCAGCGATACATAGAACTCTGTGTGAACATGATGTGTACCAGTTCACTACACGGTATGTACATGTAGATGTGACAGCATAAGTCAACCAGCTCACAACTTATTCCATATCTCAATATCTCAAATATTATATTGTGTTGTTATGCACAACATAACCATTGACAGCAGCATTTTCACATGCCTTGACCGGCAGATATAGATATACTATGTCCTGTTAACTCTTTATGTCATTTTTAGTATGCAGAAAGCAGACAAAAAGGTTCTTTTTTTTAATGAATGTGTCACACACATGAGGCATTTATGGCAAGCAACTACCTGGCATATGCAGGAAGCTGGAACGGTGTCAAGGAAGCTATGTAAAAGCAATGAAGTGCCAGTGAAAATAAGAAACAATGTCATTGATATGTGCCCACTGCAAATGAAAATATCTGACAATCCAACACAGGATTTGTTTTCTCTCCTCTCTCTCTCTCCCCCCCCCCCCCCCCCCCAATGCAGACAATCAAATATTACTTGCACATTATACAGGTGCTCACTTCCTGCCCATTGACATATTCGACCATATCCTTCATCACAAATCATATACTCTGGAATGACTTTTATGACTTCTCAAACCCAATAGTAAAGTATAGACACATTTATTTTACATGGATTGTGAAAGAAGTCAAGCATTGACTTATCGAGTCACTCTCCATGGCACAGATGTTGGCGTATACTTCCTGTAACCTTGTCTGTGGTGGCGGAAACCGAAAAACTCGGAGAAAACCACCGTGCACGGTTAAAGTGGTAGGAACTTTTTCCACATGTTGCCCAAGACGAGAAACGAACCCGGGTCGCAGAGGTGAAAGGCGAGCGTCTTACCGCTCAGCCAACAGTGCACCCTGCAATAGTCATAGGCCATTAAGCCAATACTTTGCGATACCCTATAGTGACACATATGATGCGCAAAAAACAAAACAAAACAAAAAAGAAGACACGCACATCCAAACAAACTCTCCAAGCCCATGCAGTACAATCACTGTAGAACATGTACAATGGAGAAAGATACCACCAAGATGCCCAGAATGAAAGCAAAGATCCCCATTAATATGCTGAACTATGGAAGGCAGATTTGACCTTTCATCAAAGAAAGCTCGTACGCATATATCTACAGGAAAGCTTGCCAGGCGACTGGCAATGCTGATTGGCCACCTGTCAAAGTGAGGCATGGCTCAGGGGTAGCCCAAACTGAGGATTATCTATGCCAATGAAAAGGGACTGAAAACTCAATGGCATGCACTGATCTACCAATACCTTTGCTTCTTCCTGCAACTGGAAAAGAAGTAAATGAGCAGACACAAAAACAATCAATATGGCTAGATATTATTCTTTGTTCATTTAACTCATTCCATACCAGTCCCTGACTTTTCCGTATATTTACCTAGATTTAAGACGACAATTGCATATTTAAATTCTTCATAGAAAGAGCTTTCTTTGTTGTTTGATTCATTTATCTGACACATTCAGTTATCTGACACATTTCTAAGGGAACAGATGGTGTCATTATAACAAGTTTTCACATCAGGGATGGGCTCTTCCCACATCCCCGCTACCATACTGTACTCAGATCACCTTACCTAGCACCTTGCATCCCAAGCTTAAAGGAGTGATTTATGCTGTTAATTGATGAATAATTGAAGGGGTCCGAAGGTGTTACAACGAACTTAAGCTCATTTCCTACAGTTTGCATGTAGTACTTAACCCTTTCCCCCTTAACTGTTCCAGTGTTTTCCACTTATTTCAACGTTATTGAAAGACAAAGCTGACTGAGAATTGTGGATGAGACTATCAAGATCACGTGCCCCAAGTCAACAGCTTTCCTTGGCTTGGGCACTTAGTGCCTAAACCACACCCAGGAAAACTGCTGACTCAGTCTTAATTACAGGGGGGAAAGGGTTAATTTATTTACTTATCTTATTTTAATGTTGATGGCGGACTCCCATGCCAATCTATACATATTTCATGGAAAATACAAAGTATCTGAGACAGTATCTGCTGACCTGTTCCACCATGATTCGTTCTTTCTCCAGTTGTTCCGTCAACTGCTCTATGTCCTTGTCTGCAAGCACATTAACAGATGAGGTCATCGTGGGCAGGGGCACAGTCTCAAGGTGCACGGGGCTTGCTAGCACATAAAGCTGAGACAAGTGGCCACTTACCACAGAGACATCTCCATCTATTCCAGGCTCCGAAACATGCTCTGCAAGTTACCTGCTGAGGACCATTATCATCTTTTAGGCTGATATAGCCTTTCCCAACAATTATTTGTTGAACATGTTTTTGATATAAATAAAAACAAAAACTTGAAAAAAAAATATTACATTTAATGTTTCTGTATTTTACCGTATTCATTGCAATGGTAGCACGCTGTTCTTATTTTGGAAGTTTTGAAGCATTAGCGAAATAAGCGAAACTAAAAACAGAGTGAAATTAGATGAATTCACGGTATTTAAAATAATATCCATGAAGAAATGTACCATGTCAGGAACATGTAAAGCTGTTACTCACTGAGCTGGGTGGTGGTCTCATCTTTGAGCTCCAGAGCTTCTTCCAGTCGGCTGATCCTTGTCTCCAGCTCCTGAATCTCCTCCCTGAGAGCCTCAGCCTCCATGTTGTTTGCTGGGGATTTGGACTTGTATGAGGACAGGTCATCCTGTAAACAAAGAGACCAGCCAATCAGTGCATGTCTTTAGCTTGTACAGGCTAACATTACACAAGGGCATCACATATGGAAAAAAAAAAAAAAAAAAAGTTTTTTTTTACTAAGGTGAGACTCAAACTTAGCACATGTTTATACCCAGTCGCAGATCATCTAAAACTTTCTCATCTCATGACCACTTGCTGGAGTAAAACTGTCATCTGTATTCATAATATGTATTAATACTGATATATCAAGAGCAATGAAATATCACTACTGACAAAGCATGTCTTGAATTTTAATCAGCCAAATACACATTTTATTAGATTGACATATGTTTTTTGCTGAAGACCTTAGGAATGAGATATAATCAGAGATATGTTAAAACAAAAACACTGTAACAAAATCACCATTCTATTTGCATAATAATTACACACACTAGTATTGCATATAAAATGAAGTTGATGCAAAGTAATAGCTACACAGCAAAAACTTGCTTTTAAGACAATACAAAAAAGATATACATGCAAGAAAAAAATAAAAACTGCTGCTCAAAATTGTAAGCAATCCTGTTAATATTAATGCCCTGGAAGAAAGGGGTTAAATCGTAAAGACGCATAGTATAGACACTTAACCCTTTACCCCAAGAATTAAAACAAGAGTGTAAGACTAAGTCAACAGCTTTCCTTGGCATGGTTGGACACTAAGTGGCCCATTCATGCCAAGGCAAGCTTTTGACCTGGAGTACACCGTCTCGGTAGGTCTCATCTACAGTTCTCATTCAGATTATTGTTTTTCATTGCTGCTGAAATTGGTCCCAATAATTGAAGCAGATGATGTTGACCATCAACCTGTTCCAGCCATTTTTTTTTTTTATGGGGGGGGGGGGAGAGGTTAATATGCATGTTAGGCTTGAAGTATCATATTTACAAACGTAATGAAGCAGAAACTGGTCACATTTCAGCCATTCTTCTATTTTATATATACATATATATTTATTTATTGTATACCTATTTATTATCAATTACATTGCATGTTTGATGTGTATCTCTATTGAAAATAAAGCAAACAAACAAACACAAATGATCAAATGCTTTCACTGCACTCACTCATCTCTCATTTAACCCTTTCATGGCCAGACCCAAACTGAGTCAACAGCTTTCCTTGGTGCAGGTTTGGTATAATGGACACAAAACTGTAACAACGAAAGCTGTTGCCTTAGTGCATGCTGTTATGATAGGACTCGTTACCATTCAAACTGTTTGTAATAACTAACAATTTTAACTGAAACACTGCAGCAGATGGCATTTTATTTGCGGGGGGTGGATACTTTGGCGTCAATTGGACCAGGAGAGGGTTAACCATATGAGGATTTAAAATAACAACACTGATCACTCCATCAGACGGCATAAAATTACTACATGCATATATCATTCAAAGTGGCACTATGCATTTCACAAGGAAGCCAGCATCATGTGTTGTTGCATTTCAACAGTTAACCACACACATCACTCTGTCGTATGTACAGTACGTTTCATCACATTAAATGAGAGGAACATTAAGTTCCTGTGCTCTGCTAACATGTGTGTGAAGAAACTATACTTCCAGTTATCCTGCATCAATATCGATATTAACTGTACCTGGGTGTCATCCCACCTGAAGTCAACATGCAAAATTTGACCCAAAACTTGCCAAGTTTCCTGTTCACATGGAACAGCTCAACTAATAGCACATTGCATATCCATTCCTGAAGATAATGTCCTACCAGGCAAAGTCACCACTTCACACCTGGACTAAATGTCAGATATAGGCATTCCTAACATTATAAACCTAAATACCTGATTGACTGCAAGGCTTTGAAGCGTCTTTGGATACTGAAGGTGGAACTCAAAATTCAAAACTGTTGCACAAATCCAAGCATTGGGGTAAAATTTTGCTTTTCATGTTTTTTTAACATATATTTTTTATATTTATTTAAAAAAAGAAGTTATTATTTCTTAGAAAATCTGTAACACATTTTTGCCTTCAAGGGCATTGTGTAATGAGTATTCATATTTTGTTTAAAACTATTCAAAATAAATGATCAATGAATTTGAATCTCATGTTATTATGATCTCTATACATATATCTGCAAAAACATAAGGATTTTTCATAAAAATCAGGAAATGTTGGGGGGGTGTATGCTTGCTTCATTTTTTTAAATGCAATGGTCACAAAACTCTTCATTTTTTATATTTATTTAAAAAAAGAAGTTATTATTTCTTAGAAAATCTGTAACACATTTTTGCCTTCAAGGGCATTGTGTAATGAGTATTCATATTTTGTTTCACTAACATCAGAGACCATGTAAAATGGCCATTTTAGGCAGATTCCTATTGTCTGTAATCAAGACATACCCTAAGGTTCATACAGCCCATTGACTACCACTTGAACATTTAAACTATTTTGTTCATTTCTTCAGATCATATTGAAGCGGAACTTTCAAATTTGACATGTGACAGACATCATAATATATGCCCACCAAAATATCTCAAAATTTGAAAATGAACAAAATTATCCATAAACTGCTGGACATTACCTTAACCATTTCCCCTTGAATTAAGACTGAGTCAACAGCTTTGCTTGGCATGGGTTGGGCACTTAATACCCAACCCATGCCAAGGACAGCTGTTGACCTGGGGCATGTGATCTTGATGCATCTCATCTACAATCCTCTGTCAAATTATTTTTCATTACTGTTGAAATTAGTTGAAAACAACTAAAGGAGATGATATTTGACCAGCAGCCGGTTTGGGACGGTTTAAGGTAGAAAGGGTTAAGTAGGCAATAAAGAAATAATGTCCTAGGAAGAGGAGGTGGAAGGTTGGTTAAATTAAAATGCAATCAATGATTGCTAGATCTATGCCCCCCCCCCCAGGCTACAGCTGTTGGTACTGACAGCAGTCATGGCTCTGTGACCTTGGGATTTGGGTCAAGGTGATCCATCTTCAAATTTGTCTGAAACCTTATGTAGGATTACAATCATGTGCAATAGGAAGGTCTGTGTCAAAACTTTTCAACTTATCACATAAAAACTAAATTCATTAAGGGATAGTTCAACATTATCATCCTTTTTGAATTAGTACTTAGGGTACTAAATTTCATGACCCCCCTCCCTCCCCCCAAATTAGTACTTTAAAATGATGCATTTTCCCCCCAAATCATATCAAAATTGCACAAAACAGGCCAAAAATTGACCATCATTTTCCATATCCTGTGAAAGTGTACAGACCCGTTTAACCCCCTCCCCCCTTGCGTACTGTAAGTACTAATTCAAAAATGATGAAAATGTTGAACCATCCCTAATTAATATGGCTCTGTGACCTTAGGAATTGGGTCAAGAACACCCATCTTCGTACTCATATGAGACCTTACATAGCACTATATTCACCTGAAATTTGAAAGGCCCATGTAAAAATTTGTCAAGTTATCATGCAAAAACCAAATTTACTAAAATGGCTCTGTGACGTAGGTATTCGAGTCAAAGTCACCCATCTTCAGGCTCATCTGAGACCTTATGCAGGACTATAAGCATGTGTAATATGATAGCCCTAAGGTCAAAAACATTTTTTAATTTATTGGGTGAAAACCAAATTCACTAAAATGGCTCTGTGACCTTGGGAATTGGGTCAAGGTCACCCATCTTCGAACTCGTTTGAGACCTTATGCTGGACTGCAAGCATATGCACTATGAAAGGCCCATCTCAAAAACTTTTCAGCTTACCATGTGAAAACCAAATTCACTAAAATAGCTCTGTGTGCATGGGAATTGGGTCAAAGTCACCCTTCTTTGAACTTGTTTAAGACCTTATGCTGGACTATAAGCATGTGCAATATGCAAGCCGTATGTCAGAAACTTTTCAACTTATCATGTGAAAACCAAATTCATTAAAATGGCTCTGTGTCCTTGGGAATTGGGTCAAGGTCACCCATCTTCAGACTCGTCAGAGACCTCATACAGGGCTATAAGCATGTGTGATATGAAAGCCTTATGCCTAATGCTTTTAGAGTTATCATGTGAAAACTGTCCACACGGATGCACACACAGACACATGGACAAAGTATTTGCTGTATACCCCGGGGGGGGGGGGGGGGGAGGGGGCATAAACATAGAGCTATGCCCAAGAAATAGAGCATCCTTCCCCAAGAAATCGAGACATGAAGCTGTCGAGACGGTATTGCTACCTGGTGACATAAAACTCACTGAACTGAGCCTAATGATGAAAAAACAAGAAAAACGTAAAAACAATCTCATAACATGAAGCAACAAACTGCTTTTACTGTTGATCATGCTGCTCAAAATGGAAGTCTATCTCGAACAGTACATTACAGGAAGAAACAAACCCCAGATGCAATGACAGAGGTTTTCAAACAGTATAACATGCACTAAGTCACAACTTGACACTGATAGGGTACTCAGTGTATGCTGTCATGAAATGCTCACTGGATGAGCAGTCGGAAAACAGTCCATGGCCTCTGCTGACTCACAAGTCAGCAGAGTTTTAAATTACCCTCCTTTCTCCTTTACCACAGAAGCCACAGTTTGCATAGCTTTAAAACAATCATGTTCCACCCGAAAATTCACCCATCAACAGAAGCCTCTTTTCCATGGCAAGAATCCTGGACTAAAAAAAAACAACTACAGTGTAGTTCCAGTGTACCCTGAGCCATCAATCACTGCACCACATTGACCAACATGCCAGTGAATAACTGCAATGCCCTGACCACGCATGCAGTCAACAACTGCAGTGTATTGACCATACTTTCAGTCACGGCAATCTATCACACAGTCATTTACATGAAGCGTAGAAGAGTATGTCATGGGTTTATCCTCATCCACCTGTGTTCCTTTCTCTTGCATCTGTTCCTCCTCTTCCTCCATCCTTCCTTCCTCCACAGACTGTTTGTCAGACTCGGACATTAACTGTGTGCATGGACATCCATACAATTTAGGTCATGTATTTTCAAACTCTGTGAACGTTTGTTAGACTCGGACATGAGCTGCATACACAAACATCCATACAATTTTGATAATGTATTTTCAGAATCTGTGAATGTTTTGTAACTCATTTCTCAAAAAGTGGACGTTAACGCTCAGCCCCATCATCCATTACAATGCACTGGTGAAAATGTAATACATATTTAACTGCATATTACCCCTTTCCCCCTTGAATTGAGACTGAGTCAACAGCTTTTCTAGGTGCGGGTTCGGTGCTAAGTGCCCAGCCCATGCCAAGAAAAGCTGTTGACCAGGGACAATATGTTATTTTGATAGGTCTCACCTACAATCCTCAGTCAAAGTGTTTTTCATTACTGTTCAAGTTGGTCAAAAACAGTAAAGCTGATGACACTTGACCACCAACTGGTTTTTGACCGGGGGAGGTAAGGAGAAATAACACCATATCAATATATTGAAAAATAATACGTATAAGTAACATTCTAATCTGATTGTCCACAGAGTCGTGCAAGAGATATTGGATTTGGGACTGATTCCCACTTTTTTGTAAAATAAAATATGTTTGCCATTCAAGAAGAGAATTAAGTCTCAATATGAATAATTAATGACTGTCACATTCTAAAGTTTGATAGCATTTGTGCCATACGTTTCTATGATGAAACATAAAAACTGAAACCAGAAATTGCTTTTAATTTGTCCACCATTTCTTTTGTATTACCATGTCTACAATTCAAAGCACTCTCAGTCAGGAAAGAATTTCGAATTCAATGTCAGCTAAATCGCCCAAAAAATACTGAAGTTTTCCATATCAGGGAACTTCATTTGCATGCAACCAGTGCAGGTTTCTGTTGTAGACTGTCATTATACATTTCACTCTGTCTGTATCAATTACATTTTAGCACAACGTTCATCTTGTACATTTCATTTTTTCTCTTTCCTTCAAAAATCAAATACAAATCAGAAAGCCACATGATCTCTGAAGGGTCAGTTTGTGTGCTTTACACATGAAAACATGTGCATTGTGAAAACAGTTAACTTTATACAAACTACCATTAAAATCCCATCACCAAAAAAAAAAAAATAATAATAATTTCTGTGTGTGTACATGATAATACTTTTGTGTGTACATAAATTGCAGTTTTCATTTAAAATTTTTTTTTAAAAAGTGCAAAACCCTCAGACATCCCCACACACAAGCAATACTCAAGCCAAACAAGCTAAAGATCTCCAAGTATCCACCCCAAACTGCATCTATAACATATTCCTGGTAGTGTGAGACCTTTTAAAATAGTACAGGTGTATTGGCAAGTCATCTGAGCTTACACACCAGGTGCAATGACTTGTGTAAAGATATGTGAACCTCCGGACAACAGTAAAGCACGGGAACTTTCTCATTCTAGTTATGAAACACCCTAGCAAAGCCACTGTCTCATCTTAAACTCTGCCACTTTGCAGGTAAGAAATCATGTGAACCCTTTCAACATGGAACATTGACAAATTGACATAATTAAGCAAATTTCTCACCTATTTACATAAACAAGCAAACATCTTGTCTGGTGCATGGTGCATATCATCTGCTTAATACAAATTTAATGGAAGTGAATCCCAAACATTGGTATAAAGGGGAGGGTGGGGAGGTTTTGTTTGGGGAGGGGGGGGGTTATAATCAGACAGGTCATGCTCTGCCTGCCTTTGCAATAGCTGAAACATGACTTGCCCAGCAACCAGAAAAAGCTGAGTTTAGGCAGGGATGTGGATGTCCCTGGTTTAGGCTAGGCCCGTTGGCGTATAAATAACAGCTATTTGCTTTGGTTTTGAACATCCTATTATCATGAACTTCGATTAAACATACAAACAACTGTAGGGTGGAATGAGTGGGTATATTGTATGTCATGCATGTATAATGATGTGGTAGATAGATTGTGTCTCAATAGGGTAGGTACATTAATGACAATGTGGTAGATATATTTTGTGTCAATAGAGTAGGTACATGTAGTAGGTATATTGTGTCAATAGAGTAGGTACATGTATGACAAGGCAGTAGGTATATTGTGTCAATAGAGTAGGTACATGTCTGACAATGGAGTAGGTATATTGTGTCAATAGTGTAGGTACATGTATGACAATGGAGTAGGTAATACTGTAAATTGCTTTATTTTCGCGTGTTTAAATTTTCACGGTTTTAGTATTTTTGACATTTCACTGTAGTTTTAATTTCACTGTTTTGGACATAATTCCCATTCTAACAATGTTAAAATACTATTTCGCTGTGTTTTTATTTTCACGGTTTTGTGCCATCAGCGAAAAAAGCGAAAATAAGAATACAGCGAAATTAAAGCAATTTACAGTACACTGATTGTGCCACACATGTATAGCAATGTAGTAGGTACCTTATGTGCCATACACATATGAGAACAAAATTGTAAAAATGTGTCACATATGTATGACAATGGAGCTTGGTATTTTGGGTGTCAACGGAGTAGGTATATTAATGTGTGTCAAACATTTATCGAAATAAACAAGTTTTCTGGACATTTTAAACTTGTATCCCCAACACAAGATCTGAGAAAACAGTTTCATGCAGAAAAATGCATACCCTGCACCACAGTTAAATTTCAGTGCTAAGACAGAAGTTGCATTTCCTTGTTCGCCCAGATGATCAGAAAATAACATCAAATGATGAAACAGCTCCTTGTTCATCATCTTTGTTCTTGTGCAACATGAGTAACCTTACACCCAATCTGCCCCCGCACCATACAAGCGCAACGTGTGCACATAGATGTGGGTATGTTTACCTCTTTAATTTCCTCCTGAAAACCATAGTAAAAAAAAAATGTTTTAATTCTCTGCTTTAAAGAATTGACATCGAGTTCAGTTTTAGAGTAGAGAACAACAGCGGATTTGATTGCTAAAGAGGTTACTATGGTTACCATTCTTGTATCACAATGCCAGCTAGTGGATCCATTGCGTATTGTAATTGGACCAGATATACCATTTAGATGATACTACCCAAGTCTATACCCCACTCTCTGTCTTGTCCATGTCCATGTCTTCTCTGTGTGTTACTGTATGTCTTGTCTGTCCTGTGCATGCCATCATTTTCTTAACAAGAGGGATTTAAATAGGGCAAGGCCCTTTTTCCCAATTGGGAAATCACACTGATTGAATATATGTGTACGCACTTTGGAATTCTTCAATAAAATATGTTTATACCATATACCATTTACACTCCAATGGCAGTAGCATAGGCCACACCAGAGTGCTGATGAAAACTTTGGATAATTTTTTGAGATGCTGTGCAATAACAAAAAATACTTAGTATATACATGTTCACCAAAATTTACTTTCGAAAAGCTATTCTTTATTCATTTTTTTGTTTTTTTTGTTTTTGTTTGCCAACAGCATATACTTATGTTTATGTTGTGGACAAAACATAAAAATCATAGACTGGTTCTCTGGTTTTACCTCAAAAGTTCAGAAGCATACTTCCCTTTGCGCATGTAAAATGTATATGTACTTGTGCAAGTTAATGAACATTTTTTCATATTATCTGGCCATGTACAACATTCAGTAGGCACTGGTTATGTCTGTAGTTTGGTGTAAGCTGTTGTGTAGACATCACTCCTACCAGTAGTGACACCATGCTACTATCACCATAAATAACACACAGAAACACTATATAAATATATAAATATATATATATATATATACACATGTATGCACTTCACAAAATGGGCTCACATGCAAGGCCCATGCATGCATAATTGCAATGCATCAGAATTCAAACAAAAAGCACAGCACTTTTCTAAAAAATATTCTGAAAATGGCACAATATACAATATATTAAGATGCAATGACAAGCCCACAGCCAACCTAAAGATATCAATTACCTGAAACATTCACATGCTCAGAGATATACTACATGTATGTGAAAAAGTTGAGACAGCTACCAGTGAAACTATTCTTCTATGCATACCGTATCATCCCTGATAAGCTCCCATGTCACATTCCAATTTGGAATTTAAAATGAGCTGCAACTACAGTAGGGCAATAATTAAGATTGAATAAATTTGACTTGTGCAAGTTGAGTAGCTCCTGAGGGGAAAAAGTGAGACCAAGAGCCATGTACTTTATCTGACTTACAGTGAAATCTCGTTATTATTATACCATCTATTCCTTGCAATATTTGTCAGATATCCGAGTATGTCAGATAAATGAGTCCAATAGCAACAGACTTTGACTTAGCTCCCTCAATATTCGTTTAAGTGAATATGAGTGTCGTTATAATGAGATTTCACTGTGCTAACTTCTTTCATCGGCATGGGCCCAATTCAAAGTATCAAATGTACGTGATCCTCTGCTGTGCAAATTATTCCAAGCTCTATACAGTCTGAAAACTGAAGCCACAATATCATCAAAATCATAACATATTGCAACACAATTTATGCATTTTAGTATTTTTTACTTCGTTTGAAAAGCCGGAAAGCACTTATGGGACAGAGACACAAGTACAGGATAATACGGTACTGGCACATTTAAGTAACATTATCCTTACCTCCTTGTTAAGTTATCAATGTTTGGTTGCATGGCCTTGAACTTTTTTTCATAAATTTCAACACGTTGAATAACAACCTCTTACAATTTCAAATTTTTATACTTTCACCTCAGACTTTGACTTAACAAAATGTACACTAAACAGTTGACTCATTTCCTTGACAATGTATTCTCAAGAGCAAAACAGCAAATTTTTTTCCCCCAAGTACCATTAACTTCACCAATAACTTCAGTGGAGCTAAGGAATGTTACTATGAAGATATGACAGCACAAGTAGGATGGTGTGAAGCTCAATATACCCCCGAGTCATCTTCGTCATCCTCTGAGGAATCCTAAATGTGCAAAGAGTGAATAAGGTTTAACATAGTATCTGCCTAAATGACATGTACAGCTGTCAGTCTGTGACACATCACTCCAATAAGACATAACAGGGCTTATATGATGGAATATTGAACCCACATATTCCGTTGCTCTGGAAGCCATGTCTTTTAGCCATGTTGTGTCTTATTAGAGTAGATTCTTCCTGTATCTCCAGAAAAAGACTGACTGTTTTGAGAAAAAAAAAAATCATCCCGGGCAGATGATCTTTCAACTGAAAAACACTGCACTGCTGTTTGCTATCTAATGAGAAAGCAAATATATATATAAGACTTTATTTTCTGTTCACCACAGCCAAGTGCATGTATAGATGGTGCTGATATATACTTTACGGTCAAATTAACGTGCGTACCACATACACGACAAGTGCTATGTGCATAACACTGCAAGACAAGGAATGATGAGATTTAAAACTAAGTATGGAAGATATAAACCAAACACATGAAATCTACAGCTTTTATGCACAGCAACCTGAATGACTGGAATGTTACATATATAAACAAACTTCAACAAACACAACTTATAAAAACTCTTCACAAGCACAAATTTTGGTTTAACAAGCCTGGTGCCCTGAACAGAATTCAGAAAAAAAAAAAAAAAAACAAAGACAAAACAAATCTGCAAGTTGCTCATCACTGATTCCTGGCATTACCTCCTCTGCCTTCTGTTGAAACTGTTGCAGTTGCATCTTGAGCATGTGGATGATGGATTCATTTCGCTGAATGGTTGCCTGCATTTCTTTGAACTTCTCGTCCAACTTCCCCGCGTCTGCTGCCTTCTTGCTCTGCTCCTTCTTCAAGCGCTGTGCAAAGTTTTTCTGCAATGTCAGAAGTAAAAATATATTAGCACTCACTACTCAAACTGAGCAGTGCACATCATCCAGTTGTCATTCTCATGAAACGTTTTGGGGGGTTTTTTTGTTTGTTTGTTTTTTTTTTTTTGGGGGGGGGGCGCCTGGTCAAAAGAAGATCCCATCAGAGAAGATCCCTTGATGGATTACTGACTTGGGGATGTAACAGTTTCCACAAAATATATTCTGACTGTTGAAATGTACAATAGTATCAAGATGTCTTTAACTGTATTGGGTTTTGTTTTCCTTAAGTACTCAAATTTCATGGGAATATGAATGGTCTGCAATGAACACTATGGAAAAGTTAATGCCTAAAGGAAAGTGTAATTAACATAAATTGCTGACATTTTCTTCACATGCTCTTATGAAACAGTGTCAAGTGTATCTTGGCTCCAAGTTTTTGTATTCTGTGCCAGAGACATAGGATTCACTAAAAGGCATTATAGTATCAAATTCTATTGAGTCTTAAAGACTGAGACATACCAATATAAAATGTTAAGAAAATGTGGATCATCAGCAACAATATTAACTACAAATATGAATTTGATCTCTTTATTCTTTTAACTTTGGAGGCCAATTTATGTATCAATGCTCGTATAGGTGGTAAAAGCTTCTGCAACTCCTAAAGTACTTTTTGCTAATTCAATCATATTCTTGCCTCCACAGGATCTACTTAGATTGCTATTGTTTCTGATGTGGTTAATCATATTCAGACATCTCTTAAACAAAAATAACATCCATCAATATCACTGAAAATATGTATCAAAAGGAATTTTCAAAAATGTATATGCACTTATGTGTGTCGCTCAGAGCTTCTCAATGGCTGCAGGGAGCACTTAACCTTTAACATTTTATAATTCATTATGTATAAGTATGCACCACAGAAATTTCTCATCAACATTTTTTTTTATTCTACGTTTTGTCCACTTTCCTATCCACAATTTAGATGGCATTGAATTATTGCAGTACATGTACTTTGAAATTGACTTGTTACATTCTATACTTTTCTTATGTATCTGTCTCAAGAACAGTCAGTGTGTTAAGAACAAAATTCTTGCAGACTTTTGAAAGATCATTTTTCACATCTTGTATATATAATTTTTTTGCCTCTTTATATCAAAGCTTGTGTGCATATTAGGCACCATTAGCACCAGCATTTGATCTCTTTTCTCTCCCTAAACCAGCCTTTAGCTGGTCCACTTTTACTCGGACGTGCAGACTGGTTTGATCAGAAGGAGTTTGACGTGTGCATACCATGCTTGGCGTGTACAATACTACATTCAGTGCTTCACTACATCTACGTATCCACTTTACGATAATAGCTGAAGGACAAATATGCCTTGTACATGCATTCATCAAGTCTGGGAGAGGTACTGTGAATTCTGTAATGGAAGCTGCGGCTTGTATTAGAATACATTTTTGAATGTTCCAAATTGAAGATGGATGAAGTCGAGGTGCGTCTTCTAATAGAGTTAGAGTTAGAGTTAAAGTTAGAGTTTTCCCTGCACCATGACCTGATGAGCTACTATGGTAGCTTCAGGAGTAAACATTTGTAGAACACAAAACATCCTGAGGTCAAGTAACAATAGAAGGGTTGCATTGTTAACATACATACTTTTTCTTGATAAAAATACCACCGACAGAAAAAAGACAAAATCATGCTTCTGTTATATTGATAAAATGATGTAAAAACGTGCGACAATGAAGGAAAAGAAAAACGTAGAATGGTCTTACAGTGCAAAATATGCCCGAGTCACACACATGAAACTCGGGTGGGAACTTTTCACTTTGATTATTTTATCTTAGCAGCCTGAAGTCGGGGTGCACCTTCTATTTGGGTTTTTCTGCTGATAAAAGCCAATAAATCAGCTAAACCTTAGAGAGTCACTTAAGATCAAAACAAACAACACCCAGGAAATCCCATGGGCACTTTCCTATCATGTGTAAGAATAACCATAGTCCTTAGAGCCTACATTCATATTTGCTGACTCAGCAGGAAAAAAAGGTAAAAGTTCTATTGAACAATATATGCATCCCCTGTTAGAAGATACTTATTATTATAATTATTCACCATCATTTCCTTCATAAGATGTGGTAATTTGGTGAAGTTTCACATATATGTGTAAAAGCAAAGCATTTCATGTAACAGTTTTTACAACATAGCAGTACATGTTGCTACATGTTAGGCTGACTGTTTATATTGAAAAAAAAATTGCAAGCTACAGTAGAGCACAAGTGGTACAACAGCGATACATATATGTAATTTCCCCTTAATCAGGAGCAAAAAAATATTAAAACATTATGACCGATACTTTTTGAATTAATGAAAACAAAAGAAGGGTGATAAGTGCGGTCATAACATTTCCTCACACATTTAAACCCCATGCAAATTATTTTAAACTTAAAATAGTAAAATAATTCACAGAAGATGTTTGATTGAAAGCCGTACGATGCAACAATTGAGCTCCCAGACTTGTGTAACATAGAAACTGTGACAGTTACGCCGGGAGCAAGCAAAACGACTGCGTGCTCCCCGTGACAACTACTGCTAACTGTGTCAATTAAGCTAATGAGATATCACAAACCTCATCCTGTGTCGCAATAAAACCAAGTATAAAATATATTATTATCACAAACAAGTAGTTTGAACAATGAAACAATTAATCACATGAAGCAAAAGAAAGAGCTTGACACGAAAAACTTGATGTCTGTGTTCCTCTGTCAAGTGTCTCTAGAATATCCTGGTTACATCTCTGATTTTTCATTTTGAGTCTTTTTTCTTCTACATCCACATTTAAATTGCACAGACATGGAAAATGACTGGCACTGCTGATGGAAATTATGAATTGTTGAATAAACCAATGATTCTAAGTTCTGAATATTTATTATTTTTATCTTGATTATCATCGTCTGCGTCCAAACTGTGCAATAGTAACATAGTGGCACATATGTATACCTCTGTATTTCCATAGACACAAGTTTAATTTATCTCTCCAGAGACACCATTGCTTGGTAACAAAGTATTAAATGAAAAAGGGAAAACCTTTTCTCACAAGTGTATGTGTGTGTGTGTGTGTATATATACATGTACAGTAAAACCTGTCCTTGTAGGCACTTTTATAATGCGGATACCTGTATAATGTGGACAGCTATGTCCAGGACCGAACGGTCAATTGTTGTGTTAAAAACACCTACAATGTATATATTGCGGACACCTGCCAACTGTGGACACTTTTTGCCAGTCCCAGAGGTATCCACAATAGACAGGTTTCACTGTATATCTGTTCCTGCTGTGCATTCCTCTTTGACATTTCAGTTTACATATGGAGGACTATATTCTTCCAACAAATATGGTAAAACATGAGGATAACAGTATTGCAGCCACCAGAATGAGGCTAAAGAATTCCCACCTTCCCAGAGCTCCAAGCAACAAACTTCCTTGCTGACGAAAAATGTTACTGGAGAGCATATTTGTAGTTTCTTATGATCTAGATAATGGTGAGATAACATGCTGAGTACCCAGCATCAGCTGCGGTATGGCAAGGCAGCTGTATGTTAAGGTATACATACGTTATACATGGAGTGCATCCTCGCTATGGCATCGGCAAGTTGCTGTTTAAAGGCTCGTCGTACCACTGCCACGCGCTGTAACATACATCAACAGTCGTCTGCCGTCACAGGCCAAGACATACCAACACACGTAACACAATGCATTTAATGCACTTGCTGAGTCAACAACAAGCCTATTCTTGAACACTTGGTTTTACTTTTGTAAATAATATCAGAGACATTTAAACTTCACGCTCTACTAGCAGATATGGCAACCATTCAAACATGTGTCAAATCTTCAAATTGGCTAAACTGACCTTTCATCACTTCTGGAGAGAAGCGTGGCTTATCTTGAAAGATGCAAAATAGCTACACTGCACATAAGATATTTAACTTTCATGCAAAAAATAAGATTCAAAAATGTCCCTCTCTCAGTCAAAGCTTCATGGAGTCAATTTGTTTAGTATCATTTTGACAGAGTCTTTAATGGGGATGGGAATTATTCACAGTCAGACTATCACTGGGCATGTTTGCACATTCCACAAGTGAGAGGGTTATTGAAAAGGTGACTACATGTACCTGGGGGGCAGGACACTCCCATAAGTAACCATGGTAGATACATGCTGCTCTGAAGACCCCCTTTTTCAGCAAAAGTTTCATGACCAATGTCCAGTATTTTTCAAAAATCAAAATCGTTTTACTATACTGTTATTAATAATAGTCAGCACCTAGGGCTAATTCCAAAGAACAACAACAGGTTTTTTAATTAAAACAGACTGTTGAAGGCTAAAATAAATGACATAGGGCCATATAAACAAACATCCTGGTTTATCATCATTGCAAATATTTTTTTTGTGCTGCACCAATTTTAGAAAAAACTGTATATTTGCAAATATTTACAAACAAACAAACAAACAAACAAAAACGCTGAAAAAGCTTCAATTAATGCCTTGAGCAGTTAATGCTGATCAAGAGAACTATATTACAGCATTCTTGTGACATTCTGAATGAATAAAAGACCTGTGTGGACAATGGGGACTTGTGGAAAGCTTTAATACATAAAATTATTTGAAGGGAAGGGTAAAAAAAAAACTCCCTCCCTCATCACTTTTTGGAACCCTTCTCAATGCCCCAAATTTGTGGAAAAAATCCAACTTAAGTCAAGATTTTATTGATGGAGCCCTTTTCATGCTAATGTTTGGCAAAATTTTCCACTCAAATTCCCTAACAAAGGTATCATTTTTGGTGGAAAGTGCCATGAATAAGAGTTGGTTTTCAAAGGGTCAAACTGCATACCACAATAAAAAAGTTTGGAAAGTAGACTCCTTCCTGTTGGGATCCACTGATTATCATTAGCACTGCATTTGCACATACATTTGCTGGTGAAAGTTACGACAGATTTGGGGGACTTTTCAGTTTTACAGGTTTTCAGCATAAATAAACCCAACTTCGTCATTGGATGCTATACTTGTCTGTTTTAACAGCCATTGCAGCTTAACTACATATGTGTGTGACTTGTAATATCATATGGACTTACCTCTTCATGCATCTTTTCAATGTCGGAAATCTTTTCATTCACTCTGCAGTATCTGCAATTTGTAAAGATTGTAAAAGAAAGATATAAATATTATTCAGTAAGTCACATATCAAAAATAATTAACAGATACCACCTTTATTAACAGAAACACTACTTTGCCAAATTTAGCATTTTTCATGATGTCCAATGTATGTCACATATGGTTAGAGACCGGGTCGTTCAGCAGTCACAAAACATATATGGAAAAAAATTAATAGATACCACTTTTATTAAGAGAAACACTTGCCCAAATTTAAAATTGTTCATCATGTCAAAGAGTAACCCTGAAGATTTTCCACAGTTTAAAAACCTATAACTTGATATAAACAGTTACCGGTATATACATGCTATTAGTTGAAGATGGCCAGTTGCCCAGTCTTATGCTAAATTTAATTGTTCTGGGATACTAAAAGTACATATACATATGTTATATGGGCCTATAGTAATACATAAGGCAAAATGTGACAGGTATCACTTTTTGCAGACATCAAATATCCACAATTATAAATACAAACACTTTTACATTTAAATGATATACAAGTAAAGGGCAATATATCCATCCGTTAAAATGTTGACCTAAGCGCTGCATTAGCACAACTTTCCCCGAAGAATTTATTTTTCAAATTCGTCATGAACAGTTTTATTTGGGAAAAATAAGAAAATATAAAACTTGATTTACATTTGTTCTTTTCATACTTAGATTTGCAATTAATGAAAATGAAATCTATGAACTTTTCATCTTTAATCATTTGGCTAAAATATATGCTTATCCAATATGTTCATTTCTATCCCAACACCCTTGCTGATGCACTCCCGGTTTTACCAAGGAGCATACAATAAGATGATTATACGCTCCTTGGTTTTATGTATACCGGGGTATACATTTGTGACACTCCTAAATGTAAATCAAAAGTTTACAGACCACAAATATTTTCACAAAGATGGTATATGTACAACAAATATTGCTCAAAATGGGGTAGTACTTGCTAATATATGTATACGTTATACAGCATTCAGTAGATTTTGTGGCAGCATAAACTTTCAAAATAACTTGACTCCTGCAAATGTAAATACAAACCACACAGTCAAAATTTAATGTTTTCAAAATACATGTAATACTTTTGAAAATTGTATTCCTTCTTTTTTTTCTGTTTCCCTCTAATTGCTCTAGGGCTTTGTTATGCTTACAGTTCAATGGCTTTCTTCTGTAGTCTTGTCTCAAAGTCTGCCAGCATCACATGTTTGGCAAAGTTCAAATCCCTCTTCAAACTGGCTACATCCTACAAACAGAGTACCTGTCACAGTAAGTATGATAGTCAAGTTAAGCATTAATATATAGACACAGACCCTGAAAGAAAGAAAGAAAGAAAGAAAGAAAGAAAGAAAGAAAGAAAGAAAGAAAGAAAGAAAGAAAGAAAGAAAGAGAGAGAGAGAGGGAGGGAGGGAGGGAGGGAGGAAGGAAGGAAGGAAGGAAGGAAGGAAGGAAGGAAGGAAGGAAGGAAGGGAGGGAGGGAGGGAGGGAGGGAGGGAGGGAGGGAGGAAGAGAGAAAGAGAGAAAGAGAGAAAAAAAGAAAATAAGCTGATAAGCTGTTCCCAAATTACATTACGTGTTTGTTACAATACCTGCTGATGACCAAAAAACAAAAAAACAAAAAAAAAACAAACAAACAAACAAAAACAAAACAAAAGCAAAAAACCCCACACCCTTCTTTTTGATACATTTGGTCCAACATTTATGTGTTAACACTTGTAATGACTTGATGCTATCCATCAGGTATACCAATTGCATTTTTGACACGGACTGCATTTTATCAGAGTTCAAGGTGCTCTAAGGCATCTTTACCTCAGGTTTTATGAAGATGTTCATGTCTGGAGATAACAATCAGTGGCCCTTCAAGAGTGGGTATTCTCTCACCTGTAACAGAATCTGGAGCACATCTGTCATTTCTTTGAGGTCCACAACATCAGACTCTTCAGTTTGCACAGCACGATCCAAACTGAAGAACCCTATTTTCTGATCATCTGCCAGGGATGGTCTACAAGGTTAAAAAATACAATAGATTTAAATGATGCATACCAGAAGGGCATGATAACAAAAAGTATCAGGTAATGCCAGTGAGCTTTATTCTGTCCATACAACTGCCCACTTCTGCCATTTGTTTGGTCCTCAGGTACATGTATTACCATTACTGCAGCTAGCTCACTATGTTCAATATTACTATTAGCCCAATATAGCAGGTATCAGCTATGAGAATTGTCAGGGGCAGCATATGTGACTGCACTTCATACTTATAATTATGTGCGCAAGACTCAACTTTGCTACTTTGCCATTTTCTTCTGCTCTAAATCAACACAGGAGACCCTGATTGATTTTGATTCCCCTTGCCCATTTTACCACACTGTGGAAACATAATCAGGATGGGTTTTTAGCTGTACAATTCATACATTTGATTCACAAGCATAATGCTATTAATTTCCACAGTTACCAACTTCAAGCACCTCCTGTGATGGATCAAGTTAAGAGCTGTAATGACCAAAGGGTACTATCAGTTATACAGTGGTACCTCTCTTGAGAAACCCCTCTAATGAGAGACCGCACATCTTTTTAAGACCACTCTCTCAGAACACTGCGCTATCTTTTCCACGTTGTTATACCTCTGATGAAAGACCACCTGTTTTGAGAGACTGCACTTTGACCCCCCGTAGGGGTGGTCTCTCAAAAGAGGTACCACTGTACCAATGGCATGTATCACATGGTTTGCATTTTATAAGAGATCAAGATGCTATCAGGCATCTTTACCTCAGGTTTTATGAAGATGGTCATATGTGGAGATAACAATCAGTAGATTTAATTTTCTCCAATAAAGAGGGCATGGTCACTGATCTGGAGTATCTTCGAAAGTCATGACACCTGTTCAAAATGTAAAACAAACTGTCATGCCAGCCACAGCACTCAAGGAGAGCCTCGTTACAATGTGAACAAAGACAATCATGACTTGTTGACAGAAAAAATTAGGCAACGTAGACCGGGAAAATAGCATAAATGATATATACCCTTCAAGGAAGCTTACACATTTTTCACAGCAACTTGGGACCACCTTATATTGACAAGACTCAGCCCAGACACAAGCTAACAACAAAGAGAAATATATACATGCACCACGAAGCAATGCCGTGTAAGAGAAAGAAATACTTACACTGCAGGAAAAGATACGCAGGAACAACAAAAATATAGATTTGCTAGAGAAAGAGACAAAATTTGGAAACATGACAAGAATTTGGCAGGAAATTGGCCATGGAAATTACTAAAAAAACCAACAATGCTAAATCTTCTAGAAGGTACGTAATTCAAGATTAAAAACATCAACAGAAGTGGAGGATCTCCAAAAAGAATATGGGTTAGTAGCTGTAGATGTAGGGGGGGGGGGGGAGGGGGAGACTGAGGTCTTAGATAAATTTTGCAGCAGTGTGTTTACAGAAGACAATTTCACCACAATACAAGATTTGAAATTGTGGGCCAACCATTTTGGATCACAATCTCACTTTATCGGTGATGAACGGTAATTTGTTCTCAGTCGTGAAACAGCTGAAGTACAAATTCAATTACTTTGACCACAAAAGTTATTTGGCATTACCACATTACCGCATCATCAACAAGGCCAATCAACGGCTTGCTTTACTTTGCCGACTCAAATGTACAAGCTTTCTCGCAAAACTCTGCTAAGGCTATATTCAACCATGGTGAGGCCAATACTCGAATATGGAAGTACATGTATTCTATTTGATATCTGTACTATCGGCCTTTCAAATCCTCTTGAAGCTGTACAATATGAAGCTGCAACAATTTGTACTGGTACCTGACGTTATACACCCCGTTTTCTTCTCAGTGAGCTGAGTTGGCAAACTCTCTCTGTCCGGCGGAAATACCAAAAACTAGTTCTTTTTCATAAAATGAAAAAGACCAGGCAAGGGCCTGACAGCTAAGCTAGACATAACAGAGATTTAGTTCGACCGGTTTCGCCGCCAGTGGGGCATCCTCAGGAACTGATCATGACAGTTAGGACTTTTATTTATATACTCTGTTATAACATTGGACGTTGCTACGTATTTGGAGTAACGTCACACGCAGGACCTGTGTCTGTGAAATCCAAAAGAAACGGTCCACCCGTCTCGTGACGTGGTGACGGAAACTGTGTGCATGTTGACACGTGTTTCCATGGAGATCAACCTGTGAGGTCACAGGTTCAGTGAAAAAGCTCTATTGAGTGTTTTCAATGCTGGGAAATGACCCTGGAAAACGTAGGGGAACTAAGTAGATCCCCAGTTTAGGGTAGGGTCAATTTTATAATGATAAGAAATAGGAATCCTGGGAAGGAATTCCAAGTGTATCTTATAAACAGAATCCTAGGGAAGAATTCCAAATATGTCTTATTATAAACAGAGTCTAGGATTGAAATGATTTTAACTGTCATGTGGTATAAACTAATGTTTATAACCTTTATTGTTTTTCATAAAATGTTACACAAAATTACACCTCAGTACCTGTGTGACCTCATACTGGAGGATCTCACGTGCATAGCTAATCTCCACTTGAAAAATTGTTCTTATATTAGACAGATTCGATTCAAAACTAAATGTTTCGACAATTTTTTTCTCCCGTCTAGCATCAAACTTTGGAATAATCTACCCTTAGACATCAGACTGTCAGCATCCCTGGAAATATTTAAAACTAAAATAAAAAATACCATTTTGTGTGTTGACATTCAACCTGAATATTTTTCATATAGAAAATGCTTTCCGAATATATGTCATACCCAACTGCGCCTTGGATTTTCCAGTCTCAACTCACCTCTTCACAAATTCAATATTGTCCGTCTCCCTCTTGCACCTGTACCGCCCCGGAGGAGGATACTTATCATTATTTTCTAGTCTGTCCCCCTTATTCAGTTTCAAGACTCAAATTATTGAACACTGTATGTCATCTCTTGACCCCTGGAGTAAATCCTACCCTTATTACCTATTTGGCAAGCGACATCTTGATTACATGTTTCACCAAAGGCAGCAAAGATTTACCCAAGGACACAAATGAAGGTATAGTTAATGCAGTACAGCTCTTGATTACAGAGACCCGAAGGTTAGAATTTTAAATCTAAATGCCTGCTTGTGGTGAAATTGGTATATTCAATAGCTTTCCTTATTTGGAACACTTCCTATCGTGATCTATACTCGTATTGTCATTATATATATTTAACATCTCATTCCTCGATGTGTTTTCCCTCCCAATGGTAGCATTTTTGTTAATATTCTGATTGTACTGTACTGTGTGTCTTGTAAATAGTCTGTGTGTCTCTCTTTGTGCTGGAGAACCACTCGATTAGTCTATCTTGTACTATTTTGGTAATCCAGATGAAAAAAAGTTGTTTAAATCAAAATTACACTTTAAGAAAGGATCACAACAAAACTTTTGGCTTAAAAAGCTTGAAATCAATGGTCATGTAAAGACAATAGTATAACTTAGGTAATCTTTTTTTTTTTTTTCGCTAAAAAGAATGGTTTTTATGTTATTGAATTTTTAAGTGTTTGCAAGTAACATTGATAACTTTTTCCATTTTGGAGTTCAAAAAGTTGCATTTAAAATTGGAATATTGTCAAAGACAAAAATAGTTGCCCAAGTTATACTTTTGTTTTTACATAACTGTTAATTTCACAAAGATTCATCCATTTAGTTTTAAGTAAGGTAGTCTCAAAATTGCCAAGTCTTGTAAAAAAAAAATTATGAGATACTCACAACCAAAGATAACCAAGGAGATTTGCTGACTTAAATGGCTCACAAATGACATCTGCTCAGGAGCATGACTAAATGTTAATCTCTTAAACTCTGTCATAATTTTGACCCACACACTTACAAACAATATAGTGGTTCTAATAAGTCACCTGTGAAATAATCCGCTCACCTGTAAAAAAACACATCCAGTGAGGCTTTGACTGTGAATGGTTATCTAAACATCACCATCAGTGACCACATCTAACAGCCCATTCAGGACTTACCCCCACAGGTGGACCACTATGCCCAGTGATTTTCTCACCTCCAATGCCTAGAGAAAGCCCCTATGCTGGGGTAAGACTATTTGATAGTATAGCTTTACCAACTGACACCTATGCATGTGTAGTGGTCAGTACACAGAAACTGTATGAGGTCTCATTAATTTTGCCTGTAAAAGTTTCTAACATCTTCATATTGAAAATGCCTGGTACGTCACCAATATTGACAGACATACTAATCAGAAAGTTTTACAATTTATGTTAATGTTGCTATAATTGACCTCATATTTACTCTGAAAATTGGTATTTTTAACATGCATTACCCTATGCCCACAAGTGTCCACCTTCATGATGCCCTCTCCAGTCAGCTGGAGGTGAGAAAATTCTATGGTTTGGTAATTCTGTGAAAGGAGTAAATTAACTGATTGACTCCATAAAGCTTGTATTGACAGAGGGACGCTTTTTCATCTCAAGTTTTGCATAGAAAAAAAAATAGGTTACAGCGAAACTATTTGGCATGGATAAAGATTAGCACTTCATCATCCCAAAAGTAACAAAAGCAAACTTTCACTGATTTGAAGGCCTCAGGTAAGCCCTGTCATCTTAAGCTACCATTTGCTCAAATTAAATATATAGCGGTTTTTGAGAAGAAGTCGAAAATATAAAAAGTGTAATGACAGACGGACGGACAGACGGGCGCAAACGGATTCTATAAGCTCTGCTGACTGACAAGTCAGCAGAGCTAAAAACTATACATCCTCGTTTTTTTGTTTTCATGCAATTTATAGAATTTAATTTGTATTTTAACCAATCATTCCCCTCACTGGTCCTTACCACACTGTGACCTTGGCAGAAAGTGTGGTACTTCTAGCCAATCATGCCCACCCCCCCCCCCACCTCCCACCCCCCCCCCCCCCCGGGGCTCCTACGGGCTCCAGTAGTTGCCATTTTGGACCATGGAAAAAAATGCTGTAATATTGACCACAACAGCGTGCTTTGCTTGCAATTAATGCCCCCCCCCCCTCCCCAAATAAGCATGATACTGTAAATTGCTTTAATTTCGCTGTATTTTTATTTTCGCTTATTTCGCTGGAGGCACAAAAACCATGAAAATAAAAACACAGTGAACTAGTATTTCAACATTGTTTGAATGGGAATTATGTCCAAAACAGTGAAATTAAAACTACAGTGGAATGTCAAAAATACAAAAACCGTGAAAATTTATACTCGCGAAAATAAAGCAATTTACAGTACTCTATGTGGTCGGAGAAGTCTGTTCATTAATTATCCAGATCAAGTACACATTCAGTGTTTGTTATTTAGGCATAACTTTACAATCTATCAACAATTTTTTTCTCGGCAATTAGACCCTACCATCAAATTCCCAGCTGGCAATTAATGTTGCCCCAATTTTGGGCCACCCTTGCCAATGTTAGCAAACCTTTATTGCCAACTAGGTTGTGCATTCATGTGTGAAGACCAAGTAGTTCATTTATTTGTGTGATGTTCTATGAACTACTTGGTCCTCTTCACACATGAATGCACAACCCAGTTGGCAATAAAGGTTGGCCCAAAATTGGGCCCAAGCCCAAACGTTTTCAACAGACTTTCTTTTGTGTACCAAACTAAGTAATATGGAAGTAGGTTCAACGTAGTAGCGAGCAGAGCATTTATAGTTAGCTCTATACGTAAGACATGAAAATTTTTGAACAGTACGGTAATTCATCAATCCAAAGCTACAGTCTATGCAACTTGAAAAACGTGGTCAGATCCAAATTATCATCATTATCAGCCTTAAGTAGCTTGCCAGCACAGTGTTTGGGAACCCATTCACGTGGATCAGTGATTCACATTAAGTTCTCTCATTTGCTGTATCTGGCATCACTAGTTTTCCAAGATTAAACATTATTTGGGTGAACTTTTGTTCATCCAAGGTCACAATTTTCTCTGATTATCGCCCTTTTTTTCGTCCATGGAATTTAAAACTTCCGGTTAGCCTGGTAACAACTGCGCATGGCAGAAGTTTCAGAATGCCAATCACTGTGACGTAGCTATCTAGGGGTGGCTTTTCTCATGTAGATCATGACGTTGAGGCCCCTAATGGGCATGTTGCCAATAAACGCTCTGATTTGGTGTTGTGCGCAAGATTCCAGCAATTATTCTTCGTACCTACTACGTCTCTGCCACAGGTTAGACACTATTTCAATGGGGCTATAGAGATCTTGGGCACAGTACTTAAATTTGTGGAACAGTGTCTAACAAAAAGAAAGGCTATACGACAAACCGGTTCATTCAGCTACTCAAGGTACTACGGCCTTGCCCTCTAGACTGGTTTAGTAAATGGCCGCTAGAGGGACCTAGCGACTAGGCGCTACTACCTGATCCATCAACGTTATTGTCGATACTTGGTAATGCTGCCGTTTGCATCTTAGGCTATGCCTACAATATATTTAGTATAAATGATCCACTCGCTACTAGGTTGAACCTACTGCCATATTACTAAATACGTTGAAGGCCTAGCCTTAGATACAAGCGTCTGCATTACAAAGTATTGATAATGATATAACGTTGGTGGATCAGGCAGTAGCACCTTGTCGCTATGTCCATCTAGCCTAGGGGCCATTTGCTAAGCCTGTCTCGAAGGGCGAGGCCGTAGTACCTTGAGCAGCTGAATGAACCGGTCTGTCGTGTAGCCTTCCTTTTTGTTAGACACGGTTCCATAAGTTTAAATACTGTGCCCAAGATCTCTATATCCCATTGAAATAGTGTCGTAACCTGTGGCAGAGATGTAGTGGGTATGAGGATTGATTGTTGGAATCTCGCGCGACGACAACAAATCCACGGACGTGACAACGTTTTTCAAGTTGGATTGATGAACTACCTTACTTTAAAAAAAAAATCATGTGTTATATATAGAACTTGCTCCGCTCGCTATCATAGACAAATTCTACAGAAACTTAAGCCTTGGCCCTGGCTTTGGCCCATTTCATTTTGGTCCGTTTATCTTGTCCTTTATTATGCCATTTGATTAGGCTAAGCCTACGCTTACGGCAGTTACCTGCCACTTGGCCACTGCAATAACTGAGTCTGAGTCAGTTGGCTTCTTGTCTTTGACTTTGTAACGTTACGGTGGTCTTAAATAACAAGTGAACTTACTTGAGCAAGTCATCTGGTACAGGACTTGTGGCTGATAGCGCCTGCAAATCAAAGGACCGCCTTTGAACCATTTCTTCCTCTTCTTCCTCTTCTTCATAGTCGCTAGAATGAGGAGAGGAAGATCCTTCCCTGTCTTCTTCGTCCGCCATCTTTGTTGCTACAAACAACAGTCTCGCACCTAAAGAACTTACTCCAGGGACCGTTCATTAATTGAACCCCGTCACATTTGGAGGTTAATATGCACCAACTTCTAATTCTACTGTAAAGAATAATATTTTGTTCTAAAATGGACAAGATTGGTTATCTGCCTTTCAGTAAAGGTATAACGCACAGATTATTATTGCATTAACAAGATTTGATGAGCATTTGGGAGGCCATCAACTAATAAATAAGCAGAGAACCCTGTTAGTGATAACAAATGGACAGAAAAATCATCAAAAATCCCATTGAAAGTAAAAAAAATGTATCATGGATGGAAATATTAATTTGCACTAAAATTATTTGAATCACTGGTAAATCGCCAATTAGTACTTAAGGATGTGAAGTGTGGGCCCCATCCAATTATAACTTTGGATGTGAAGTGTGAGTCCCGTATCTACTATGCCTATGGGGCCTAAATAATGATAACCTTGTGAGTAAATGCAAAAACCTGACATTAGAGCAAGGCGACACTAAATTTTGTAGATTCATATTAAGAGTACATTATTTTTTTCTTTTCTTCCTGTCTTTCTTTTCCCATTTTTCTTTCTTTTGGAGGAGTGGGGGTGGGACGGTCAAAAACTGTTTTTCGTGGGGCCTGCAAGTTGCAACAAGAAGGCTACAGGTAGCCTTTTAAGTAACAAATCTATCTATCTATCTATCTATCTATCTATCTATCTATCTATCTATCTATCTATCTATCTATCTATCTATCTATCTATCTATCTATCTATCTATCTATCTATCTATCTATCTATCTATCTATCTATCTATCTATCTATCTATCTATCTATCTATCTATCTATCTATCTATCTATCTATCTATCTATCTATCTATCTATCTGTCTATCTGTCTGTCTGTCTGTCTGTCTGTCTGTCTGTCTGTCTGTCTGTCTGTCTGTGTATGCATGCATGTATGTATATATATATATATATATATATTTATATATATATACACACACAAATCTTTACTGAATTTACATTTTGCTCAAAGATTTAGAACCGATGTGTATCAATTCATATGAATATATATATATATATATATATATATATATATATATATATATATATATATATATATATATATATATATATTTACCGTTTTCATCTTAATAGTAGCACATGTCCTAATAGAAGCGCCCCCCCCCCCCACTTTCAATCCAAGTGGTCCAGATTCAAAGTCAAGATTTTTCCTGTAGCAAAGATGATACTTCCAAATGAAAAATTTAAAGTCACTGCAGTATATTCATGTCCATCTAACACCTCAATGAACTATACAGCCTTCAAAACCTTCAATCAAGAAAAGTACTTATTCCATAGACCCGCGAAAACACTGCAAGATGTTGCAAATCTTTGCACTGGCACGGCATGCTACTATTAGGATGAATACGGATTATATGTATGTATGTATGTATGTATGTATGTATGTATGTATGTATGTATGTATGTATGTATGTATGTATGTATGTATATATATATATATATATCGGTTCTAAGTTTTATTTCATAATGTAAATGCAATGCAGCTTGAAACACAATATTTTTGCTTCTTATATCATGACAGTTTACAAATTTTGACAGAAAAGATAAATTTCGGTGACACAAGACAACAAGAAGAGAAAAATGATGGCAAATTTGCGCCATTTTAACCTTTGTTGTTTTGTCGTGCTTTGTGTTTAGAAGTTGACTTGCCACCAATAAAGAGAGCCAGGCTAGGACAAGAGAGAGAGAGAGAGAGAGAGAGAGAGAGAGAGAGAGAGAGAGAGAGAGAGAGACAGACAGAGAGAGAGAGAGACAGACAGACAGACAGACAGAGAGAGACAGACAGACAGACAGAGAGAGACAGAGACAGAGAGAGAGAGACAGAGAGAGAAAGAGAGAGACAGAGACAGAGAAAGACAGACAGACAGAGACAGAGATGATTAAACAACCTTTAACTTTTTATAAGGGATATATGAATGGATGAAATCGTGGTAGTATAGACAGCTTTCTTACTTTGCATTCATAATATTTCGAAACCAAGCAAACAAAATTCTCAAATATATATATATATATATATATATATATATATATATATATATATATATATATATATATATATATATATATATATATATATATATATATATATATATATATATTCGTACATAACATAAATATCTTGAATAATTCCATCTTTGTAGCAAATTGTTGCCCATTATTTACTGAAATAAGTGCTGAGATATATAAAGTGCTGTCATTTTTGCGTAATGCAGCGTTCAGAATTTTATTGGAATCTGCTAGCCCACATTTGCATAGTAGTATTTGGAAAGTCCTGCGAAGGAGTGCAACCGGCATATCTCATTTATTTGAAAAGACACAAATATAACATTTGTATCATCCAATACATCATTTGATATTATCTTAACAAATTTTCAATTAGTGGGAAAAGTGTATTAACAAGTAAAGTTTTATCTATCCATTTTCCGTTTATATGCAATCAAAATGCTCGCACTTCAGTTCAGGAAAAAGCTGAAAACGAAAAGTCGAAGTTTGCATGTGCGCGCACCTGAAATTTTGTGGTAAAATAACTGATCCCGAATGGAGTGAGCGCGTGGATTTCTGTTTAGTGGGTGATTCTTTAGGGGTATAAGTGACACAATTATGTATTTTTAGATAATGAATAATTGAATGTAACAAATGAAACAATGGCAAAATATTTTTACCTTTCATTGTCACTGCCCAACGAATAATATAGACCAATCATGCTTTTAACATTATTCGTGCCCTATATCGATGCTTGCGCCATCTATCCGAAGCTTGCTAGTGGCACACAAGGACATTGTGTAAATTTTGAGACCGCTGGAAATATTTAATGTTGATACACATTTCTCATCCTCAGCACTAGCTCGTTATGGCATCAAACGTAGAGCGAGAGTCGGGTGGATACCGGGGCCGCGTGGCAGATGCAGCCCCTAACAGCCGATTATTTATCATTGGAGGTAAGGGTGTCACCGAGGACGACTGGAAAGAAGCATTTTCTCCATACGGCACAATCCGAGACATCTGGGTCATGAGGGACAAATCTACCAATGAAGACAAAGGTATGTATTTCCAGGGACATATGATCCGAGATGGATTGAGCTCCAGCTGTTCATACCCCAAATGCCCATTGTTGTTTGTGCTAGAACTGAGCAGATTACATGGTCTTTCAAGTTTAATCTCGTCAGAGTCGCCGCCACTGTGGCAAGATCCTGATTACAGATTTCAGATAGGTAGGAAAAAATTTAAAAAAATAAAAATTGAGGGTTGCTAAGGTTGAGGGCATTCATGGATGACGATGTGTTGTTTTTTACTAGTTTTTATTCATTTAATATATCAGCAGTTTCAATGTGCACCAAATTGCACGAGCAGTCCAGACTCCAACACAGTCCAGACTCCAGCACAGTCCTTTTTGAGAAATCATTCATTCCATCAGCAGTTACTACATGGAACTTACTCCCGTTAGATACTAGGCACTTACCAACCCTGTCGTAATTCAAACAGAGAATTTGAATGCCGACACATGTTGTTTCGTACATCCAAAACTCAATATTGGTAAGAGATACTTGTCCATTTGGCATTCCCGTCTGCGTATGGGCTGCAGCAGCTGAATGAATACCTAAGTAAGATTGGTGTTTTCAAATCTGCAAGCTGCACATGCGACGCCATCACAGAAAGCGTTTTGGAACTATTTTTTAATCTGCCCACGATGTGTCATTGCCTGCGATATATCCTCCACACTGCTATTAGTTTGGTAGCATTATTTTCAGAAAGGGGGTAAGGGAGTTTTGGTACGCTGGTACAGGTAATTATTTTTCTAGAGTACGCAGTACGGAAAATAAAAATCTTTCAAAATTTTGGATAGTACGTAAAACGAGGGCTTCCAGTATGGTAAATAAAAAGCCCCAGTACGCCAGTATGGTAAACCCCTTACCGACCCTCTTTTCAATTCATACTGTTTTGTATGGTTATGATGAGTGTTGCCTACAGGAAAATATCCTTATAGATCTTTTCTATCAGTTCAAGATTATATTGAAAAAACTAAACGTTTTTTAGGTGAAACAATTTTACATACTGTGAATTTTTGGTAAAATAATAGTACCTGTCGACAGGACAAGTGAAATTCTAAAGTCACTCGTCCTCAGAGGGATTTCGCTTATCCCAGACAATAGGATCATATAAATTTTCACACCCTGATAATCCTGACAACTGTGAGAAATTCAGAAGCTGCATGTCAACTTTGAGAAAGATGTACATTTGGTAAATGTACATCTGTGATGTACCAAGGGCTATTATAACAGGGTTTGAGTATAAAGTATTTATGTTAGTGATGCTACAGGTACAACAGTATGGTAGCTGAAATTAAATATGTTTTGTATTGAAGTTTCATTTGAATATGACAGGTCAGATGTTTTGTGACAATAGCTAGTATGACCACGTGGTGAAATTATGTTTCGCGGTGGAAGCCGGACGACATATCAATGTTTTAGTGCCTGTTTCTTCTGCTTGTTGTTGTTCAGGTTCTTCCACACTTGGTTTCTGTGAGATAAGTTTTGAAAGACTTGACAGAATTTGATGAAACTTGGTAGGATTATGTATCTAGGCAAGACCTAGGTTGGGATTGTATTTGGATGACCTTGAGCGAATTCTCAAGGTCACGGGGGTCACTTATGTGAAATTGGTTTCCGTTCGATAAGTCATGAAGAACAGGATGGAATTTGATGAAACTGGGTAGGATTATGTATCTTGGCAAGACCTAGGTTGGGATTGTATTTGGCTGACCTTGACTTAATTTTCAAGGTCACAGGGTCAGTTTTATGAAATAGGTTTCTGTGCTATAAGTCTTGAAGAACTTGATGGAATTTGATGAAACTTGGAAGGATAAATCATCAAGGTGAGATCCACAATTGGATCGTAATTGGGTGACCTTGACCTAATTTTCAAGGTCACAGGGTCACTTAAATATGAAATTGGTTTCTGTGTGATAAGTCTTGAAGAACATGATGGAATTTTATGAAACTTGGTATGATAATGTATCAAGGTAAGACCTAGGTAAGCATTGTATTTGGGTGACCTTGACTGAATTCTCAAGGTCACAGGGTCATTATTGTGAAATTGGTTTTTGTGCTATAAGTCTTGAAGGACTGGATAGAATTCGATGAAACTTGGTATTATATATCTGGGTAAGGCCTATGTTTGGTTATCATTTGTATGACCTTTGTATGACCTTGACCAAATTTTGAAGGTCACAGGGTCATTTATGTGAAATTGATTTCTCTGCAATAAGTCTTGAAGAACTTGATGAAAATTGCTGGAGTAATGTATCTAGGTGAGAGCTAAAATAGGATTGTAATTTTCAAGCAAACTTGGTCATATGTAATTTGTTATTACCTGTAGCTTATTCAGAGACATAAGTGTTCCACCGGGAGACATTTGATTTTCTGTTGGAAAATCAGTCTGTTCTAGTTTAAATTTGTTTTGTACATTGTAATTTCATGTGCATTTGGCAGGCCAAGTGTCTTTAGTTACCACAGCTGCAGGCTAAAGTCATCATATGACGTTAATTTTTGAGCATCCAAACCATTTGGACAAACCTGGAACTGAAATTGAAGCTTGCCTGAATTCCGCAGTGCAAAGAAAAGGGGGGAGAAAAGGGAGGGGTGGGGTCAGTTTAAAGCTTATTAAACTTAATTAAGGTTCCCACAATTGATTGTCTTCATTATGTATGGTGGGAATACTCCCACCTGGTAAAAGAAAAAAAATTAACTACATGTATTACAAAAATAATATGTGGGGCAAATGTTACATCCCCTCCAAGACAGATTGCGCAAACATTTCCGTTACATCAGTACCAGAGTTACTGAACAACCTGTGGGCAGCCTCTTAGTACCTTTACTATATATCCAAACCCCCTTCTCGTCAAGAACGTTCTAGACAGTTGCGACTGGACAGGGAACATCATTGTGGATGCACTAATTGGGCTCATTTCAGCCCTTTGGTCTCAATATCATGGGAAAGTGAGCTCTCTTGCTCAGTCTTATGCTAAGTTTTTAATTCAGGGCTCACTTTTCCTTGAAAACTGCATTGGGTCGACATTCTGTCGTCCCTTGGGGAATGCACGTTATTTCTGTGTTGTCACACAGTCTTCCAACTCCTTGTTCAGGGTTATTGGGAAACTACAGTTTCCCCACTCAATGCACTTAAAGTACACTAATTGACTCCATAAGTGTACTGACAGTAAACACAGCATTCTTGTGTCAACTGTGATTCGATATTCATTTGAATCATTGCTCAAGGTGACGATCATATCACTTTCTGGTATATGAAAAGGCTGTGCGTCATCTCCCTAACAGTTTCTGACGAGTCTTGAAAAAAGCCAAAACAAGTTGAACCACACCACTGAACATAGTGACTTTTGTCTGGTCCAGTTCATCTATTATGAAAATAAGCTGAAACTCAGTGTGGGTGAACATGCTACATACAGCATGGCCACCAAGAAAAACAGTATAGTGGAGAATTTTTGTTGACATTCCCAAATTGGTAACTTTGAGAATATCCGTAATTTCCATGTGGAAAAAAGTTTGAGTTCAGAATGTATTGTCCCAGCACTCTCAGCTAATGGTGTAAATTGGAAGTCCACTGGATGATACATATCTATTACCACACTGTCACTAAAGTGTGTACCATTGATTTGTAGTTTAATATGACATATACACAGAGGTTCCAATCACACGATGCAAAAGTTGGTAACAAAATTCTTAAACTGCTTGATCTTTTACTATTTAGACAATGCTTGGTATGTTTAATGAGCAGGGTTCCTGCAGTTTTCATCTGTTTAACTATTCGCTGCCTTCCAGTAAATGTACATGTGGTGCTTGTAGTCTCTGTGTATGCGACTCATTTTTGATAATATTTACTTCCATACATGTTTTCTTTGCATCTTGTTGTCACTGTAGGAATTACATACATCACATTTTCCAAGGCATCGGAGGCGGCTTTGGCCATGGAAGAAATGACAGGCAGAATCATTCCATGTCACCCCAAGCCACTGAAGGTGTGTATACATGTACATGTGTAAGTCCATGAACATCATCAGATTAGTGCCTTCCATAAACCTTTTCCTCTTGAGCTGGCCAAAACTAGTTGGTGGTCAAATGTTGTCTGCCTCTTGTTTCTTTTTTGGTTTTTTTTTTTAATAGCGCAGCTGACTTGTCAGTAGCTGAGCTTATGTTATGGTCCTCAGGGGTTCGAAGTTATTTTCTCCTAATTCAGGAGATTTTCCAGATTTATCAGTAGGAATTGAGGAGATTGTGCAAACGATGGGGGGGGGGAGGGCTGGGGGGGGCATGCCCCCCCCCACGTAAGATGTTTTTGTAAATGTACAGTTAAAATTCCAAAAATCAGCTGTAACAAAGGGAATAGGAAAACACATTTAAAATGCTGTTAATGACAGTCAGTTAGCAGTAAATATGCAAAAACACTGTCACAACACACACAATTAATGTAAAATATTGACTTTTTTTTTTAACGGGGAAAAAAACTGATAAGTTGGGAGTTTTTTTTTCAAAATTCAGGGGATCAGGAGACTTTGAAGAAATGAGTTAAATTTTAGGAGATCTCCCGAAAATTCAGCGGTTTTGGAACCTCTTGGTCTTTTGTTGTTTGTCATCAACAATATTCATACTTTCAACATCTCAAGAATGACTTGGCAGATCGACTTCAAACTTGGTGGATGCGTACCTTGGGTGGGTCTCTACTCTGTACCAAGTTTGTTCAAATGGTCACACGCCAGTGATTTTGGATTTTCTAAGAATTTTGTTCTTTTTTTGGGGCATATCTTAAAAAAATCTTCTTGTGTGAAACTGCTTTGATATCACACAGGTGGCATTGAATCCCCGCCCCCCCCCCCTTTTTTTTAAGTGATTTTTTTTTTGTGTTTTGCACCATTTTCGACTTCTCCAGAATCGTCACTGCGATTAAGCTGAAACTTGGTGGATATGTTCCTTGTGAAAGGGTCAAACAAAGTTTGTGGATTCCTGATTTTTAACGATTTTTTTTTCTTTTAAATTTGGGTGCTTGTTAGTAATTGCACCTTTCCAGTCTCTACCAAGTTTGTTCTGATGGGCATGTGCCATTGATTTTTGGATTTTTTGAAGATTTGGTCGGGGGTGGGGGTGGGGGTGGGGGTGGTATTCATCAGTCCATGCATTCCCATTGATTACCATGTTGATGGGAATTGCTGTGGTTATTCACATTTTCCACTTCTTCTCCAAAACCAATAGCCAGATTCACTTGAAACTTAGTGGGGATTTACCCGGGGTAGGTCTCTACCAATTATGTTCAATAGGTTACTGCCTAGTGAATTCTAGGTTTTCTATGAATTTCTTTGTTCATTTTTAGCATCAGTGTGGATGCAATGGTAGTTCACATTTTTGTCTTCTCCAAATATCAACGGGACACTAGTGGTTATAAAGGCAATACTTACATTGTACATCAGTGACCTTGACCTCATTGTCAAGGTCACAGGTCTATTTACATATGTTTTACTGTTAACATCATAACTTAATCTGTGACTTTAACATTGCACATGGTGGTGATCCTGTCTGCAGGTCAAAATTACCCAGTACATGAAAAGACCTTGACCTTATTTCCAAGGTCACAGGGTCACATTTCTGAATTTGATTATTCACCTGACAACTTGAAAACCTTTTGAGCTATGACCTTGATTTTCTTCATGGTGGTTGTCTTCTGTTAAGGCCAGACTTGCATTGTACATGGATAACCTTGACATCATTCTCAATTTCATGGTACCACTAGTCTGATGCATTTCTTAAGTCAGCTGAGCATGGGCTGTTCACAGAGCCCTCCTTGTTAGCTCTACTTACCAAAGGGTGCAGAGCTTATGCCATCACTCATGTCTGCCTGTCCATAAACTTTTGCTCGTTAGTGTGATACTGTCCACAGTTTATAAGTTTAATAGCCCAATATAACTTTCACGACTTATGGGGTGTATGAAAATCTAGGTCCCTTTCCATATTGGTGGCCCTAGCTACCATATTATGTAATGTGGGGGTCAAAATGTGAAAATCTTGTGAACACTCTAGCGTCCTTAATTTTTGGTGGATCTTCACCGAATTTGGTGGGATTGTGGGGGGAGGTCAAAATCTAAGTTGCTGGTGATACTAGGGCACCACCTATAATTTGACAAAATTTATGAACTAAAATGTGTATTAAGATATGAAATTCCATATTTGGAAAAGTAATCAGATAAGACTTGCCAAATTTATAGGATATATTGACCATGTCCAATGCTAGAATGTTATCAGTGACCTTGACCTTTTTTTTTTGTGAAGTCATCATGCCTGTAAAGTTGAAAGAGGGTGATTTTGTAATGGCAGGGTGGAGCTTGGACATCAATGGCAAAGAGAATTGAACCTTCAGATCAAAATTGCACTTGATTACATTGTATAGAAAACCGTACTTGGTGACCTACCTTTTGGGTCTCAGTAACCCAGTAATTATGAAATTTGGTGCTTGTCCAAATTTATTGTTTTTCTTCAATATCTCGAAAAGTTATTAGCCAATTGGAACAAACAGACCATGTATGGAAAGATGGATGTGGGCGTATATTTTGAACTGAGCAATTTTTTAATCCAAGTTAAAGGTCAAGGTCAAATGGCCAGTTTGAATAAAGGGATCATCTCATGAATGCTCTGCGCCCCACAATTTTCAAGTTAGGTCCATATAATGCAAGGAAGTTATAAAATGTATGAAAATCTTTGTTGACATGTGCCACCTATAGTATTATGTACATTTACAGTGAAAATGAACATTTTGTGACCCAGATACTATCCACATTTTTCAAGTTAGCCCAATATAACTTTCAGGACTCATAGAGCGTATGAAAATCTAGGTCCCTTTGGATATTTCTGGCGCCACATGCAATATAGGGGTCAAAATGTGAAAATCTTGTGAACACTCTAGCATCTGTAATTTTTGGCAGATCTTCACTGAAATAGGTTGGATTGTGGGGAAAGTCAAAATCTAAGTTACTTATGATACTAGTGGCGCCATCAATAATTTGACAGAAATTATGAACCAAAATGCAGGGTTCATACAGTTCCTTGAAATCCTTGAAAGTACTGGAGTTTACTACCTGCTTTTTCAAGGCATATTCAAAACCTTGAAAATTAATGTTTTTGCAATAAAGTCCTTGAAAAGCCCTCAAAGTTTATATCCATTAATACACATTCCTCCAAAAGTTAGTTTAGCTCAATCACTACCTCCCCTCCCATTGTAGAAACCTGAAACAATAAACAGCAAGAAACAAATAAGAAAAATCAATTAAGTTGAAAAGTCCTTGAATTTGAATGGTAAAAAGGTTGTGAAAAGTCCTGGAAAAGTCTCAGAATTTGAAAAGTAATTATATTGGACTTGCCAAATTTATAGGATAGATAGACAATATCTAATGCTAGAATTTTATGTAATATCAATGATGTTGACCTATTTTTGTGAGGTCGCCATGCCTGTAAAGTTAAAAGAGGTGATTTTGTACTGGCAGGGTGTCTGGACATCAATGGCAATGTCAGCACAGCACCAGGCTCATGAGTGTCTTGTTTTACATAATCTTGATGACCATGATGTGCTGTCCCAAGGTTACTGAGGTTAAAAAGTTTAGGACTTGCTCTTTGTTGTCTTGGCACATGCAACAATGTCCATCACAGGAAATGCAGAAATAAGCTATGATTACATGTGGATCAAGGTGCTATCTGGAGCACAGCTCAGACACTAAAATCACATAAGCTTTATATGTTCTGAAGCCACTTGAGGACTGGCAACTTTGAAATGAAGATGTAGGTGCAATATAGCCACAGTGCCAGCAGAGCATTAGGTCCATGGGCCTTTTTTTTTTTTTGTTTTGTTTTTTTGTTTTGTTTTGTTTTTTTTTGACCAGTTTCAACAGTAATGAAAAATAATTTGAATGTAAATTTTGCAGATGAACCTTATCAGTATAATGTGACCCAGGTCAATACCTTTCTGTAATGTGAGTTGAGCACTTAGCAAAAAAGGTTAAACCTTCAAGATCTGTTATCTTGGATATGTTATTCAAGATATACCTTACAAATCTGTAAATTTGATTTGAAAATTATGTTCTGATAAGATGATTTGATTTTCTGAAGGGGAAAATCTTTTGGTGGAAAAAAATACAAATTTGTTGATGGCGAATCATTCGAACTGTAAGCCAATTTACACTGGTTAGTAGGTGTGTCTTGTAATTGTTGCCATTATCCTGTGAAAATTGTATGTCTTCAGGTGTTGATTGCCAGTGAACGCCGAGAAGGCTCCACAAGAGATCCCAAGGAGGATGAGAAGTGGGTGCGCATCTTTATTATGATACCCAAAGATTTCTCAGAGGATGATGTACGCAAAGAGTTCAGCGTAAGTGGACTGGAGTTTTGATATGCCTTCCTTATAAGGGCTAAAGGCCATTACAAGTGCATTAGAAATATGGGCCTGTGGGGGGGGGGAGTGTTCATGTACAAAAATCAATGTAAGCGTACATGTACAGTGGTCCCTGTCTTGAGAGACCACCCCTAGGGTAGATCAAAATATGGTCTCTCAAAACAGGTGGTCTTTCATTAGAGGTATAGTAACATGGGAAAGATAGCACAGTGTTCTAAGAGAGCGGTCTTAAAAAGATATGCGGTGTCTCATTGGAGGGGTCTCTCAAGACAGGTACCACTGTACTTATTTTTATGCATGCATGATTATGCAGACATATGGCAAGCCACGTAGAATGTTTTCTTCGGTTCTTTGTTCACTTCAATACACATGTAATTGCCCATTGTGACATTAATCAGCCATGATGTGTCTCATCAACTGAATGCTGCTGTGTGAACAATCAGCCATGGCAGGCAAGACATACACATTCCCATTGGCTACACAGTCTGTTTACTTTTGTAGTTAACCACTGAGACATGAATAAATGGCTTCTTATGGAGAGATGCCTGAAGTAATTGATCTTGTAATAGCTTATTATCATGAAACATGCTATAACAACCGTGCAACACTTGCATGACATAATTCATATAAAGAGTGTCTGCCTAACAAAAATTTGTGCTTTTCAGTGCAGCTAAAATATACATTGCTCTCTAAAAACAGCAAAACAAAACTAGAACTGCTAATAATTGAGTAGTGCAGTACCGGAGATTGTGCTACACTGATAGTGTTTATAGAAACAAAAAAGAACCTTCCAACAGCAATGTAAATATAATCAAAGTAATACCAGGGAGAAGCAGGTAAAGCTTTAAAGTGCCATTACTCTCTCTCTCCCGCCCCCCATCACTGGCTCTCAGTTATATATCCACTGGTTGCAAGGGTTGAAATTTGGGGTAGCATTGTCAGTGTTTCCTACCAACTTTTATGATCTGCTACCTATATTTGTTGTGTGGTAGCAAACCTTTGCTGCCAAAATTTTGCAGGTCAAAAATCACAAGTTCAGTTTCTGTCAAAAAGTGTGTCAGAGTGCATCAATTTGCATGCTTAATTTCAGTATTTTCAGGGGTGCATGCCTCCGCACACCCCAGGTGGGCGCTCGCCAAACCCTCCTGATTTGCTACTCTATTCTCAAGATTTGCTACCAAAAATTAAACTTGGTAGCAACCCTTGCTACTGGTTAAAATCAGTTAATTTCTACCCCTGGGTTGTGTGCCCTCTTATATACTATGCAGGCCAATGAATGTAATTATATTTTGTTGTTTAGTACCAAAGTTAATTTGTTTATGAATTAGGTGTTTGGGGACATAGAGTACGTGACCATTCTAAAGGACAAGCACAATGGAACCCCCAAGGGTCTGGCATATGTGAAGTACTACAGGGCCTATCATGCTGCGCTGGCATTGGAAGGCTGTGACAAAAGTAAGTCTAAGAAGGAGACATTATCCACTATTTCATTTATCATGTGTTTAGTTTCTGATATGATAATTTGGTTCACTAATTGAAGAATAGAAAAGTTAAAATTTCTACGTACTGTACATCACAACTGGACAGCTCCTGGTATCTTATTTGTTAATGGTACTTCCTTTGTGTGGTGGAGAATAACATGGAAGCACTGTGTTGTTCATCTGAAATGGACCAGTATGTAGTTTATTAAATCTCATAAGAAAGGTTACAATCTGTAAGGTGATTTGAACTCAGAAATTATACATTTTTTGTGCAGTGTTAAATAAGCCTGTTTTTGTCTGTTCATCAGAGTTCAAACCTATGTTTGCCACTCGCAAGGGAATGGGTCGTGATCGAGACCGAGACCGAGATTATCCAGATTATGATGGTTACTCCAGTCGCAGCAGCCGGGATGACAGAAGTGGGTACAGTTCCAGAGATTACACCAGTTACGACTATGACCAGTACAGAGACTTCGAGTACAATCGGCCACAGGGAGGTAAGTGGGTGACGTGTAAAGGGCTTGAGACTATTTAGGGGCATAGAGCGTGATTTTGAACAAATTTTAATTTGCAGTTTTGATACTGCTAGTGCAAGAGATTTGAAGGCTCTGGGAATAAGAAAGAAGGGCTGCTGTCACCAGGTGGCTGATTACGCATTAGTAGGGCCTGTATTTTTCCGTTTCAAAATGAGTGTTTTTCCGTTTTGGGAAACTACAAATTCCGTTTCATTTCCGTTTCACTAATTCTAGGGCACGATTTTAGCACTGGTCAATAAAAAAAGGAAAAACAGTTGATCTTATCGCCTCTGGAAAATGTTGATCAATCAACGAACGGCAAAGTGACTCCATATTGTTTACTATTTACGTTGACAGCCTCCACCAACAGACGGCGCTATTATCATTGTACCTCTGTTGCGCGTTATATCTATATGCCATGCAAATGAATGGATATGGTAGCAATGGGGTCTATAGCGTGCAGGTGTCCGGCCTGTCGTTAAATTTGCTCCACGTGGTATCGATAACACCGCCGACTCGTCAAATTTGGATCCAAGTCCGTGTGTTTTGCTTTATGCGATGACATATGTGGTGATTTTGAATTATTTGAGAGGCAAAATTCACAAATTCCGCTTAATTTCCGTGGCATTTGCCGATTTCCGTTCCAAATCATAAATTCCGTTTGAGAACATAGATTCCGTGAATTCCGTCCGTTTTCCGCGATCGCGGAAAAGTACTGGCCCTACATTAGTCACATGCATGGTGCAGAATAGAGCGTACATTGTAACAGACCAGGAGGGGGGAAGCAATGAAAGAATAACTATCACATCACCACTGCGGAATGACAGCACAGCTAAAGAGCCTGCATGCGCGACTCAGTTTTTTCACCTTTACATTGCATATGAAAGTGTTTGTTCAACTATACATGTATTTTTCAGTGTAATAGAAACAACATAGCAGGGACCGCTGGTGCAATTAGCCAAATGTAAATGGCTAATTTGTTTTAATGTGAATTGTATTCGAGTTAGGTCGAATTCTGTGTTGATTACCATTCTATTTTCTGATTTGGCTGCAAATTGTGAAGGCCTACATCTGTCCCTGACTGAGTGATACAAACATGCATGTTATGGCCATTTTCATGGAAAGAAAAAATAACACTAGACATCTCTCTGTGATATTTGACCTTGCTTATGGTATTGTGTGAAATTTGTTCAAAAAACCCCCACGGACATGCCATGTATTATACATTACATGTTGATTATTAACTGAAGCAAGACCACAATGCACAAGTGCTTCTGTCTGAACAATCAAATACTTGGATTAAGCAGAAAGAATCCCGTTACAGGACCCATGAGTTTGCTACAAGGCTATGGCTCCCATGGCACTTCACGCCTTAATGTGATGGCTTCACAGATGGTCACTCCAGAGCAGCTTAATCGACTTTTTGACCTTGTACCAGGACTGGAATACTGCGACTTTGACCAGGCCTCAGGTAAAGCTTTAATGGAGTGGGTTTCTGCGATGAGAGTGTTTCACATGTTGTATGCATCTTCTTTTTAAAAAAAAAAAAAATTGTATCGAGCTCATCCCAACATGCATTTAAGTGCCTTTATTCTCACATCGGTGTTAATAAAATCAATAGGGATTTAAAGTTTTTTACCACAGCAGGACAAAGAATTTTCCTGCCAGCCCCTGTGATAGGGCATCAGGTGCAAAAGTACACATTTCACCTGGTAAACAGCTCCATACTTTTACACTGGTTGACCTTTAACCAGTATGTTCAGTTTCCAAATTAGGAATTTGAACAGTTCAAATATTTGTTTGAAATTCCGAGTTACATGGTAACAAGAATGAAACTAGGCCTTTGGCCTAGAATACGCATGTGCGTAGACGTGCACAACGTAGCAACGTAATTGTTACCCCTCACCATAAATATGGAAGCATTTTCAAATCTCAACCAGTGCCTGATGAGACTTATCTAAGGTCGAAACGCGTCACACAGCTGTTACTGCCTTGGCTACTTGCCTTTTCACATTTAGTCTTCTTTTTTTAAGCTCTGCCCACCTAAGGTCACAGAGCTTATTCAAACGCTTATGTCTGTAAGGCGCAGAGCTTATGCGACCACTATATAAATGTCTGTCAGTCCGTCCAAAAACTTGTGCTTGTTAGCGCTATACCATCCAAGATTTCAAGTTAGCCCAGAAAAACATGCAGGAGGTAAAGGGTGTATGAAAATGTAGGTCCCTTTTGATATTAGTGGCACCACCTACAATATTATGCAATATAAGGGTCAAAATGTGAAAATCTTGTAAACACTCTAGCATCTTTAATTTTTGGCGGACCTTCACGAAATTTTGTGGGATTGTGGGGGAGGTCAAAGTCTCAGTTGCTAATGATGCTAGTGGCGCCACCTATAATTTGACAAATTATGAACCAAATTGTGTTTTGAGATACAGAATTTCATATCTGGAAAAGTAATTGGATTAGACTTGCCAGATTTATAGGATATATAGACTGTGTCCAGTGCTAGAATGTTATGTAATATCAGTGACCCTGACGTATTTTTGTAAGAACACCATACCTGTAGAGTTGAAAGTGGTGATTTTGTACTGGCAGGGTGTAACTTGGACTTCAATTGCAAAGAACAAAATTGCACTTGATTACATTGTATTTAAAACTGCACTTGATGACATACTTTTGGGGTAACTGTGACCTAGTAATATTGGAGTTTGATGCTGGTCCGAATTTTTTGTTTTTTGCAATAACTGAAAAAGTTATTACCCCATTTGAATGTATCACTTTTATTATATTTGTTATAGAATATATAGATATGTCCTATGCTAATACATTGTGTAAGATAGGTGACCTTGACCTATTTTTGTAAGGTCAGCAGACCAGTTAAGTTGGAATAGGTGGTTTTGGTGATAGTAGGATGTAGTTTGGACATCAGAGGCAAAACGAAATGAGCCTCTAGATCAAAAGTGCACTGGAGTGCACTGTATATAAAACTCTACTTGGTGACCTACGTGATGTTCCCCATGACCCAATGATTGTCACCCTGACCTATTTTTAACGTCATTAAGCACTTAAGAAAAGGTCATCTAATTCAATATCTTGATAAAGAATGAGGCGAGTGATCCCAAATGTACCACAAATGTGTATCATGTGGAAGTTTGTTATTGCATAAGATGGCCAACCTTGATTTATTTTTCAAGTTTGTAGATTGAATACATTTCAGAAAATAATTTTTTGGTGATGTTGGTCAGCAGAACATTAGACACATGAGCCTTGTTTTTAATATTTTTCTAAATGAGGCTGAAGTTTTAGATATACCAGTCATGGAACAGAAAAGTGTGTTTGAAAAATTAAAACACTAAATTTTATTTTGTAAAACCTCTCCTTTCTCTCTCTCTTATCAGCTCATAAAAGATGCATAATGAGGGTACTGGCAACTGGATGAGATAAACATTTGGTTTGTGTAGCACAAGGTAGATGTAAGTTGTGCATCTGAGCTCTAGCCACAGCTTCAGCAATGCTTGTCTACAAAAGAAAAAAGATCAGTAACATTATATATTATCGTGGATTATCTCTTGTGATAGCTAATTGTGCTTTAATTGTAAATTGATTGTTAATTTTTTTTTCCCCCGCTCCATTGTCATTTGTTTCAGCATGTATTGCTGTTTAGTACAGCAGTTGCTTGTGTTGGTATAGGTTATGGGTATGTGAAATACTCCACCCCAGAGTGTGCTTCCTATGCAAGGGACAAGATGGACAGTTTGGAGTACCCCCCTGGTTACAGAATCTATGTCAAACTGGCAGATGTTGCAGCACCAGGTGCTGCTGTAGAGTAGGTATTTGGTTGATATTATTCAAACTTCTGGAGATGAAGCTCTATTGGTATATGTTCGCTATCTTATATGCGTATCGATACTTGTGGACTTCGAACTGAAAACCTTTTCGTGGTTGAGTTTTGAACATGCAAATAGCCCAAACCTGTATTGAGTAAAAACTAAAAAGCAGTCATCAGCGTAAAGGTGACAACCATTTGCAGCAACTTATGTTAATGGATATTTATAACAAGATTTAATTTCTCATGTACTCCTCCCCCCCACTTAAGTTATTTAGTTTTCTGCGTCCTTGTTGCTGTTTGGATTTCTTTTTGTGCATTTGGGTTTTGTGTCCGTCCAAAGTTGAATACATGATATTTTAGTGTCAGTGTATCTAACCCACTTTACATCCAGTATGACACACTTGGTTTTTCCTGTAACTCATTGTGCATGTATTCACAAAAAAATTCAGGTCCACAGATAGCTTATAAGTAAGGACTCAGGTCGGTAAATAGTTTATAAATAGGGAGGCAGAATCATTAATATTGGTTTTACCAAATCCTGTAATTTTCCACATTCATTTTGCATTGGCGACACACTTATTCATGAGCCAGTTAGAACTGCGTAAGTTTGGCTAATGTTAATTCACTCGGGAGATATTTTCAGAAAAAAAAATGGCTTGGGACCAGTTCATTTGAGACAAAGATCGGCCCTAGAAAAAACATACAGTGAAACCTCCCTATACTGAACACCCTTGGGACCGGAAAAAAATGTTCGGTATAGTGAGGTGTTTGGTATAGGGAGGTTTCATAACATTGAAAGTATATATTTGGGACCTAGAAATGGTGTTCAGTATAGAGAGGTGTTTGGTATACAGAGGTGTTCGGTAAGAGAGGTTTTACTGTACATGAGATTTATTTGAAAGCGTATGTTATTTTTTGTTATGTTATGCACAATACCAGAGGTATGCATCTGTATTTTCTTCAAAGTGAATTCTTAAAAGAAACAAATTCAAGGTGATTAATAAGAGAATGACAGCTGGACCTAAAAGGCATTCCTCTTGTTTTTGATGCTGAACAATTTTCATTCACAGTCCAACCAGGAACCCACAAGTCAGTGGAGAGTTACAGCAGTTGCAGCAGGCCTTACAGAGTGTGATGAGTGGTGGCGACGCCCAGACCAACTTGCAGAGTCTCATGGGTACCATACAGAGGGTGAGTCCAATGCTGCCCAGGGCTGTTGCTTCGAACTGTTCATATACAATCAGTGCTTACCTGTTGTCCTACACAATGGGAAAGTCCGAAGAATGTCTCCATGAAAGCATTGTTAGTTTTCATCCATTGTCTTGAAAGGGTGGAGTAACGGGCTTCTGTCTCTGTGTTCATCTGAACCAGTGCATGGGATAGAAAGCTGTTGACTCCCTTGTTATGCTAATTTGAAGGTAAGCTTCAGTTTATATGGAAGTCTCTATATGTAATGAATACTGTTCTGAACTAAACCTGCAGTTTCACGAGGGATACATTATGACGGCCAAGTAGAGTGAAGATACACTGTGCCAAATTGATTATGTTGAAGGTGCCATATCTGTTTGTTATTCGTTTGGCAGGCCACTTCAGTCATCCAGCAAGCAGGGATACCAGGTGTTTCTGGTGAGGCTACCATTGGGGGGTCAGAAAGGGTGCGTTTTTGTAATATCCCACTACCTCCAAAGCAGCCCTTTGCCCCACAGAAAGCCAGCACAGAAGAACGCTTGTTTATTGTCAGCCAACCGAGAGACTTTCCTCAGCAGTACCTAAACGATGTCTTCTGTCGGTTTGGGAACCTCATAGAAGCATACTTTATGCCAGGTATGTGTTTTGCATCTTCTGCTGGTCGCTTGCGTCATTGAAATACTGTTTATGTCTGATAGGTTTAATGCCAGTGAAACAATAATTGAACTCTACCAAAACCTTATTGCTAGTTTTTAGATGCCTTTCCCGCTACCAGTTTTTCAGTAAGTTCAAAAGACAATCACTGATAATTTCTCCAGCATCAACTTTATATGCATGAGTGCATGTATGTCCTGCACAAAAATTACCCATGCCTTGCATAGTGTACATGTGCCCAAGCAGTGTACTTGTCAGGGTTTTAAAGATTTTTTGCCATTTGTGTAAAAGCCAGTTCTAAGAGAACACAGATCTGCCTGGCCATGGCATTCTGTTGAAGTTTTGTTTTAGGAGGACAGAAAAGCATATTTCATTATGACCAGCAAGAAATTGTTACCATGTGTTGTGTAGGAAAGAACTATGGCTATGCCAAGTATGCCAACAAAGACTCCGCAAAGAGGGCCATTGACACCTTGCACGGACAAGAAGTCTGCAACATGAGAATAAAAGTTATCCTAGCAGAGCCACCAAAACATGCACAGGATGAACCACCAAACAAGCGACCACGCAACTGAATCATAATTTGGTAAGTGTCTCGTCGCGCATCATAGCAGAACTTTTCAACTTTTAGATTTGTCATTGATTTATATATTTTACATGCTCCCGAAATTACATTTTGATGATCCAGCCACACAGAAGGAAGGCATCACATGATCAGGTCTGAGGACTCTAAAATGTGGTCTTGGAAACAGACTTTCTAATTTTCATGTGGAAGATGAGTAACTGAATTGCTTACAAATGTCAACTTTTCACAAATGACTGGAAGTTCATATGCTAAAAAAAGAAAAAGAAAAAAGAACAAAAGATATGCAGAGCTTTGTAACATGACATTCAAAGTGCAGGTCAATTCATCATTGAATTTGTCGTACAGTGTATCTAATATTTTAGTTCAAGGACATTTTGTTTGTTCACATCTTGCAGAAATTTAAACCAACAAAACTACAAGTCGATATTCATGTGTAACGGCTAATTCTTGCTTTTATCAACTTTTCCCAAATTGGTTGGAGATCAAAACATGAACTTTATGGAAACCACATCATGATTTTTTTGGGGGTCACAAGTGCCAAATTACTCCCATTTACAACCTGGGGCTCTTTGGAAATGTTCAGAATATCAGATTCAACAAAAGATACATGGTATGAATATTGGCACAATTATTTTTTATTCAATTAGTGGTAAATTTTAGAATATTTGTATCATAATAGTATTTTTGAGTCCTAAAGGTGGGAGGGATGCATAAAAGAGACATTCTGGTCATTTACGCTTCCTGATGTAATCTTAACAAGAACAGCTTGGCTGGATGAAGGCGACAGGTACCAGTGCAACTTTTTGGAAAGCAAGCATTATAATTGAAAAACATTTACAGTTACTAATTTAAGATCATCGTAACATTACTTGTGTGGTTCATCCTTGAAATTTATGATAGACTAATATTGTATTATCAGGGTTTAACATTAAGGATTTGCCAATATCCTGGGACAAGTAAAATTGAGATAAGGGCAAGTGAAAATTTAGAAGCCTATAAACACAATAATATTAGACTTGCCCAGATGTTTTCAAATGTTGAGAAAGGGCAAGTCATAAAAAAAAAAAAAAAATCTGAAATGACAAGCCCTGATTATGGAAAATGTTTTCTTTGGATTCTAAGTTAAATAGTGTGACTAATTTCCAAGTGATAAATATCTTTTTGCTATACTGTTGTAAATAAAGGGACGCAAAATTCCCCTCAGGTAAAGAACATGCAACTCTTTTAGCTTGTCAGTTGGGCGATTGTTTGATGGGTGAGGCATCTACTGGGTTTGGCTGTATGCCTTCACATGCACACTCTCTCTCACACACACACACACACACACACACACACACACACACACACACACACACACACACACTGTAAGTGATGACATAATTCTTTCACATTTAACTCAAGCTTGATCTACCACAGGGAAATAATGCATGTGAAGCATCTTTATGACCTGGTTTAATATGGTCAGCTAACTGGCTCACACTGCCATAGACCATACATCTCTTTGTAATGAATGTATGTCAAATAAACATAACACGCAGTTGTCATTGGAGGTTCAGGTTATAGATTCATGCTGATGCAGCAGATTCCGGGTTTCAAAAGTTAAAAGACTGTAGTTCTAGAAATTTTCGTGCATGTTTAATTTCGCGCAAACTCATTTTTTCTGAAATTACAGAATTTTCACGCATTTTAGTTTTGCGCAATCCAATGCCAAACAATGTAGTGAAATACAATGCAACTTATTTTCGCGCTTTAGGTGGTAGCGCGAAATTAAATCGAGCGCGAAAATTTCTAGAACTACAGTATTGAGATCCATGGTTTCAAGTGACAAAATATACTCTTGTAGAAGTATAAAGTTCTTTGGAAAAAAACAAATTGATTTAGTTCGTTGTCTATGATTGACAATGGTGGCCACACCTGCTCGTAGAACAGGATACACTTACATAAAGTCAATTTTATTATTTTGTATTTTTTTAATTGTAAATGCCCAGATGTACACTGTCTTGTCATCTACTTCATTATTTTGACCTTTATCCTAGACCTTCAGTCTGAGATGAGTTTGACCTCAAACCTAGATCTTCAGTCAAAAAATGAAAAGTCTTGAGCTGTGTGTCCTATGGATACTGTCCTACACATTTCAATTACAGTTAAAGAAGACTCTGAAAAAAAAAAATCATGGAAATTAATGGAGAATAGGAACAAGGTGACGTATACACGTACATCATGCACATCTGCCTGACAAACATCTGAACTAAAGTTATGGACAATAAGTTAACTTAATATATCTTGAAAAATTGCTAACCAGAATAGCAGCAAGAGGCCGCTTCACCCCCAATACTTGGTGCTAACATTGCAACTTTGGTTATGACCAATCTTGAATACTAGGGGTGAAATTATTTACCAATGCATTGTGATTAGACTTACGATGTGATGCTACATGATTCGAGCAAAAAAAAAAAAAAAAGTGATTTGATAGTATATACAAAACAGGCACCCAAACTTTGCGCATGACAATCATTGAATCCCCTCCTATATTGATAAAAGTGAAGTCCAATTTATTTTGTTTTCCAACCTTTTATGAACAACATTTGATCATCATCACACACTGACTTGTAGACCACAACATGTACGTACAAGTAATGACGCAGTTCGCAAGTATTGCAAGTTAATGCAAGTGACATTATGTGAAACGTTTTCAGTCTTGAGCACATGGCTGCCATTGGCTGCAGAGCCCACTGAGACATGGGACATGTGGGACACTAAAGCACAACTAAAGAATCAAAATGTTTGATATTGCCAGTACCAGCTTTGATCACCCATGTGGAAGCATTTTGACTTCTGAAAAATCGTGAATGACAGTGGAGTCAAAAGTTTCAAAGAAGCTCTCATCTTCTTGAAAAAGAACCTGAAAATAATAGGGGAAACCCACTTACACAGGCACAAGTACTCTGCGCCTCTGCACATGAATGACAGAATAAAGCAAGCTTATAGTGCTTTATTCCGTTGTGTATCTTCCTTTGGCGCCATCGTGCGTGTATAACAGCGCCAAAATAAAAGGTACTTTAACTTTTGTCATTTAAGAAGTGGTGTTTTAATGAGTTAGAAATAGTTGGTCTTTGTGCTGAGAACTGAATTTCATTGAGAAATGACATCTATACAGTAAAATTACAGACAGTTGGTGCTGAAACTAAACTTTCTTGAGAAATGACGTTTAATCAGTTGTAGTCTGTATGTGCTCACTGCTGAGTGTTTTGTTAACACTGGACAATACAGACTTGTATTTATTAATTTTTTTAAGGTGAAATTCTAAATGCAGCTGAGTCAGCAGTGACATGAGTTCAGAGAACTCTGTTCCTGGATAAGGATGTTTAATCTACCGTAATTGTGTGTGCAGTGCTATGCACCAAGATACCTAAAATTGCAAAGGCAGCTTATTTGTAAACACTTTTCCAAATCTAAAATACAAAGTTCAATTAAAAAATAAACAAACAACATGAAAACTAGTTCTGAATTTAATAAGAAATGACACTTGATCTATAGTCATAGTTGTCAACTTAGTCCAAGACAATTGGTGCTGTGAACCTTTACCAGCATTGTAAAGGTTGGTGTTAACACCTGATAATAATAGACTTTTTTTTTAAAATCTAAAATTGTAAATGAAGCTGGGGGGTGAGACATGATTTGAGAGAACTTGATAACAGGACCTGGAGACCAAGATGTCTAATTTGCTATAATGCATCGAAAATTAAATTCTCCAATGTGGACTTAAATGTAAAATATATTGCAATACAGATCGTATTGTGACCACTGTATCAAGATATGTGTCATATTGTGCCATTAGAATATCATTTACCCCTATTGAAAACCAGACTTTTTTATTTTCCCAAGTATTAGAACCTGTTTTGAGAAGTTGCTGTACAAAAAACTGTTGCTTTTCTAGTTTTTGTGTATATTTTTGTGGTAAAATTACAGCTTGTTTATGACCACTCTTGAATACCAGAATTTTATTTTTCAGTGTATCAGAACCTGCTTTTGAGAGGTTGCTGTATGAAAACGTGCTTTTTCAGTTTCTGTGTTTATTTTGGGGCAAGCAGGAAGCTGTTTTGACGTGTTTGTAACTTCGGCTCCCTCAGTCTGATCTGCATAATGGTCATATCATGTTTCTATCTCTAGTTGACTTTCTGTGAAATTTACTTCGGACTTATTTTCACTTGCACTGATTCCTGCCTATCAGACCACCAAGGATGATACTTATGATTTTATATACTGATTTCATTGATGTAAGATACCGGATCAAATGCTTTTTTGCCAAATTAAATAAATGCACCGTATACTTTTGTCTACATTTTAGCTGACTGTTCCATGATGACGAGAACAAGATAGCTGACAGTTGTGCTACAACTTACACAAGTGACACAGATTGTAGACGTCTTATAGATAAAATGACCGTACATATGTCCATGATGAGAGACAGTGTGTGAAGATACCACATGATTGACTGATGTCACTGGATGGGGAGAGCAACTGGACAGATTGATCTTTTTCCCACTGCCATGGATGGTGATCTCTTGACCACAGTTTTCAGTTGTACACAATTACCTGACCTCAATCAATGATCTTGTCGGTGTACTTTATACCATAATGAATGTTTTGTCTTGATGGAAGAAATTATCACTCTGATACTTTTACGAGTTACTAACCAACTTTGCTGAATGCAATGCATTCCTGATTCTGACAATCTGGATAGAATATGATACTGACATACGGCATCACTTGGGGGAAAAAATTTTTTCCTGTACATGACAGATTGATGGTTCTCCAATGGATGATGAAAGTGGACTCCAGTTATTATATATGTATCGTTCACTACCGATTGGTGTGACACCACAAGACAGACACATGCAACATGATATGCAAGACTGCATAGCCAACTGTGACTCCATACTCACATGATTGTTTGATAATCAGTCTTCAAACTTAAATTTTGTGACCATATTTGTGACAGTTTTCTTTGTCCAGTGGCACTAAGCCTTTTGCCCACTGTGCAAATAGACGAGGCTTCGTACATGTGTAATTAAGTCACACATTTGAATATCCTTCAGTATATGTCAAGTACAGAGTAGTTATCGAATGAAGCACTTTTCACCACCTTTCATGTCTCTTTAACAGATGATTTTACTTATTGTCAATGGATATATCAAGCAGAATTATAAGATTTTCAAGGCACAAATTTGATGTGCATGTCAGAGATGAGAAACCAAGTCAAAATATTTGAAAGATCATTTCACTGGGCAAAATGGAAAAGTCAACTGAAATAAAACCGTTCTTGCATAAAATGGTACACTGGATGGTTAATTTCACTGGGCTGGATGAGCAACAAGACTTGACTCTGGTAGATCATGCACAACTGGTACCTGGGGGTCAGAGGCTGCAGAAATATGGAAATAACAGATGCAACATTTTAAAGTTTTTCTACAAAGAAGTGTTAAAGATAAATTGATATAGCTTGGAAATCACCAGACCTTGCATGTGGCTATACTGGACTGATGTGACTTGCTCTAGGATCATTTTCACGCGAAGATTTTGATGTTAAGTGCAGTTTCGCTGTCACTGCAATCAGCTTGATCATACAAATGGGTTGATGGACATGCTATTGGGTTGATGGACATACAATTCGGTGGACATCATAGCGATGAAGATGGGGTTTGAACAAATTACTCATAGTCCCTGTGCTAAATCATCGTTGATAATGATAACTTGTATCAACAAAATTTTATTCCAGATTTTAGACCAAATTTGACATGTGGTAGTGTGTTAATGTGTATGTGTCATGCGAAATGAAGAAAAGGAGATTGCAGCTCAACAAAACAAAATGCACTCTATGATTCAGGCCTTTTTTATTCTTTTTTTTTTTTTTTTTTTCAGTTTGTGAAATATTCTCCTTTTTTTTGCCACAAAGTTCACTCATACTTACAAGCTGATCTTTCTGAAGACTTCCTGTGAAAAAATGGGAATTTATCACATTTGGTGTTAACACAATACACTACATAACACTTTTCAAACAAGCTTCATTTATCCCAGATCATTTCTGTTCTGTTTGTGTAATCATCAGGTGTTGAAAAACGGTTCCAGCTTCATATTTTTTTTGAATGAAATTTTTCTTCATGCTGGGATGTACTTTTTTTATGTGTTAAGTATTGTTTCCATACTAGTGTAAAGTGGCAAAATCATCACAGATGATCACTTCAGATAACAAAAGAAAGTCAATTGTCAGCAGATACATTTAGGCGGCATGATTTGCAGATCACTACTGAATTATATCATCGATATAAAAGGTGGTAAATCTTTAAATTTGTTGAGGTGGACATTAAATTTGTTATAGTGTGTCATTGTTTTCCGTTTGTGAACGCATGAAATTGTGCTTTCATGTATTTGTGTTGTTATTTTTGATTTTATCCAGGCAAGTGTAACTCAGGCCAAATTGCCTTGTTGTACAAGATAATAAATCAGTGAAACACTAGTTGTATTTTCACATTTCTTATTGGTACAAATGGAACTACTGAAATAATGAGAGACAATTCAGATGCTAGAGTAATAATTTGCATGATGCACAGTCATGTTTCCCAGTACACTTTTAAGGGTTTGGAATGAGAAGGGATTAGGAATAATTCGCATCATTAACACTGCTGGAAAAATAATACTTTTTGTTTTTAATTAAAGCATATTGCTGTGGCAAAAATGAGCCATGGAAATTTAAGTGCCAGATTTTTACCACTGAAGTTCACAATGGCAGATGCAAACTATATTAACTGGAGACCAGTTTTTTTCTCTTCTGTCAGTACATATATCCCCAATTATGTAGAATTAAAAATTTTGAGGTCAGGCAAATTAATGTAAATATGAGAAACTTTTTTCTGGGGCAGGTTGGGGAAGCATACATAATTCCTGTGCATTAAACTTTGACAAACTTGTAGGTCTTAAATCCAGAAGCGTTTCTTGAGGTCAGAATGGTCAAGCATTTTATGCACATGGTTCCAAGTAAATTCCCATTGGCTGTTGCTTACCAGGACAGTTTTGTTAGGCAACGTAAGCACAGAAAATAATATAAAATTTTCATGAAGAGGTTCATTAAAAAAAAAACCACACACTTATATAATCAATGTATTGCTGCATTTTTTAAAGTTCTCAAAATTGCAGTAAATGGGAAAATGTGTGCTAGATAAAGATACTATTGGACCAAGAAGTGCAGATAAAAGATTAGGAGTCTGCCCAGTTACTCCAGTAGTCCATTTCATGCTCTCAGGTGGGGTTTTTTTGTTTTTGTTTTTGTTTTTGTTAGCAAAGAATTTCTGGTATATTCACATCCATATGTAAAAGTTGCAATCCAGCAATTTCAAAATGGGCACCCATCTCAAAATGTGTGCACGGTTCATTTTTGATTCAATTCAATTGAAATTACTGAAATTGCAAGTCACCCAAATCAAGACGGTTTGAATAACATACAAAAACATCCATGGAAAAGTTTACCTTTTTTTTTTATTTGACATATCTGCAAATACAAGGAGACGTGTGCTTTCAGATTGTATTTTTTGCAGATTTGAAATCTTGGAAGTATGGGATTTTTTGGGGGTAGGGTGGGTGGGGGGGGGGGGGGAATTAAACCTTATTTTGTGAAGAGAAGAAGCTTTTGAGTGTTGGATTTGTATGCAAATTTTCCACTGGACAGTTGTAGGCTGTAAAGTAAAGTATCACAGTTACTGATGTGGACTATCAACCAGGATGCTCTTGACTCAACACTGGACAACACTGACTCACAGCCAGACCTCACGTGATGGGACGTCATAGTGTTGATAAGTATGATGGACATGTTATCGTTTGTGATGGTGGGTGACTGCATGGATGTCTTGTTATTACACCTGCTTGGTCCGAGACAGTCACGGCCTCAGTCTGCCTCTGTGCCATTTGAATCATTTAGGATTCACAATGCTGCTCGCAGTACTAGTTTAGTTTGGCATGCACTGCATATATAAGGTTTCCTAGTGGCCCAATTTAAAAAAAAAAAAAATCATTGAAAAAAAGATAACAGTAAATATCAAACAAAGTACAATGCATGTAAGAATTTCTTAGCAGTATTTTTCTTAATGGCTAGTTCGTCTGTGGATTCATAAATGAAATTTTATGGATGCTATACACATATATTATTGGGTGCACATGTGGCAAGGGAACAGTGATGCAACAGCAGCTTTGACCTTCACTCTTTGATGATGTTATGAGCCACTCCAGGTGGGAAAAGTCATTGTTCAAAGTTCCAGACAGTCCTTAACAACATAAACGTGTAAATAAGAAAAGATAAGAAAAAAAAAAAAAACACTACACTATTTGAACCACTCTTAATTTATATTAGTTCCCACATTGAGTCATAGGTAGGATTGATTCGCCAAAATGAACACTCAAAAATGTTGCACACAAACAAGTTTTTTATAAAAAAAAAGCTTTGAAAAAAGTATTTGACTTGAGGTGATGCATTATTTGACAGCCAACCACCAGTAAATACAGCCTTTTTGTGCTTTAGGAAAGGTGATATGTATTTTTGCGTACTTGGCCTAAAATTTGTATACGTGACAGTGCTGAGCAAGACCTGCTTCTGAGAAAACCAGACTTCTGTAACAGATATACAATTATGACAGCCAAATTAGTAGAGGTCCACAAGTATGCAACAGTGCATACAAACAGAATAGGCAACTTTTGTTAAGAATATAGCAGTGTTGGCATTTACATGCACATCTACAAATCATGGTACAATGTATTTCAGTGTAAAACTGTTGGCTTCTGTTTTCACTTACAGATGTGTGACGTGCGGCATCACAGGATGTGGCAGCAGTGTGGACTCGGGGTTGACGGAAGAGCTGACTGTTGAGCAGGAGTCCCGTTCCAAACAACTTCTTTGACTAGATGTGTCCATTCCAGGGTGCATCCCAGACGAGGAGAGTCCTGAGTCCATTCCAGACAGCATCCCGGGCAAGGGGTGTCATAAGGAGTCCATTCCAGACACCATCCCTGATGTGTCCAAGGAGTTGGTTCAAGGTATCATTATTCAAGGCGTCTGTTCCTTGTAACATCCCACCCTAGGTGTTCAGAGCCCATCCAACCGTAAATTACCTGTGAGCAGGATACAGACCACAGCCCCACGAAAAACTTTCAGGATTTATCAAGTGTATAAAAATCTAGGTTGTCTGACATTGGTGGCAGCACCTACAGTATTATGTACAATATTGGTCAAAATGTGTAAATCTTGTGAACACTCTAGCATCTGTAATTTCGGTGGATCTGTCTGAAATTTAGTGGGATTGTGATACTGATGGTTTCACCTACATTTTGACAAAAGTATGATCCAAAATGTGTTGAAAGATATAAAATTCTATATCACAAAGATATTTCAGCTAGACATACCAGATTTATAGGATATATATAAAGCATGTCAGGCACCAATACCATGATATGGATGACCGTGACCAACATATATTCCTGGTCACTGGTACTGTAAATTAGAAACACTCAACTTGCCTGCGATGTCCACAGTTTCAAGTTATCTTCCCATAAAATTCGGGAGTTATCAAGCATTAAAATATGGGTGGAGTTTGTACCTGCTGCAGTACTTATTCTATATTGTATGGGTCAAAATATAATTATCTTGTGAACACTCTGGCGTCTTTAGATTTTAGTGATCTTCATGAAATTTATAGGGATTGTGAAAAAAGTTAAAATCACAATAGCTGATGACACCATTGAGTCCCATTATCCAGAAGGCCCCACCCCAACATACTCCAGTTCTTCTGTTTAGATGACAGCAGAGCACAAGACCCATAGACCTCTTGTTATCATTTGATCTTATGCTTTTTAGGGGACCACTGAAAGCGAGTCCCTTATGGTGATTGCAGGTTCCGCATGTCTGTCCGGATCATTTCCGCATGATAACTTGAGAAGTTTTTTTAGCTGGGGCCTTCATATTGTACAGGACTTTATTCCTTTATAAGGGCTACCTTAAGTTTTAAGATGGGTGACGTTGACCCAGTTCCCAAGGTCACAGAGCCACATTAGTGAATTTGGTGTCCGCATAATAACTTGAAAAGTATTTGAGCTAGGGCTTTCATATTGGACCGGGTTATTGTCCTCTGTAAGAGTAAGGTCAAGTTCAAAGATGGGTGACTTTGAACCAATTCCCAAGGTCTCAGAGCCACATTAGTAAATTTTGTGTCATTTCCATATTTGAGCTTGAGAAGTCAGAGCCATGCATCTGTCCAGATCATTTAGGCATGATAACTTGAGAAGTTTTTGAGTTAAGCTTATCATACTGTACAGGACTTTAGTCCTTTATAAGGGCTACGTCAAGTTTTAAGACAGGTGAGTCTGACCTTGACCTAATTCCCAAGGTCACAGGGCCACATTAGTGAATTTGGTGTCTGCATGATAACTTGAGACGTTTATGAGCCAGGGCTTTCATATTACACAGGATGTTAGTCCTCTATAACGGCTACCTTAAGTTCTAAGATGGTTGACCTTGACCCAATTCCCTAGGTCACAGGGCCACGCACTCTACTAGATCATTTCTGATAACTTGAGAAATTTTGAGCTAGGGCTTTCATTGTCCTCTGAAAGAGCTAAATCAAGCTCAAAGAAAGGTGGCTTTAACCCATGTCCAAGGTAAGATATATTTGCTGCCCTAAACTGTCCCATATTTGTATGCGGCAGCCCCCTTAGTGGTGCAAGCACCACTATTATATCTAGTTCCACATAATATATGATAGACAGGTGCCAAAGGTTACTGATTCAATAACAGGCTGTTCTGTGGTTAAAAAAAAAAAAAAAAAAAAAGACCTAAAATGTTACATTGTCAGTGTTTGTGTAGAAATGAATATCATGCTTTATCATGATTCAACTTCTCTATTTACCCTGTCCATAATAAATACACTGTACTTGATGTTAAATTGTAATTCATAATTATCTGTAGTTGCTGTAGTTCAATATTACAAGTGACATTGTGAGAGGAAGAATTTAAATGTTACTTGTCTGCAGGAAAAGAAATAAAAGATGTTCTGGGCCGTCAAGGCAGACTGTGTTTCATTTAACACTCCATTTACAAGGTGGAGAATGCATGGAAAGGATTAATGAAAAGTAAAAATTTAAGCTAGAAAATGATAACATTTCTCAAGAAATTCAGCAAAATTCTTTGCATATTGGGTTGAAAATGCCAAGATTTTTAATTTATGCAGTGTTGTAAAAGCATAACCAACTAAAACAGTGATCAACATATGATCAGATTTGCATGTGATAATAAATGCTAAGGTACATGCCCAGTTTCTCTTTCAGGTACCTGCCTCTGGAATATAGATGTGACAGTTTCCTTGGAAGTAAACAGCTCATAGAAGGACCTGGCATTTATATCTCTGTAAAAGTATGTATAATGTAATTCTTTTGTACTGTTAGGCAGAGCAATTCCCAATTGTCAGGTATTAGCTCCATGCGTTAGTTGCCTGCAGATCTTGTACGTAAAAGGTGACATAGAAGTAGGAGTAGTGACACACGTACACCTTGTTGTCCAGATCAACAGTAACCTGCAGGTTACATCTCACAGAATGCTATGAGAACAAATAGCAACAGACATTTAAATGTTGGCAGTTAATTTCAACACTTGTGTATCATTATTAAAGAATGGTACAAACCTTTTAATTGAAGACCATACCCGGGGATGACTGAAATTTGTTCACTCAAGACCGGTGTCTTTCATAGGAGGGGAGGTATGAATCAGATGAAAAGTTGTTAGCAAAACAGAACAGAGTGAGCACAATGTCCTGAAAATGTGTGAAATTTCTGATTGCACTAGTGTCTCCAGCTAGGGACTACTGTACGATGACCTTGGATAAGTAAAAATAGAAGCATCAGGAATGCTCCAAATCTTGACAAATTTGGAACCTGATGATTGACCCTCTGAAAGTTTCAGTGCTTGCTGCAGATGACAAGCCAGGGGTGATTCACCCTGCCTTTTTCTGATTTCTATCTGTGGTCATTCACCTTTGTAATGTGGTGTCTTGACAAATATTTAATTAGGTGTCACGTGTGTGTTAATTCAGAAAAAAACCAAAAAACACATGTGAATTGATTCGCACTCATGCAAGTAATTAACCTTTTTATGAATTTTAGCACTGACTTGTCAGCTAGCAGAGCTTATAAATAGAATCTGTTAGCATCGCTGTCTGTGTTGGACCAAACAGCTGCTCACAAAACCATTGCATAGAATGCTTTTATTTTATAATTGGATGTTTTCCAAGGAGGCCTTTACCAATTTTCAATGGAGATGATGCAATTATTTGTAATTTTTATGATTTCTCTCTCCCTGCAGTTTTTACCTCAGCTGACTTGTCAGTCAGCTGAGGGTCCGTCGTCCACAATTCACATTTTCGACTTCTTCTCAAAAACCGTCAGCCAGATTCACTTCAAACTTGGTGGAGATATGCCTTGGGTGGGTCTCTACCAAGTTTGTTCAAATGGTCATGGTCCAGTGATTTTTGGATTTTTAATGAATTTTTTTCGTCTTTTTTTGGGTAAATCTTAAAAAATCTTCTCCGAAACCACTCACCCAATTGCTTTGATATCACACAGGAACACTCCCTGGGACTCCTTGTTCTTAATTTGTTCACCAGGTGGCGCTGCAATTTTTTCCTAATTTTTTATGAATTTTTGTGTGTTATAGCTATTTTCAACTTCTTGTCCAGAACCATCACTCAGATTAAGCTGAAACATGGTGGATATGTTCCTTGTAGAAGGGTCAAACAAAGTTGTTCACTATGTGGGAATGCTGCGGATTCCTGATTTTTAACGATTTTTTCAATTCTGGTACTTATCGGTCAATGCAGCTTTCCTATTGATTACTATGGAAGTCAATGGGCATTCTAATGCTAATTCACATTTTTGACTTCTTCTCCAAAACGGTCATCCAGATTAACTTCAAACTTGGTGGCAATGTACCTTGGATGAGTTTCTACCAATTTTGTTCACGTGGTCATGCTCCAGTGATTTTTGGATTTTTAATGAATTTTTGTTGTTGGTTTTTTTGGACAAATCTTGAAAAATCTTCTTCTCCGAAACTGCTTACCCAAATGCTTTGATATCACACAGGAAGCCATCAAGGGACTCCTTGTTGTCAATTTGTTCACCAGGTGGCGCTGCAGTTTTTTTCTAATTTTTTTTTGTGAATTTTTGTGTGTTATTGATATTTTCGACTTCTTCTCCAGAACCGTCACTCAGATTAAGCTTACACATGGTGGATATGTTCCTAATGGAAGGGCCAAACAAAGTTGTTCACTATGTGGGAATGCTGCAGATTCCTGATTTTAGCTCAGCTGACTTGTCAGTTTATAGAGCTGTGGGGTCACAGTGCAACATACATGAATTTATACTCTTCATTATAACTTGAGAACTACTTGAACTTTGATGTTGCACTTGTAAGTGTTCTTCTATAAAGGTCAGACTTACTCAGAACATGGTGTCCTTGATCCTTTCCCAAGTTCATAGAGCTGCAAGTGTGATGAATGTCCAGATCAGCTGAGGCTCGGGCTGTTCACACAGCCCTCTTGTTCCAGTTTAATCTCAGTGAATGTCTCTTGTATGAGAAATACTTTCGTTGACCAAAATGCTGGACTTCAAATTTCGCCATGGAGAAGACTAGTGTTCTCTCTGTACTATTTCAGAAAAAAACTAAACAAATGTATCAGTAAGGCGTCAGCAGGATTCGAACTCACACTGATTTCTCCACAGGTTGAAAAAACTGCTCCCTAGGAATTGCTCTAACCTCTACACCATCCAGTGTGATCCGATCGTTGAGGCATGTTTTGCATCTCTTATAGTGCTCAGTGGATCGTGCCAAAGCAAAACCTGGCATGTGGGTGCAAAGGCAGGTCAAAAATTAGTTCTATACTGTTTCTTCGAGTAAGGTGGTGAAAAGGGTCTCCAACTATAAGATTGTGTCAGCGACAAAAGAGGCATGGTTTAAATGGGAGATGCAACTTGTTATTGGGATGTATTCTAAAACCCTGTATTAAAAATCCCTCCCACTATGCGGTCAGGATTTATTATGCAGGCTTTCAGAATATATCCCGATAAGGCATGGTATAACCTATGCAGAAACATTCTATTAGACCTCCAGTTCTTCAATTCATGCATCCATTTTAGTCCTTCAATGTGTCAAAGTGTTGTGTCACAAAAAAGATAAAATGCAAGATTACAATCGTTTTCTATTGGCCTGAATCTCGCACACTGTATACAGTGCCTGAGAAACAGTACATTAAATTACTGTGCATATTTTTTTTTAACTATAATATATATGTTTATTTGTATTGATAAAGATAAACAATTTTTCTTTTTCCAGGGAAAAGCTGACTGAAGAGAGGATGGAATCAGACTTGTCAATGATTAAGAAGTTTACATTTGTGGGCATTATGAGCAACAAAGACAAACAGTTGTATCAGTGTCAAGACCAAATACCAATTATAAAACTGTAAAATTCGTGATGGCCGTTCTTGATATATATTTGATTCAATGTTTACATTTTATATGTTGGCTTCAAGTGTACGGCAAACTGTAGAACACCAACAAATCAATAAAACATGTCCCAAATTTTAAATATTTGTTGTTGTTTCAGTTGGAATGGTGACACGTGAAAGTAGTTGGTTTTAACTGAGAAGACAGTACCTAAATTTCAAATGGGAGAAGCAATGTTTTATTCATTGCTTTAAGTTAGCTGCAGATTTGAGGTTCCTATTTTTTGAAATTGAAGGAGCTGAATTGATAATCGTAGTGAATGTAGATGATCTTTTGTGTAAATGGTTTTTAAACATTGCCAGCACGCAACATACTAAAATTGTTGTGAACAGAATTTCAGTTTATTAGCTTTCTGAAAATGTAAACTTCATCACATTGAAGTCTAAATCAAGGGCTGTGTGTCAACAATTTGTGAAAGTTGCTGCTACCCTAAAATAAAACCTTAAAAAAAGAGGGCTGGTTGAACAGCCCCATGCACACCAAATTAGGTCCTGGTGACACCAAAATCTAACCAGTTCATCTTTGCATGCTGCCAAATTTGAGCAAAATACAGTCTGGGGATAATGCAGCAACGAGCCCTTATGAGCATGTAATTAGGCTGTCATTTGTTCCAATTGGTTAAGGGTGACACCTTGATCGAATACATTCATCTCGGCCTGTAAGATCAGCATATTGCCAAATTGGAGCAAAATACATGGAGGCATTCTGTAGATATCCCAATAACATGAATGGCACATCCAGACGGACAGACAACACGAAAACAGAAAAGTTCTGCTTCCCACCCATGGGGCAAACCCTGAAAAATCAAAAAATCACTGTCAGCTTGATTATCCGCACAAACTTGTTAGAGACCCACACAAGGTAAATCCCCACCAAGTTTGAAGTGAATCTGGCTGACATTATTTGGAGAAGTCGAAAATGTGATTGTGGACAGACGGACGACGAAGCCTCCTAAAAGCTCACTTGGGCAAAAAATCACTGGAGCATGACTATTTGGAGAAACCTTGTAGCAATCAACTCAAGGTACATTGCCACCAAGTTTGAAGTCAATCTGGCTGATGGTTTCAGATAAGTCGAAAATGTGAATTAGCATAAGAATGGACATGGACTTGCATAGTAATCAATAGGAAAGGTGCATTTACTGCTAAGTACCTGAACTAAAATAAAAGTTAACAAAAGGGCTGTGTGAACAGCCCATGCTCAGCAGACCAAGACATTCATCACACTTGCAGCTCTGTGAACTTCGAATAGGATCAAGGTTACCCATGTACTGAGTGAGTCTGACCTTTACAGAAGAATACTAACGTGCAACATCAAGGTCCCAGATCAATCAGTTCTCAAGTTATAGTGAAGAGTAAAATTCATATATGTTGCACAGTGACCCCAGAAATGAGGTCAAGGTCACTCATGTACTATCTAAGCATTACCTTTATATAGAAAAATTAACATGCAACATCAAGGTCCTAACTCAAAACAGATCTCAAGTTATCAAGTGGACAGTAAATTTTGTGTCAGTTGTCCTGTGAACTTGGAAATTAGGTCAAGGTCCAAACATTACTGGCGCATGACCATTTGCACAAAATAGGTGGACACTAAAAGGTACATCCCTACCAAGTGTGGCACAAACCTGGCCAACATTATTTAAGTTATAACCATTTCAAGAAATTCCCATGTAATACTTTCCTATTAAAAGTGTTTTTAAGATTTTTGAAAAAAATCATAAAAAACAAGTCACTGGAGCTCGACGATTTGAACAAACTTGGTTGAGACCCACCGAAGGTACATTGCCACCAAGTTTGAATTGAATCTGACAAGCAGTTTCTTCAAATAAGTCCAAAATGTGAATTGCCATAAGAATGCCCATTGACTTGCACAGTGAGCAATAGAAAAGATGTATTTACTGGTAAGTACCTGAAGTATCTGAAAATGGTTAAAAATAAGAAATCCACAGCAGTGCTACCTAGTGTACATCTTTGCTGGACCCTTTCATAAGGAACATATCCACAAAGTTTCAACTTAATCGGAGAGATGGTTCTGGAGAAGTGGCAAGTAATGAAAACACACAAAAATTCCTACCAAATTTAAAAAAAAAAAAAAAATGCAGGACCACCTGGTTAACAAACTAAGAACTAGAATGTTCTTATGTAATATCATTTTAGCAATTGGGTGAACAGTTGCATTTTTTAAGATTTGTCCAAAAAAGAACAAAACAAGAGGGCTGTGTAAACAGCCCATGCTCAGCTGATCTTGACATTCGTCACACTTGCAGCTCCATGAACTTGGGAAAGGATGAAGGTCACCCATGTTGTGAGTAAGTCTGGCCTTTATAGAAGAACACTAACATGTGCAGCATCAAGGTTCAAGTAGTTCTCAAGTTACAATGAAGAGTAAAAGTCATGTATGTTGCACTGTGATCCCAGAAAAGGTCAAGGTCATTCATGTCCTGTCTAAGCATGACCTTCATACAGAAACATTAACATGTGCAGCATCACGGTACTAACTCAAAACAGATCTCACGTTATCAAGTAAACAGTAAATTTTGTGTCAGTTGTCCTGTGAATAAGCATTAAAATGCCCATTGATTTACATATTAATCAACCGGAAAGCTGCATTGACCGATAAGTACCCGAATTGAAAAAAAACGTTAAAAATCAGGTATCCAAAGCAGTGCCACCTAGTAAACAACTATGTTTGACCCTTCCAGAAGAACATATCCATCACATTTCAACTTAATCTGAGTGACGGTTCTGAGAACAAGTGAAAAAAAAACATTAAAAAAATTCATTAAAAAAAATAGGAAAAAAAGCAGCGCCACGTGGTGCACAAATTGGGAATTAAGTGTCCCTGGGAGTGCCTATGTACGATATCACAACAATAGCTTAGTTCCGAGATAGGGACAATTTTTGCCACCGGTGGCGCTGACTACTATGTTCCCGTGAAGTCACGGACGTTTCTCCAAGTCTCGGGCCCACTATCAAGTCTCGCCATTTTTCCCCATTGGGTTAACACGGGAAAGTTGGTGTCATTATTTTAGCGCTGGTTATTTCAATAACCTACAAGTGTAACTACAAGAAAGCATGCCAGTGTACAAACTGTAAGATACCAGGATGTACCAAAGATAGCAGAAAACACGGTCACTATGAAAAATATTGACACAAAACCTGAGACAAAACCTATACAAATTGGGGCCTGCATTGTGGCACAACTAACCATGCATTAAGTCACCCTTGATTGACTCGGTGAGTTCTGAGGGATTAGCCTATAGGGCGCACTTCTGCCAGTGCTTTGAAGATCCTCGCGCTTGGCTGACCACTAACCAGATTAGCGCTTGACGGGTGCCATCAGAAATTAACAGTAAAGCACCTGACTTAAATTCGCAATACACTGTCTGCAAACTTTGTTACCTGATCACTGGGACACTGTAGGCCTTCAAGCATTTTCAGATCAGCTGTTATTATTTGTTTAAGATTGGCGACATTAAACAATAAATCAATATCGAATAATTATTATTAAAGCCAGTATGGATGACCCCTTCTTCCGTGACTATTCCCCAGACCTGGTTCAGTGCCTCGCCTTGCGAGGTTGGTCTTGTACAAAGTGCCTTCACATACAAAAGTTTGCATGGAACAAAGTTGGACAGCACGTGTAACTTAAACCCATGGATGCGCCCCTGGTCCGCAAGTTGGTAGCCCCTGGATTCGCGGTACTTCTGAACATTCTTGGGTGTCCAGTCACATTTGCTTATTGGGTAGGCAATCTTTAGAAACTTCTTAAGGTCAACCACTTTCATCTTTGAGAATTTGTCGAGTAGTTCATTTTCCGTCTGTTCAATCTCGTTAATCGCTGCTCCGTCGTCCGTATTTCCTGCCATGTTCACTGAAACTGAACGATCACTGTTCTGTTCTGTTCTGTGGTGGGATTTTTTTGGCTGTCTGTCGATATGACAAAGTTAGCCAGGATGGGTTTTGTTATTCTTAAGTAGGTTAAGGGTTCCGGTAGTGCAGAAAATTTGAGTATATTTGATTGTATGGTACGGGGAGGGGGAAGTCTTCAGGCCACGGGAGGCAAGGGCCTTGTGGCCACTGTCCTGAAAGACAAACCCGCTCCACATGCAGGCTAGACAAAGTGTTTGTTTGTTTGTTTTTTTTAATCATAATTATTTATAATATGGGTTCCTCGCGGGCGTGGGCGCCCCCATGCAGGTTGGGGGGGGGGGGGGGGGGGGGGGGGTAGAGCCTAGTGGCCACCGTCCTGAATGGGGCAATCCCAGAACGATCACTGTTGCATGTCGATTCTCTTATGGGTTTCGGTGTCACGCTGTGTTGGTCACGGCCTACTATTGCCCCGGGAAAGCTTGACCGCGGAATTGCGTTACCAGGCATGTCGGGCATGCGCAGAGGGAAAAAATCTACCATGCGAAGCCTGGTGTTAAAAATAAACCCATAAATCGGAACGCCCGTATTGGGTGAGTGGTCTCAGAGGAGTCGAGTTTTTAAGGTTTGGCCCAAAAAAGAACCAAAAAATTCATAAAAAAATCCAAAAATCAATAGAGCATGACCATTTGAACAAACTTGGTAGAGATCACCCAAGGCACATCCCCACCAAGTTTGAAGTAGATCTGGCCAAAATTATTTAAGTTATAACCATTACAAGAAATTCCCATGTTAAACTTTCCAATTTAAACTTTTAAGATTTTTGAAAAAAAATCATTAAAAAAAATCCAAAATTCATTTGAACATTGGAACAAACCTGGTAGACACCCATCAAAGGTACATCCCCACCAAGTTTGAAGTAAATCTGAAAGATGATTTTGGAGAAGTCGGAAATGCAAATTAGCATAAGAATGCCCATTGACTTACATGGGAATAAATAGAAAAGGTGCATTTACCAAAAAGGAGCCGAATTGAAAAAGTCGTTAAAAATCAGGAATCCACAGCATTCCCACATACCGTACTCGCTGCCCTAATAGTCGCATGGGCGTAAAAGTCGCACCCCTAACTTTGGAGAGGGGAAAAGCCTCCTCAAAGACATGTTCGACATAAAAGTCGCCCCCCAAAAACCGAAAAATGCCCCCATGCAAAACCCCAGGCGAGATCGTCAAGGGTCACAAGTAGGGATGTCAGCGAGTGGGCGTGGCCTGTACCTCTCCTATCTGTCACATGTTAAATTTGCCCAACTTTGAATGGTGGTTTTGTGGTCAAATATTTCATTTGCGGTGCCAATATTATGTTAGTTCGATCAAGAAATATGTTTTTATTAATATGTAACTCACGGTTTCTTGTTATTGCGTGCATTTATGCGTACAGCGGCAATTTTTACGTGAATAGTCAAACGCGCGTCTCGGTGAAATCCGCCATTTTGCATAAAAATGAGCCGGGATAAGTATCGTTCATGTGATCATTTCTCGCGTTTTTTTCTCGCGATCAGCATCACACGTGGTGGATCTTTTGAGGTAAGATGAAATTATGCAGCCGTGAAGAAAAAATTTTAAAAAAGTCATTTTTGGTGATTTTTGCGCCATTCTTAGGGCGTCTTTTTTAAAATAAGATTCCAGAAAAGTTTACCGATGGAAAAATTTGGAAAAACAGATCAAAATAACTGATAATTTTTTTAACCAAACTGGATGAGTCCCGAGACGATTGAAATAAGCGCATTTTAGCGCAACTCACTTGAAATATGCTGAGCGATAATACAGAATTTGACCATTTGAAATACTACGTACACTAACTGTATTGTACTTACTAATGTGAAAATAGAATCATGTTCACTGGGGGCGTTTGTATTGTCTATATAATTTGTTAGGAGTGTTCATAAATTGATATTTATGAGAAAAGAAAAAAATCACAGACATAGTTAATGAATTAGCTATAACTAAGTGATAATTTCTCAGGGCGCTAAAAAGTTGTGGCCTTGGCTTTTTTTTATTTTTCCACACACTGTAACCAGTATATTGTCATGTACATAATGACATTAGTGTAATTTTAGAAATGGTGGAAGCAGCATATTTATTTTTTTTTGGGGGGGGGGGGGGGCTACACTCCTTGATGGGGGGGGGGGGCACATACTCAACATCAGGGTGGGTGTGTGCCTTTGACATTTATATACAATACCCTATTTTAACCAGATGTAAAAAGTTACCCTTTCTTAATCCTGTAATGTGTTGGAAGGAGATCTGCACTGGTGCATTCAGGAAACCATCACTTCAATTTTAAACAAGTTTTGGCATATTCTTACTTCCCACAAAATATCCCCCAAAGAACTTAATTATTATATCCTATATCTCCAGTCCACTCAAATAATTGTTACCCCTATCCTAATCCAGCTGTGTACATTTTTTTGGGGGGGGGGGGAGGGAGGCTTTTCTAATCCTGGGAGTAATGAAACAGGGCCTTTCCTGTGCACATACCCAGTACAATCCTACCGGGGGGGGGGGGGGGGGGGGGTGGTACTCCCATGTAGGATTGTACTGGGTGAAACAGGGCCTTTCAGTTATTTAAGATACATTTCCGTAACAACTTTGATTCATTTTTTTTTTTAACATGAAAGGCTTGAATGTGTTGTATTGCATTTAAAAACAAAAACAAAAAAAAAGTTGCAGTTTTCTGTTGTTTAGTTCGTGTATTTGCAGGTTCGTTATTTCAGCATGTGGGGAACAGACAAACGTTTGTCAGTGTACGGATATCTAATTGGTCATTTCCCAGCAGCTGGAGATAGTATTATGTGGATGTCCCTTTCCACGGAGTCATTTGGCGAACTCTGTATATCTTCACTGCAACAAAGTGGAAGTTAGAGCCTGGATGTGGTTATCACATGACACACAGCAGATGCTGGAGCGAACTTTGAGTGTTTCGAGTCATTTAATGAACTCTGAATTTCTTAAGTGCAACATAGTGGAAGCTGGAGCTTGTGCTATATGGAGCGAACTTTGAGTGTATCGAGTCATTTAATGAACTCTGAATTTCTTAAGTGCTTTTTCAGGACTCTGTAATGACCAATTGCTTTGTAAATTGTCTTCAATCATGTAAATAAAATTGATTCCTTATCATTGTCAGGGACAGCACTAAGCACTAAACAATTCGCCAGCAGCTACAGGTTGCTGCACTTGGTTACGAAAATAAGTAAAAAGCTGATCTTTAGCATATAAATTATGTAAAAATTAAGATCTTCAACATGAAATTATTTCTCATGTCCCATTTCAGCTAAATATTTTCGAAGCTTAGTGCTGTCCCTCCATGATCTTAGCTCCCTTCCCCACAGGGCTGGTTTAAGGATGTGCACTGGGTGGCTTTGTGCACTCTTTTATTCAACATTTGTACAAGTCACAAGCAATTTCATATATTTATATTTAGGCTGGTCCTGTGCACCAAAAAATGACAGCAGCGATTTTGTAATTTGGCAATAAAATTTAACAATGCCAACTAATTCATGCATATCATTTAACATGATTTTTCTGTCACTTTTTGTCAAAAGACGTAAAATTAGTTTGGATATATCATGTAAAAAAAATGATAATTTCAAGCTGTCTCAGCAACTTGAACAAAATTATCCTTACTGAAGTGTCAATGAATGAAACAGACTTAAAGTTAAAGAACATGATCACCAGGGGTAATGATACATGTGCAATACCTAAAACTCAATTGGTTTATAATAAACCTATCCTTGACAAGAAAATATATGAAGCATTTTAAAATGTAATGACATACATTGGTATAAATTTAATGACATGCATGATCAAATCATAATGTATGAAATCGCTTATGGCATATCTTCTAACTGTTTACCTGTTGCCAAGTTACATAAGAAAATACTGAAAATATAACATGAATTTTTTCTTGTGATGAGATTTGAGCATGTGTTATTTTATTTTTATCTTCAAATTTATGTATTTTGTTAAATTACAATTTTCTCTAACAAATTCCAAAACAATAGGTAAATAACAGTATATAGGATATGCCACTAGGTCCCTGTCATAAAGGTTGATCACAACGCCAAAATCCTGCACAGTTCTAGATTGCGTAGACCGTATCTGAGCATCTCATCTTACAGTTGAATTATTCACCAGATAACCAGCTCCATACTCAGCAACATCCAAATTAAAGGAAATGAAAAATACTTAAAATCCACTGTTGTGATGCACCTTAAAGTTTTGGCACAAGTTTTTTCATGACAGCATACAGCCAGATTGAAATGTATGTTTGTTCCTAATGATGGTTCAGTGAAACCTGTTTTGAGAGACCACTGTGATGAAAGACCACCTGCCTTTTCAGACTATGTTTACTATGTCCCTTTTGCTATCTTTCCCATGTTATTGTACTTCTATTGAGAGACCACCTGCCTTATGTGGCCACTTTTTAGCTTGCCCTAGTGGTGGTTTTTCGAAACAGGTTTCACTGTATTTGAAATACCAATTTTGAATTTCTCACAATGAATTACTTTATGCACAATCAATGCCAGTTTGATTATGTAAGAACACATGACAAATATGTCGGGATATAAGTTTAAGCATTACTGTTGTGGCAAAACTTGTGTGGCAGAATGCCAAAACTTTAATGACAGCTGCTCCAATAAAAGGGGACCACCATACATCATGAATTCTATGTGTGTGTGTGTGTGTGAACATATTTTTTCGAACCATGCAACATGACACATGATTAATAAAGGAGTTAAAATAACAAGTAGTCTGTGCTTGTTATTTCTAGAATAGTGGTTGAGTTGATCCCTCTTGTCATACTTGTGGGGACTTTGAATATGCAGACAGTTATGACCGGAGCTCTTCCGCTGTTCCATTAATTCCACGTTGTGAATGTGAAGCCACCACCACTCGCTGACCACCAGTTCAACTGCATTCAAGAATTGCAGTTTCTTGATTGCCGAATTCTGTGCTCAAGTTGAACATGGAATTTCCATATGAACTGCATCCCAGGCAGGACTTGTCTTGGCTGTAGGAGGTGCTCATGGATAGTGGAATTTGGGACCACGTGGTATTGTTTGCATATGATTTGCAAAAACTTCAAAGATTTATTTTTATTGACTGCAAATGGGGAAATCATATGCAAATAACACATTGATGTACAGTGGTACCTGCTGTATGTGGCCACCTCTGCAAAGAATAATTGGCTACACACAGCATGTTACCTGTCACTACAGGTACATTTGCAAAGAAAGTGACTTGTATGTCCGAGCCTAGTGACCACAGAAGGCTATGTGGCTGCCCATGGCAGTGGTTGCATACAGCAGGTACCACTGTACTACCCTTTGTGGTCGTCAATAGGTTTATTTACAAGCTTTTGTGCTATTCTCTCCAATCCGCCTTGTGAGGCCACACCCACTTCTATGTTAACATAACCACGTTGTGGGCAAGTTACTTGGTGACAACCTGGGGAAAGTTAACATCTCATAAAATGTAGTGAAGCCAGCTGTCAAGTTAAAAAATGAAAGATGGAATAATTATGCATAATATAAACAAACTGTAAAACAATTTTTCACTCTAAGTTGTATCTGTGCATAATAAAAAAAAACATCAACTGCATTTATAAGGAGAAACTAACCTCATCGTCAACATGCATTTAAAAAGGGGCTTGGCACTCAATCATTTTATTTCACAATATAGTTACATTTTTTCATCTAATCATTGTTAATGGCATTCTTTTTATATGAAGTTAAACATGTCTCATGGTTGGCATCCCACAAACAATGAAAAACATCACAATTTGTGCATTTGTGATGAGTATTGGTGAAAATACTGAAAATTATGAGATTTTTCGAAACTTAAATTTTTAGGGTTAACTTTAACCCCCTGTATCTTCTGTACTAACTAACCTACAGGAATAAAACTTATATTTCTGAACTTGTCATGAAATTGCCAGTCCAATGAAGTATAGCATTAATATATATGTATTATAGTTTTAGAATTATTAAATTATAACAAAAATGTGGAAAAATGGCAGAAAAACGCCCTTTTTTCAAAAAATTTGATCCTCCATAACTTTTGATCTAATTGACCCACAGCAAAAAGAATGATATCTTTGAATTTCTGGTAACGAGACCTTTCCAATGGTGTATCATTTGTACATGTAGGATGATTTTTTGAAAAATCTCCGACAACCCTATCACAAGAAGCTATCGGTAACCATCCAGCTGGTGACAAAGATATTGATATTTAAGATTGAAAAAGTACATAGAAAGTTCTGTTGGAAACTTAATACTTAAAAGATGAATGTAGACAGTAGTCTCACTTGTGTTTTCCATAAAAATTATGTTAAAAAAAAAAAAAAAAAGACATTCAAGATCGTCATCGAAAATGGCGGGTGCCCGGGTGGACGATAAACGAGGAAACTATCGGTAACCTTTCATCGGTGACAAAAAATGAGCAACGGATGTAAAATATCAACATAAAATGTTCACATGGGTACTTATGAATTAAATTTGAACATTGAAAATTGAAGTTTCACCTGTGCTGTCTTTAATTTAACTCATAACCAGGACGTGGCCAGGTGCCATCTTCATGTTGCATTTTGAAACTAGTTTCATATCTTGCCACAAGGTGGCAATGTGGCCCAATCGCATCGAAGAAAATCTAGGTCATAGTGAACAGCGTGTTTACGATCACTCTCAATCATGAATGCCACGACTTGCTTTGAGCAAACATTGAACCAAATCATTAAAGATTTCATTTTTTCCTCAAGTAAATATGACAAAAACACACAGAATATTAACAGGTAAGCAAAAAATGTACGTTTTATTTTTTATATGCCAAGATTCATCAATGTTAAATGGGCTGCCGATTAACGGCGAAAAACAATATATGGCGCCGTTGAATACGGAGATCAGGAATGGAGTCTCACAGAGCGGTCTAATTGCAAATTTACACCTGTAGTTGGCGTAAAAGTCGCAGCATGACTTTCAGTTTTAAATTTATTCCCCCAAAAATCGACTTATATGCCGGCGAGTACGGTAGTGAGCAACATTGTTTGACCCTTCCGCAAGGAACATATCCACCATGTTCCAGCTTAATCTGAGTGACAGTTCTGGAGAAGTCAATAGCAATAACACGCAAAAATTCATAAAAAAATAGAAAAAAAAAAAATTACAGTGCCACCTGGTGAACAAATTAAGAACAAAAAGTCCCTAGGTGTCTTCCTGGGTGATATCAAAGCAATTGGGTGAGCAGTTTTCCGAGAAAAAGATTTTTTAAGATTTGTCCAAAAAAAAAAATAAAATTCATCAAAAATCCAAAAATCACTGAACATTTGAAATAACCTGGTAGAAACCTACCCAAGGTACATTGCCACCAAGTTTAAAGTTAATCTGGATGACAGTTTTGGAGAAGTCAAAAATGTGTATTAGCATTAGAATGCTCATAGACTTCCATAGTAATCAATAGGAAAGCGGCATCAACCGATTAGTGCCCGAATTGAAAAAAATTGTTAAAAATCAGGAATCCGCAGCATTCCCACATAGTGAACAACTTTGTTTGACCCTTCCAGAAGAACATATCCACCATGTTTCAGCTTAATCTGGGTGACGGTTCTGGAGAAGTCAGAAAATAATAAGAACACAAAAATTCATAAAAAATTAGAAAAAAAAATGTAGTACCACCTGGTGAGCAAATTAAGAACTAGGAGTCCTAGGGAGTGTTCCTGTGTGATATCAAGGCAATTGGGTGAGCGGTTTCAGAGATTTTTTAATGTTTGCCCAAAAAAGAGCAAAAAATTCATTTAACATCCAAAAATTACTGGAGCGTGACCATTTGAACAAACTTCGTAGACACCCACCCAAGGCACATCCCCACCAAGTGAGGTGGATCTGGCTGACAAAGAAGTCGAAAATGTGAATTGTTAACGGACGGAGGACCATAAGATGAGCTCAGCTGACTGACAAGTCAGCTCAGCTCATAATAGACGACTGAGCCCCATAAAAGCTCAGCATGAAAAGCAATTCAGCTGAGCTAAAACTTGCAGGGCCACTTGGTGAAAAAAATTAACTACTTGGAGTCCCAATGAGTGTTCCTGAGTGATATCAAAGCAATTGGGTAAGTGGTTTTAGAGGAGTTTTGAAATTTGCCCAAAAGAAATACCCCCCCCCCCCAAAAAAAAAAAAAAAACAATTGAGCCCGATCATTTGAAAAAGTTTGGTAAAGACCCACCCAAGGTACATTGCCACCATGTTTGAAGTCAATCTTATTGATGGTTTCAGAAGTCAAAATGATTGAAGTCGAGATCCACAGCAGTGCCACCTACTGAACAACTATTTTACCCTTCCACGAGGAACATATCCACATTTCAGCTTAATCCGAGTGACGGTTCTGAACCACCTGTTGAACAAATGAAGAACTAGGGAGTAGTTGGTAGTGTTCCTGTGTGATCTCAAAGCAATTGTGTGAGCTGTCAGCCCCCCCCCAAAAAAAAAATTTTTTTAAATCCAAAAATCACTGGACCATGACCATTTGAACAAACTTGGTACTCCAGGTATATTACCATTAAGTTTGAAGTGAATCTGGTAGAGGGTTTCTGAGAAGTCCAAAAAGTGAATTGTGGATCCACAGACGAGCTACCCTCCTAAAAGCTCAGATGAGCTAGATACCAATTAAGTGTGGCCATTTGAACAAACTTGGTAGAGACCCACCCAAGGTACATTGCCACCAAGGATTTAAGTGAATCTGGCAGGCAGTTTGGAGAAGTCTTTGAAAATGTGAATGGACTACCCCAGAAACTCAGCTGGCTGATAAGTCTGCTGAGCTAATAATACTCATGTTTACCAGACTTTTTGTGGGCTTATTTGTGAGCTAATAATTATACATAGTTCAACTGTCTGTTTTCCTCATTTGCAGCAATTCAATAAAGGGATAGAAAATCTCAAGCTGGACAAGTTCATCATTTTTAGGTCCGAGAAACATGCATCCCCGACATACTCAAACTGGCCCTGCGCAAAAGGAATTCAAAATTGTATAAACAGACATGCTCTGGGTAAAACTAGCTTTTGTAAAGTATTAGATATTTCCCATAGGAAAAATTATTCAAGGTAAAATGGTCAAATCTGCACTATTGTCAGGCCTTCACATTTTGAAGTTAGGGCTGAGATGTGGATCAATCTCTGAAAAGGATTCAGGCAAGCCATCAGCAAAGGTACCTCTACAATGCTTTCTTTCGGGGACTCCGATGCCACTCACTTACACAATTTTACCTGAAATGAGATTAAAATTACCTGAAGCCTATGTAATCCCCCCTCCCTAATTATCAAATATGAGCTATTCTAGCAAAATGGAGATTTTCTTGGTTCAAGAAATTACCTGAATACAGGTAAAATCCGGAAAAGTGGCATATGTGATGGCCACATGCCAAGATACATCGGGAATTTTTTTTAACTGTATCTGTTGGTGTACAATGGCGATTAAAAAAGTGGAAAATGGTGGTGTATATGAATTTGATCAAGTTTGAGACTTCACTTTTGATACACATATATATAAAAAAAAATGTATTTCATGGAAGTTTTTGCTCTTGACAATTTAAGAGTATTTCAGTTGGTATTTGATTAACATTTTCAGTGCCAAATCAGAGACTGAGTCAACAGCTTTTGTTGGCACACTTCAGACGTGTTGCACCTGAAGTACACTGATGAAAACTGTTTACCTGGACCATAGGCATGCTGCTTTTCATGAGAAACATGAATCTGAATTCACAACAGTAATTCAGTTTTTCATCATGATTTATGCAGTGACTGGCACAAGTTAATTTCAGAATCCATGTTAGAGAAATCTCCATATGGGACATTTTACAGGTCTTTTTTGTCCAGATTAAGAGATCCAAAGGTTTTAACACAATCTATTGACCATTAGCTAACCTGTAATAACCCCCCCCCCCCCCCCTCCGAGGCTTTGACTGGGAATGGCCAGGACCATCAGGGATTACATCAAACAGCTGGACGCCATAATGCTTGCATGGACAGGGGGACACTTCTTTCAACTTGCAAGTTTTGCACAGATATAAACATGCTGCAGTGAATCTATATATGGATCAAGATTAGCACTCCATCCCAAAAGCTCAACTTCACTTTTTTGAAGGTCTCTGGTGAGCCACAGCACCTTCAAGGGTTTATTTTTTATTTCTTTCTTCTTTTTTTTTTGGGGGGGGGGGGGGGGGGGGGGGAGAGGAGGAGTGTTCCAATATACTTGAGCAACTTAATTGCATTCTGGTAAGTCAACAGATATTAGACTAACTTAATAAATACCACCAGTTTTTAGGTATCAATGTGCTGAAAGACCGTTTTCTCACAATTGGTATACCAGCAGTCTGCAAGTTTAGCAGTGGCAGTTAGTCTCACTTTCAGAGGTCTGCCTGATGGGACACTCCAGTAAGTCTAAATGTAAATTACATTGAATAGCTTTACAGATCAATAGAGCAATTTTCTGTCAGCATCAAATCAATCGGTACTTTTACTACCCACTTCCTATTACGTAAAAATTGGGCCACTTTTGCGTGCTCCTTTATTCAGGGTGGGGCGACAGTAAAACCAAGCTGGAACAACGGTTTCAGCAAATTTAAAGCAAACAGTTTATGTATTAGCACAATTGGCGACCCGAGAAATACCTTTTGTGCCACATTTTATATGCAAGAACACAGAAAATTCTTAAACTCGTTAAGTGCCTTTTATTACTGATGGAGAAAAATGCAACATAAATAGCAATTTTTTTTGGAGCAGAAATAATGTTGGAATGTTCAGTTCACACTACAATGCAACATTGAATTCTCTCAAGATGAAATGAAAAGTTTCTTGCTATCTGTGAAGCACCTGTAATCTGTATCCAGGCTGTGAATGTCCCACATAATCTCTTGGGGCTTTTAGTATTCCTCGCCCTCCTCTTCACCTTCACCCTCAACAGAGTCGACACCAACCTCTTCATAATCCTTCTCCAATGCAGCCAAATCTTCACGCGCTTCAGAGAATTCTCCCTCTTCCATACCTTCACCAACATACCAATGGACGAAGGCACGTTTGGCATACATAAGATCAAACTTATGATCCAGACGAGCCCAGGCTTCTGCAATGGCAGTGGTGTTGCTCAACATGCACACAGCACGCTGCACTTTGGCCAAGTCACCACCTGGCACAACAGTTGGTGGCTGGTAGTTGATCCCGACCTTGAAACCAGTTGGACACCAGTCAACAAACTGGATGGTCCTCTTGGTCTTGATGGTGGCAATGGCAGCATTGACGTCCTTGGGCACTACATCCCCACGGTACAACATACAGCAAGCCATGTACTTCCCATGGCGAGGATCGCACTTTACCATCTGGTTGGCTGGCTCAAAGCAAGCATTGGTGATTTCAGCAACAGAGAGCTGTTCATGATAGGCCTTTTCAGCAGAAATTACTGGGGCGTAGGTGGCGAGAGGGAAATGGATACGAGGATATGGGACCAAGTTGGTCTGGAACTCTGTCAAGTCAACATTCAGAGCGCCATCAAAACGCAGAGATGCTGTGATTGAGCTAACAATCTGGCCCATGAGACGATTCAGATTGGTGTACGTGGGGCGCTCTATATCCAGATTACGTCGACAGATGTCATAGACAGCTTCATTGTCAACCATGAAAGCACAGTCGGAGTGCTCAAGGGTGGTATGGGTGGTCAGAATGGAATTGTATGGCTCTACCACAGCAGTTGATACCTGGGGGGCAGGATAGATGGAGAACTCCAGTTTAGACTTCTTGCCATAGTCTACGGACAGGCGTTCCATAAGCAGAGATGTGAAGCCAGAGCCAGTACCACCACCAAAGCTGTGGAAGATCAGGAACCCCTGAAGACCTGTGCACTGATCTGCTAGCTTACGAATGCGGTCCAGCACCAGATCAACAATTTCCTTGCCAATGGTGTAATGACCACGGGCATAGTTGTTGGCGGCATCTTCCTTGCCAGTGATCAACTGTTCTGGATGGAACAGCTGACGGTATGTTCCAGTGCAGACCTCATCTGGAAAAATAAAAAACAAGTTCTCAATATTTTATTGTATCCCTGTTTAGTTTTCCCGTACAGTCAACGTCATGATCATGCATATATACACTTTAATATTAGTTCTGATCATATACATTAACTTACTGTTTGATCATATAAATTAAATGGTTACTTTTTTTTTCCTTTTAAAGATTTTGATAGGGTTAAAATTCAAGGCTATAACTGCAATATAATTTTATCAATTTGTTGATTCTACCAAATAGTATAACCTTTGAATGTCTTCTGTATTTTTTTTCTTTGGCCAGAAGGGGATGTGTGGCAGACGTAACATGCCTAAGTGTGTCTAAATTTTAACCACGAGTGTACAAGTCTACATGAACATTGCAAATTTTATGAGCCCACAATGATGGCATCATCATCATGCACATGACCAGTGAGTCACAGTCTTGATTTAGTGTCAAATACCATTGGTATGACAAGGCTGCAAGGGGAAGACGAACTGACTGACACTGCCATGTAGACTTCATGGTTCAATTTTTGCCCACCCCCATTTGATCAGGGAAGCAAATTAAGGGCAATGTCGCCGTAACAAAAAATTATGTCTACTGTGTGCATATGTTATGATAAATTCACAAACAAACCATCCTTTGAGATGACATCAACCATCCCCTGCCATACAAAATATTGTGTATAAAGTGTGACATTGGTTGTCTGCTAATCCAGGCTGTCACCATTTGTCACAGCCTTACCAGAGCCTGGAAGACCAGCAGGGTTTCCGCCAGAGGTTAAAAAGGGTAAAACAGCATAACAACCTCAAGGGTACTTTTGCTTACCCTAAAATTTTGGCCAAAAAATAAAATTTGGCATATATAACCCAAAATTCCCCATAAAGTCTTTATTTGTAGACTTTTTACTTTAGAATATGATGTATTTGTGCACCCTAAAATTTTACTCTGCCAGAAACCCTGACCAGGTTACCTTAATGTTTCCTGTTTATCTGCTGCACATACCCTACCATATTGCAATGCACCAATTGGAAACTGGCCAAGCTGGGGAGGAATGTTATACTTGGCCAAAGCCAAAGGTTTATTGTTGATCACCTGCCCCACCACCACACTATACTTCTGCTGGTTGCTATATGACTGTTCATACTATGGTCCACAACATGAGGACTGTTAGCAACCGGCGCAAGTCACCATGTTGATCTCTTTTGAGCGTTTTAAATTTAAGTGTGCTGCATGCACTCTTCTCCCACAGGAACTCGTAGCGTTGTCAGGGGCGTCACGCCTTGTACGACGATCCGACTTACCCCCAAATACAGATCTGTATTGGGGGTTACGTCGGATCGCCGTAGAACTTAGCAGTGACGCCCCTAGCAACAGACGGTACGAGTACCAGTACTTTTCTCCACTTACCGACCACAGTTGGTTCCAAATCGACGAAGACAGCACGGGGCACGTGTTTGCCGGCACCTGTTTCGCTGAAGAACGTGTTGAAGGAGTCGTCGCCGCCACCGATAGTTTTGTCACTGGGCATCTGACCGTCAGGCTGGATGCCATGCTCCAGGCAATACAGTTCCCAGCAAGCATTACCGATCTGGACACCGGCCTGACCAACGTGGATGGAGATACACTCACGCTGGAAACGGGAAAATTATAAATATAATAGTATTAGTAACCTACGACGAAGATTTGAATCAATACACATCTTGTTGCGAAAAATTATGATAACGATCCGTAGACGGGTTCTGCGTCTATGTTAAAGGTGTCATTTACCTTCTACACATTGAATTTCGCTGGCGATAGTTTCTTCTAGGTTAGGAAGCACAGGGCATTAGACCTTATCACTCACAAATCTACTTGTTTCTTATTTTCGAAAATCTATGTCTTCCCCCCCCCCCCCCTAAAAAAAAAAAAGAAAAAAAGAAAAACTGGAAATTGGAATGCGACAATGAACATGGCCGACGGACACGTAGTTCGAGCATCAAACCCGTGCATGAGTCATCGTCTCGCCCTTTGTAGCAATTTACCGTAAAGTTAGGTTATGTTTATTATTTCAATTCAATGCATTTTATCTTTCTGGTTTTTAACGATTGAAAATTACTCATGACCTGCACTTAAATGGATCGATGGCTAGACTATTCCCACATTAAACATGGCGGATCCCGCCAGACAGAGACAGGTGCCCCAAGTTTCGCTTCACTGTGAACCAATAAACGTGTAACTATCTCAACACAGCAGCGTTCCAAATGAGTCCAAAATGTACTTACCATGTTGACTTATTCTGGTTTTCTTGACGAATGAAATAAGATGAGTTGATGCTCCAAAGCGAAGTACTTACTCACTGTTGACCGTAAAGAGTCGATGTGAGAAGCTGTGTGCAAAACCGTTGAAACAACTGGTTTATATAGTGCTGGGTTCCTAGGGGGCGGAGCGTAAACATATTGATTTACACTATCAACGATCCAATTGGTTGGTTTTCTAAACATGGTTTCAAATTTGAAAACCCCGCTGCTCGTTTTGTACAGAGATTGGTTGATCTATAACCAAGGACACGGTTTGTTTTCTTGGTGGACAGTTTGTTTAACATATTCATTTCGAGTCATTGTGGCCCTTCTACTTGCATGATTGGTCCCACAACTTGGCACGGGAAAAGTAGTTAATGTATTGATTATGTAAATTCGTATCCAACAGAGAACTGCACCTCTGACTCTGTGCATAAACATTGCACCGAGTCAGAACATTGGACCCAGTTCCCTGATCCAAGTGATAAAAGCTTTAAGTATGTGGGAATGTGACATGCCAACATTGTAGCCACTTGAAAAAAAAATAAAATTAAAAAAAAAAAATCCTGTAATACAACGTCACATATAATTTACCAGGACTTGTATCGATCAAGATGTAATTTTTCATTTCATTATGCGATTGTATCTTATGATTTTCAATATTTTGACATGGTTTATCTAGAATCATGTGATTGTACCTCATGATTCAGTGTTTTTCATCCTGACAAATCATTGCAGTGCAAACTATTTCTCTTTCTTCTACTTTGATTAAAACTAAAAGAGGTCCTTTTCATTTCCTATCAACTGGTTAACTATGAACATACCAAAATGTTATTTCTTTGTCAAATATTAAAATGAATTTCCCCATTTCCAAGGGCTTGATAAGGCATGATTATTCAGTCTCTTCTCCTTGTCATTGCCACCTCGGTTCTGACAATACGTAGTCTCATAGAGTCCGCTCGGCCCATTCAATGATGCTCTGGAATTACAGGCATGCTGGTAATTTATTACTATTATACTAATTGAATAAAAAGTCTCTTTGCAAGGAATATGAATCAATAGTTGTTCATGTGCCAAGTTGTATTGACAGCAGTTCGTCTTAAGTTGTTCAACTATATAGACTATAGTCGCAGTTGGCACCGAAAGAGTTAAATAATGAAACAAAGACCAATAGGCCTACAGTTTTTTTTTTAAAAGATGTCCAAAATATGCTGATATACACAAGAAACAACTGTTTTACTTGTTATGCAAGCTGTATGTGGGATTTCACGATGATAAGGATACCAAGCGTACTACCGACTATATGCACATATTGTAGCTGTAAGCTAGCATATTTGAATTAAACTGCATACCGGACACTCCGAAACAAATGTTGGATAGTATTTCCTTAAATAACACTGAACAAAACATACGGTCAATAAAGCACAAAGTTGCATGAAATATACCCCCGACCCCCACACTCCCTCAAAAAGTGCATGGTAACACATGGCAGTTCCATAAATTTAAATGCACCCCCTTTCAAGGATTTTTTCCGTCAATTTTTACCCCCCCCCCCTCCTATTTTGATAAAAGCAAGGAGATTGTGGTCATTATTTTTTTTTAATTGTTGTGTACACAACTCCGTCCAATCTCATATCATGTATTTTGATTTTGCTTCTTCCAATTACATGTGCATACTTATGTAGGCCTGTGCATTTGTATTTTATCTACTAAGGAGAGGAGGAGGAGGAGGAGGAGGAGGAGGAGGAGGAGGAGGAGGAGGAGGAGGAGGAGGAGGAGGAGGAGGAGGAGGAGGAGGAAGAGGAAGAGGAAGAGGAAGAGGAAGAAGAAGAAGAGGAAGAGGAAGAAGAAGAAGAAGAAGAAGAAGAAGAAGAAGAAGAAGAAGAAGAAGAAGAAGAAGAAGAAGAAGAAGAAGAAGAAGAAGAAGAAGAAGAAGAAGAAGAAGAAGAAGAAGAAGAAGAAGAAGAAGAAGAAGAAGAAGAAGAAGAAGAAGAAGAAGAAGAAGAAGAAGAAGAAGAAGAAGAAGAAGAAGAAGAAGAACCAAGTTTGACCTTCGACTCCCAAGTGGGGATTTGGTCTTCAGGTGCTCTGTCAGCGTGACAATGGAATTTCCAGTACACATCACTTGATGTGTGCATTTCATCACTTTATCCTGAAAGGAAAGTGGAATTTGTATCCAGTGAGCCATTGGTTTATTAGTTAATAGTTGAATTTTATTCTATTAGGTGTTGTTTTAGTTATATCTCGCTATCTTGAATTGATGCCAACTTCTGTTATGATACATGTGTCAGTGTCATTAGCTCTATAGCCGTTTTGCTCTTTCATTCTTTTGTTTCACTTCATGTAGATACTTGAGGTCTTCAGTATGCAGCCACTATTCTATTTTTTATAGTTAGCCTATAATGTATGTGCTCCTTTATATTCTGTGACAAATGAGTCAAGTTTGACTCAGTATTTGGTCAATAAAACTATTACTAACAACCTGGTCACATGACCATGCATATCTCTGTCTTTCAAAAGTCACTCGAGAGTACATTTGTTGGAAAGAGGCACTTGTGACATGTCTATCCATCTTGACAGTAACCGACAAATGTGCTCTCGAGTGAAAGGAAAACACCGTATTTGGCTCCACCCACGGCCATGTGAGATCTTCAGTATCTGGCATTAAGGCATGCTTATGACAGATTGTGTTGTGTGGTGACTTTTATTATTGAATGGATAGAGATTTGAATATTATTTGCGTTTTGGATGACAGTAGGTTGCCACATGTTGTTCAACTCATCTGATACAATTTACATCTTTTCAGCCCATTACGCCTCCTCACAATTATTGGCACACAAAGTACTTTTCTGCGACCAAGAGCAACTTTCTATAACATGATTTAGCAACGTTTTTAACACTATTTGCCTACCTGTCATTCAGCGTGGCATGAAAATAAACTGTTCTTTATAGAAAGATAACCTGTAGTTCTGCTCTCTGGGTTCCAGTGCCTTAAAATTTTTCTGCCTGCTAACTTGGAAGAAAACTAAAGTTTTGATCTTCAAAGGTAGAGACCATCTGTTTAAGAAATGTAATTTTACATATGATATATCTAATGTGGACACTATGGCTAGTTATTGTTATCTTGGATATATTTCCCCGTGTCGGGGAGGGTATAGTAGCTGCAGAGAAATCGGCCCACCAAGATCAAAGAGCTGCTTTTGATTTGAAACCATTGTCGTATCATTTGGTGTAATTTTGAATTGAATCGGTTACCAGAATCATGGGTGCACCCTCCCCCCCCCCTCCTCGCCAAAAAAACAAAACAAAACAAACAAACAAACAAACAAAAAAACAAACAAACAAAAAACAAACAAACAAACAAACAAAAACACAAAAAACAACAACAAAAAGCAAAAACAAAAAACCCCCTGTCTTTATGAATCGAAGAATCTAAATCGTGACTGCATCGGTTCTAACAACCAAGGTTATAAACTAAGTAAATAATAATAATAATAATAATAATAATAATAATAATAATAATAATAATAATAATAATAATAATAATAATAATAATAACAAAAACAACAACAATAATAATCATCATCATCATCATCATCATCATCATCATCATCATCATCATCGTGGAACTATTCATTGCTTGAGGTGAATTTTCTAACTAATAGCACTTGCTCTGCAAATCGTGTCGAGCATGCATGCTTGCTCAAAGTACCAGAGATTGGCACAGCTCGCGGGAATTTGAGCCGGCTCAAATTGGACATGAGCCAACTGCTCAGCCAGCTCAGGTCTTCATTGGACGGCTTTGGTCTTCATATGTTAATAAAAAACAACAAAGTGCACGAAGAGTTATCGAAATGTGTTCAATGACTCAATTTAATTTCATCAAACGCAGACCACTGCCAAGGTAGTATATTATGATTTCTGACAAAATCAGTGTGTAGTTATGCTGATACTTAAATATTTGTTCTAGCAGAAGAGGCTATATTTCTGTTCCATCCTACACTCCCCAGAGGAATTTTGGCAATATCAAGCCATAAATCTGTAGCATAACAAATGCTGTGAGAAAATCACGAGCCATCGGCTGAGCTGTTCTTCATTTTTTTTAAGCCGGTTTGCCCAATTTTTCAAACCAATTAACTGGCTAAGCCGATGGCTCGGCTGAGTCGTGCCCATTTCTACAAAGTACCTTTAATGAACAGCCTTTGCAATGTTTGGTGCTGTGTGGAAGATGAAATGCATTTTAGTATACTAGCTCTAGCTCTCTCTCTCTCTCTCTCTCTCTCTCTCTCTCTCTCTCTCTCTCTCTCTCTCTCTCTCTCTCTCTCTCTCTCTTGGTCGAACAGTTTTATTGCGAAGTTTTTCAATTTTCTGACTTTGGAGCTCAGCAAAAGTTACCTTTAGCATGTGTCATCATGTATTGATTTAATAAAGATACAAAAATACTGCATGTTGTCTTGTTATTGATCAATTCCGTCTTCGCATACCACACTACAACTCTCAATCCTGTAACCATACATGTATTTCCTGAAACTGGTGGTGAAAAATCTGCTCCGTGGTTGATACAATGAGCTATCAATTTAATTCAGGAAGATCACTAGTGTCAGTAGGTGCTACGTCTCGGCCTAATTTGCTGGCGCAACTGGCGCTCTGCAGTTGCAATGGCCGAGTGTTGTCGCAAACTATATTTAGTTTCATAAGATTTATCCATTGTATCTGATCGTAATTTCTCGTACTTATCATAATACATTTCGCATCTTTTTATTGTATTTGTCTGATGTCGGTATGCTTCCATCGGTGTTGCCTTGGGTTCGATGCTGGGAGGATGAAAAAAGAGGGGTGTGAACAGCCTATGCTTAGCTGACTTTGACAATCCATAAGAAGTCACTCTGTAGTGTGGGGGAGGAGGATGTTGGAGAGGAAGTAAAAAATGTGAGTTTCCACTGCAATCCCCATTGACTTGCATGGTAATCATTTGGAATGCATGCATTAACTGACAGGTACCCAAATTAAAACATTCATTAAAAATCAGGGATCCACAGTATCACCACCTAATGAACACTTTTGATTAATCCTTCCACAAGCTGCATCTCCACCAAAATTCAGAACAATCTGAGTGACAGTTTTGTAGAACTCAAAAATGGAAAAAAGCACAAAAATCCATAATTATATATATATTAAAAAAAGTTCAGCACCACCTGTTGAACTAATTAAGGTCTGAGGGTTGCAAGGAACGTGTCCACGAAGTTTCAAAGCAATTGGCTGAGTGGTTCATAAGTTGTTTTTTTTTTAATTAAACAAAAACAAGAACAGCCCTATCCTCAGCTGACCTTCACACTCAACCCATAATAAGTCCCACTTTAGTCTGGGGGATGAGGATGTTGGAGAGGAAGTAAAATATGCGAGTTTCCATTGTAATCTCCATTGGCTTACATGGTAATCAAAAGCATTACATGTATTAACCAACAGGTACCCAAACTAAAGAATTAATTAAAAATCAGAGATTCACAGTATCACCACCTAGTAGTGAACAACTTTGAATACTTTTCCCACAAGGTATAATTCCACCAAGTTTCAGAACAATCTGAGTGATATTTTTTTTCGGGGGGGGGGGGGGGGAAGTAAAAAAAATAGACTTCACACAAAAAATATGCAAGAGGACTGTGTGAACAGCCAATGCTAAGCTGACCTAGAGATTCGTCACACTTGTGGCTCTGTAAACTTGGGATAGGATCGAGGTCACCCATGTACTGAGTAAAAATCATAAAAAATTAGGAAAAAATGCAGTGCCACCTGGTGAAAAAATTAAGAACTGGGAGTCCCAAGGAGTGTTCCTGTGTAATATCCAAGCAATTGGGTAAGTGGTTTCAGAGAAGATTTGTTAAGATTTGCCCAAAAAAGGACATTAAAAAAAATGCCTAGAGCGTGACCATTTGAACAAAGTAGTTGGTCGAGACCCACCCAAGTACATTTCCACCAGGTTTGAAGTCAATCTGGAAGACGGTTTCAGAGAAATGCAGTGCCACCTAGTGAACAAATTAAGAACTGAAAGTCCCTACGAGTGTGTCCTGTGTAATATCAAAGCAATTGGGTGAGCGGTTTCAGAGAAGAATTTTTTTAATTTGCCCCCAAAAAGGACCCCGAAAAAATCACAAAAAAGCCCAAAACCACTGGAGCGTGACAATTTGGACAAACTTGATAAAGATCCACCCAAGGTACGTCGCCACCATGTTTGAAGTCAATCTGGGTGGTGGTTTTGGAGAAGTCAAAAATATGAATTATTATTAGAATGCCCATTGACTTGCATAGTAATCAACAGGAAAGGTGCATTTACCGACAAGTACCTGAACCGAAAAAAAAATCGTTAAAAATCAGGAATCCGCAGCAGTGCCACCTCGTGAACAACTCTGTTTGACTTTGGAGAAATCATCAACGTTGATGATTCCTCCAAGGTTTGACCCTTCCACAAGGCACGAGGAACTTATCCATAAAGTTTCAGCTTAATCTGAGTGATGGGCCTTCAGAAGAAGTGGAAAATATCTAAAACACACACACACACACACACACACACACACACACACACACACATACACACACACACACACACACACAATCTTAAAAAACGTAGAAAAAAATTGTAAGGTCACCCGGTGAACAAATTAAGAACCAGGAGTCCTAGGAGTGTTCTGCTGTAGTATAAAAACAATTGGGTGAGTGGTTTCAGAGAAGAAGCTTTTTTTTTTCTCTCTCTTTTTTTTTTTTTTTTTTTTTTTTTTGTGATATGCCCCAAAAAAGAACAAAAACATAATAATAACAAAAAAACAAAAACAAAATCCAAAAATCATTGGAGCGTGACCATTTGAACAAACTTGGTACAGACCCACCAAAGGTACATCCCCGCTAAATTTGAAGATAATCTGGTCCACAGTTTTGGAGAAGAAGTTGAAAATGATATTGTGAATGGACGACTGAGCCTTATAACAGCTTGAACTGGCTCACAAGCTGGTTAAACTTGTAGTACCGTGCATTGATGTCAGAGGGCAGCTACTACGTCCGCTGGCCAACATGGCGGCGAAGAGAAGTCTCAGGCTGTGTGTCCTGTTCTTTTTTTGTGTAACGTTTGTTGATAGCTGGACAAACGAAGATCTGGAGCTATTTGATATCGTTGAAGAAATCAACAAAAATTTTTACGAAGTTCTTGGCGTCGATCAGGTAAAGTGGGCTTCGCGTTATTGCACGTGTCTGAGTACGGACCCACCAGTGGCACCACTCACAGACAGTCCTCCATGTGCACAAACTGTCACAGAGAACAGGGAGCTGCCATCGAATGGCAGCTCCCTGCCGAGAAGAAATCGAAAATCATGCAACCGAGTAATTTGCTGAAGGTGACAACATAAGTGGCCAATGATTTAAATTTATCTGGCAGCATAAGTTGTCAGAAATTGAAACGCGTATAGTAAACTTGATGACGCTGTGATTTAATGATACACTGACAGGCTGACAGCGACAAAGTTCAGATGAGGCTATTAAAAAAAAAGATAAAGCCATTGAAACTGAAACTTAGCTGGGCCTTGAAACTGAAAACTCTTTCCCATTTACCGTGATTTAAAAGAGATGTGGTAACGGTTGCATTTTATCTGGTTTGGGAAATTCAAATCGATGAACAATGTATAGTGCTGGGGTAGACACTGACATTTTTCCTCACCATTCCCATAGGGCAGGTTGGGGGGGGGGGGGGGAGTTTCACCTTTCTAGTCTAGACTCCAGTATAGTAGGGTATGGATTAGTTTACTCCTCCAATGTAAGGCTTAAAGCCTTATGGGTCCCAATCTATTAGTAATTTAAAGTGTCAAATGAATAAATTGTGTTATTTTCATTAGTTAATGATTGTTAACATAACTATTGTTTATTAATTGCTATTTCATTGGATTGTCAAGGCACATGTCCTTAATATGTACTTTATTCTTTGCCAATAAAACCTTAAAACTTGTCCAAACATGCCCACATGATTTTACCTGCCTCCTGCAAAAGCCTGCACTGCTAGTTAAGCGCTGTATTACCAATGAACCTAGGTGGAGGTGAAATAAGGGGTGTCATTATATTAACAAATGTCCAATCAATGTAGAGAGATTGAACATTGAAGACAAATTCTACAAGGTCAAGAAATGCATAGAAACAAAGAACAAATGAATGATGGACAAAGGGGCAAAGGAAGGAATGAACATTTGCCTTGTTAGGGCTCCCAGGGCTGCATCTTTTGCATGGGCACAGACACCGGACACTGGAAATGCCTTAAGGTGCCTTTCCATATGTCTGTACGATGTCTGCATGCATTTGCCTATCTGTAGTGTGCATCTGCAAATTTCATTTCCATATATTTTGTGTTTTTATGTGCCTGTCTGCATGGTACCAGAAAATCTTAGACTTCACGTCATTTCAGTGCCATAAATTCCTAGATTTTGCACTGTCCATATCCACAGAGATTGCTCTAGATGGGTAATGTTGAATCCTGTTCATTTTTATTTTGCACACTATGGATACGCAATTGCATGCGGATACCTTGCGGACATATGGAAAGGCACCTTTAGCCTCAGAGACCGGGTACTGATTTTTTTCCCTTTGCCCAGAATTTTCCATTGCCAATTTTCTGTTAGAACAAAAAACAAACAAACTTGTCTTGTATTTGTATATGGATTGTATAATTTATGGTCAAATAGAATAATTCTATTTGTCTGTCTGAGTTCATGATATGTCAGACACCACGCCATTTGATTATACAACCTGTTGTTTCATCTAGTGATCACAAAAACTACCAAAAATAAAATGCCACTTTTTCAGAACAAGTATTTTGTTACTAATTTTACGAGTGATTGAAGGTGACCTGTGACTGTAGACCACAGTGGCCAACAAGTGTGCATAGCCAGTACCATTACATCTTACATATTATTTCGTACTCTCTTTATAGTCTGCATCTTCAGCTGAGATTCGTCGTGCATACCGAAAGTTGTCTCTCCAACTACATCCAGATAAAAACAAAGAAGAAGGTGCAGAAGAAAAATTCAGACAGGTGACAATGTGGTTACATTATAAATGTACATGTCTTACGTGATAACTTCTGCTTCAAAGTGATCTGGGAGTAATGATTCATTGAATCAGAATTTTGATGAAAAACAGCATTATATCACAACCTCATTTACCATTCCACTCCAATAGATACATATGTATGGTAAAATCCAACAAGTGGTAAGTTAGTCAATATCTTTGCTGTTTTGTATATGCTTTATTCAGTTTTTGTATAGATAATCTACAATGTATAATCAGTGATGGTATAGAAGGCTTTCAGGTTATGTCATACCAAAGGTAGCAGGTTCGAGTCCCGCTCGTTCCGAATATAAAATATACATTTTTCGGCATTCCCTTAATGCTGGTGGATTTAAGTCCCCGATTCTGGAAATAAATGCAGACTCAGTAAATATACTGCATTACCGTGTTGATATGGCACTCGCACATAACTACCTCCATTGAACCATTCTTTTAGGAATGGGGATTTGGTCGAGTGGATATGTGCGTTTCCCATTTCAGCTAGGCGACTGGTGCCAAAGGTAGCAGGTTCGAGTCCCGCTCGTTCCGAATATAAAATATACCATTAAGCACATTCATTTATCATGAACTATATCACACTAAGTTTCTGTTTCAGTTGGTAGCAGTCTATGAAGTACTGAAGGATGAAACAAAAAGACAAAGGTATAATTATACATTTTAAGTCCCTGTAGACTCAAACAAACATGGATAGAATGCTTGTATGAATGATATTTACGTGTATCATGTGTGTAAAATGTACATCTGTACTGTGCTTGAATCAAAAGTGTGGCATCCCATTGTACACCACAGAAGATGCGGCACATATATTATTTTTCCTGTGTTGCTAAAATTTTGCTTGGTGTCTGCTTATTCAGCTGGCTAATGAAAACACAAGTTTTCCAAATCTTTTTGGAATATCTGGTCCCCTACCCTCCCCATTCCCTTTCAGTTTGCACTGATCAGGATAACTATGGTGCCCAGTAATTTTTTTTTTTTTTTTTTTACACTACTGTGAATTCATTAAATTTTGCTATGTACTTTTTATTGCTGATGCTTTAAAACAGTGAAATTAAGGGCATGGCAAAAAGTATTTTCAACATGGCATTGATAAAAAATACAAAAAAAAATTGTGAATTTAAAGTCTTAGTAAAAGGTCCAAATTTCAAAAAGCATGAAAATAAATACCCTTCGAAATACATGTATTCACACTATGTCATGATGAAGCAGTTTCAAATACATTATTATTAAAATGCATTTGAGAGTCTGTGTCACAGTGTGTCACTGTATAAATTACATTGTGGGCTCTCAGAAATGAAAAGGGCATTGGTTGGATCTCACAAGGTATATATGATATATGTTCTTTACAGACATTATGTTCATAATAGCTTCAATATTTTAGGACAATACAGACCTTAAACTTACTTACCGACTCTTGCCACCGCAGAGTGACAATCATATGCCTGACTGGTTTCATAGTATAATAGTACGCCTTTGTTGTCAAGTTAGGTCTGACGAGCTACCTTGACCTACGTTGCATAATTCAGCATGTGTGGGAAGGTATCGTTAAGCTTTTCACTTAATGAAACTGCAGTCTGCAGTTTCAATACATAAATTTCTTTGTATTAGGAGAGCAGCCTGGCGCCTCAGAGTTTCACACTGGTATGCTGACCTGTGGGTGCTGTTAGATACAGCAGTGTTGAACATCCAATGTATACTGTATCTACATGTTGTCACATACCCAGTCACCATCTGTCTGTGATGATGCTTTTGCTGGCTGTCCTACCTGTTGCAAAGTACTGTGGTGAAGTCTTAGTGGTCAGAATAAGCAAGTAGATTTTGAAAGGTTCTTATTCTTTGAATTAATTAGCATGAGTGTTGAAAATTATGCTGATTGAAATTGTGTCTCAAATGCAAATTTTTAAATCTATTATTTACAGAAAATGGAGGTGAAAGTTTTGTTTGTATTTAATTTTTTAAAAGATATGTGATTACTATTACTATTACTATTTTTTTTATCAGGTATAATAATGTCCTTGAGAATGGCCTGCCCGATTGGCGACAACCTGTATACTACTATCGCCGTGTGCGGAAGTTGGGGCTGATTGAACTGGGTCTTCTTCTGCTACTCATATTTACAGTGGGCCATTATCTGGTGATATGGTCAGTTTATCTGGAGAAAAAGTTTGAACTGGTATGTGCACTGGAGTCACATTAAATTTGTTGTCGAGGTTTAAACTGGAGGGGGCCAAATTGTCGCATGTACAGTGAAACATCATTACAATGACACTCAAATATCTGACATATTCAGTTACCTGTCACCTTTCTAGGGGAACGAGTGATGTCAGGGTTATGAGCTGTCACTGTATTGACATACTTTTGCCTATAGAAATCTACAGAGCCTGGGAGGTGATGGTTATCTGCATCTTGTTTCGAAGTCATTGTTATCCATGTATTTGAATAAAAATTGAAGAATGTGCTCTTAACCCATTCTTGGTCAGAGTACAACTGAGTCAGTAGCTTTCCTTGGTGCGGCTTGGGCATAGTGCACCCACCACATGCCAAGAAAAGCTATTGACCTAGCGTGTGCTATCATGAATGGTCTTACATGCAAATCTCAGCCAGGCAGATGACAATTTACATCTGGGCACTTTTTCGCAGTTTGAGTGGGAAAGCGTGAGGGAATATATGGCCTGAACCAATAGCTTTTCTGGGCCTGCGCTAGGGATTTTATTTTGTTTGCCGACTTGGCTAAAATCACTTAAATCTTTGAGCCAAAATCAGCTTCCGTCTTCAAACATTTTATCTTGTTGGTGGCAGTTCAATGATAAAACAATAAAACTGATGTTGAAACTACAGAGTTACAAATTTTTTTAGCCAATTTGGCTAAAAGGTTGTAAATTCTTTTAGCCAAATTCCACAACCATTAGCCTTGTGCTAATGGCTAGTGCCAGCCCAGCTTTTCTTGTGGACTTTGTGCACATCAGTCCCCTGGGGAAAGCTGTTGACTGGGTCCCCAGTGTTTTAAGGGTTAACTGTTTATGCATGTGCCTTGTAGAATGTCTTGACACTGTCACAACTAGAACCGAGGTACAACTGTGACTTTATCATCTATTGCATTATTTAGTTTCGCCTTGTTAGGTTTCCGTTATATTGAGATTTTAATGGCTATGATTGTTCAAAGAAACTTTTAAAAGACCAAGTATGGATTAAATTTGGAGATGCATATGCTCAGTCTTTTGTAGTTTGATTGATGAAATTAAAAAAAAAGGTTGATTGCAATAACTATAATTTTTATGTTATGTGTTTACAACAGTTACGGAGTGGCAAGCTGAAACTGAAATTGGGTGCAGCAGATATTTAAACTGTAGGAACGCTTCAAATCATACTTTTTTTGCATATGTAGGTTATTTTTTCTTACAGTTGTCTGATGTAAAGTTGACAACCAATATTTAAATTCTTGATGTCTATAATAATTATGTTGTTTTATTCAAAATGAAAAGTTTTCCTTTGTGTAAAGAGTTTAGGCTTAAATTATTGTACCACAGGAGGAAATATTCCGCTCATCAAGGAAGAAAAAAGACAAAAGAAGCCGAAAAGCAAAGCGTGCTGATGATGATGATGATGAAGTAGATGAAGCCCTTCAGGAGGAACTGGACTCTATTCCACGTCCAAAGTTATGGGACTTGATTCCTATCCGTATGGTGACAGGGCTCTGCTGGGCAGTGCTGTCAATACCTGAGTGGATCAGAGCTTTCAAGGAATATATGGCTCAGCGTCAACAGGCAAATAAACAAGATGAGGAATCATCAGATGAAGAAGAAGAAGAAGGTATTTCACTTTGGGAACCATGGTAGAATAATGTTTCTCATGTCCAGGTGCTTATACAATTTGGCCAGTGGATCTCGTGAAAATGAAGATTTTACAAGAGAAAAAGATGCATGTTTTCTGGAAGCTTGTTGAATGGTGTACATGTATTTTATTGTTTAATTCAGAAAACTTTGGTTTGTACAAATGGAAAGATATTTATGCCCCCCTTCGAAGAAGGTGGGGCATATAGCGTTGCACATGTCGGTCGGTCTGTCTGTCGGTCGGTCGGTAGACTGTGGTTTCCGCACAATAACTCAAGAAGTTTTTGAGCTAGGACTTTGATACTGTATAGGTTTATTATTCTAGTCAAAAGCTAGGCGAAGTTCGAAGATGGGTGACCTTGACCTAATTTCCAAGGTCACAGTGGTACCTGAGCTAACTTTGGTTTCCGCACAATAACTGAAGAGGTTTTTAAGGTAGGACTTTTATATTGCACAGGATTATAGTCCATATTTGGGGCTAGGGGAAGTTTGAAGATGGATGACCTTGACCTCATTTTAAAGGTCACAGAGCCACTTTACTGAATATGGTTTCATGCTTTCTGCATGATAACTTATACCTTGGAGCTAGAACTTTTATATTGCACAGCTTTATGGTTCTCTGTAAGGGCTAGATTGATGTTGAAGATGGATGACCTTGACCCAGTTTTCAGGGTCACAGAGAGATTGTAGAATTCCTGTGGTTTCCGCACAATAACTCAAGAAGTTTTTGAGCTAGGACGTTGATACTGTACAGGTGTATCATTCTAATCAAAAGCTAGGCGAAGTTTGAAGATGGGTGACCTTGACCTAATTTTCAAGGTCACAGTGGTACCTGAGCTAACTTTGGTTTCTGCACAATAACTGAAGAGGTGCTTAAGCTAAGACTTTTATATTGCACAGGATTATAGTCCATATTTGGGGCTAGGGGAAGTTCGAAGATGGATGACCTTGACCTCATTTTAAAGGTCACAGAGCCACTTTACTGAATATGGTTTGATGCTTCCTGTGGTTTCTGCACAATAACGCAAGAAGTTTTTAAGTTAGGACTGGGATACTTTACAGGTCTATAGTTCTTGCTAAGGGCTAGAAGAAGCTTAAAGTTTGGTGACCTTGATTCAATTTCCAAGGTCACGTTGGTACCTGAGATTACTTTGGTTTCCACATGATAACTGAAGAGGTTTTTAAACTAGGACTTTTATTTTCCACTGGATAATTGTCCGTATTCAGGTCTAGGTCAAGTTTGAAGATGGATGACCTTGACCTAATGTCAAAGGTCACAGAGCCATTTGGTTGAATACTGTTTCTGCATGATAACTTGCAATTTAGAGGTAGCACTTTTATATTGCACAGCTTTATGGTTGCCTATAAGGGCTAGTTTGAGTTTGTAGATGGGTGACCTTGACCCAGTTTTGAAGGTCACACACAGACAGTAGACTTCCTTTTTTGTTTTTCGCACAATAACTGAAGAAGGTCAAGTGAAAATGAGTGACCGTGCCATAATTTCCAAGGTCATAAAGACACTTTGCTGAATATGGTTTCTAAATGATGACTAATTTTTCAGCTATAACTTTTATATTGCCCAGGTTTTTAGTCGTTTTTTAAGGGCTAGGTTAAAGTATAAAGATATGTGACATTGATGTATGATCAACCTTCACTAATTTTGTAAGGTCACAAGTGCCCCTTCTACCTCTATCAATAGGGTAGCGAGGGCAAGGGTAATGAGGGAGGGGGGCATCTATGTTTTACAAACATATCTTGTTTACTTACTTACTTCTTACTTGCTTACTTTTCTTTAATTGTGAACAAATTTTGTGGTCATTCAGGACATGAGAAATTGGCAGACATTGTAAATTGTATGATTAATGTTGTATAAATTGTATATATTATTGCACAACTTTATTCAAGTACACATAGGCCTACTATTAAAGTGCATAAGATAAATTTTACCAGATTGTGTCTCAATTTTCCTCAGACAATAAAGTTCATGAACAGAAAATAAAACCATAAAGTAAAGTGTCATTTTCAAGCAATAAAGTGGGTCAGTTTTGATTTTTAAAAAATGTGCCCAAGTGTTGTTTACATGTGCGAGATTAGAGACCTTTATAGGTGAAATAAGAGTTAGGCCTCTTTGTAATTAATATGTGACTGTGAATGCAGAGCAGCTGAGGAAAGCAAGGAGACGGCAGCGAGTGGAGACCCCTGAGTTCACACCTGAGATGGCAGCTCCTCAGCAACCAGTGATGTACAACACAGCTGTCGACCACACCACATGTCCACAGCCAGAGTCTACCATCAAGATAAAGGTGGCCCAACATTTCTCCCTGTTAACTGAGTATCAGTTGGTTCTTGTATTAAGTTAGTGACAACTTTCTAATCCTGTATAAGTGCTTTTTAACCCTAGTACTGCTGAATTGTTTTTTTTTTTTGTTTTTGTTTTTTTTTTTTTGTTTTTGTTTTTTTTGTTTTTTGTTTTTGTTTTTGTTGTTTTTTTTTTTTTTTTTTTTTTTTGTTTTTTGTTTTTTGTTTTTGTTTTGTTTTTAAACTTTAATGTTATGGTATGTAGCATATGCCATGTTCGTCACTTTAGGGCTTGTTAATGTTAAGACCTAACGTAGCAAATGTCACCAAGGATGAGTTACCCTTAGGTGTATAAGGTGCCACACGCTACCCTTACACACAGTCCCTGAAGAGCCCAAGTCGGGTGAAATGCGGCAGACTTTATTAAAATGATAGTTTTGATTTTAAACACTTCGAAGCCATCTTTCACTTGCCAGGTTGTGTTCTTAGAGCTTTTTAATGTTGTGATAGTATGCTATATTGTGTCTCTTTAGAGGTTGTTAATGCTATGATATGTGCATATATGTACACTATTTCATGTCACTTTCTTGGTGGAACAGTTTATACTATGTCACATCACTTTTAAGTTTTTTAATGTTATAGTATATTGTACATACTATGACGTCAGTTAAGAGCTTTTTAACAGTGCAGATTGTAGTACATGTATGTACTCAATACTATATTGTATCACTTTCGAGCATCTTAGTTTATAATACTGTATAAGTGGAAACATTCAGGAGGTATTTAATTTCCCGAATGGAACCCCTGGGGGAAATTAATTCTGGGAAATTATTGGCAATCGTACTTGGCTACAGACTGTTACTGGCAGTCATGAGTTGGGACACCCCTGATGCTGCATAAATAAACAATCATGCAGCAAACTGTGACCACATGGTCTAAATTTGTTGTAACTTTCTCGACGCCTTTTTTGCCCCTTGACCCACTTGCCGATTTAACTGCTGCCATTGTAGCTTTTCTTTCTGGCGTAAGTTGTTCCGACTCATTTTGTTGAAGCCACTTCAACGTATTTGCTGACACCGTATAAACTAGCACTTGTTTACCAATCAGTCACTTCCTTACATCTGCCAAAGGAACCTGCCACTGCACAATCCCTGGAAAAGTACACAATTTCTGTGTCACGTGATAAGCCACTTCTCCTGGCGTGGCATTGGTCTCCATGGGTGTTAAAGAGCTTTGGTGATTTTTTTTCTTTTCTTTTTTGTCGCCTGTTGGATATAGTCTTCTCCCGTGGGTACTGACAGAGAAGAGCACCCCTGTGCAACCCCACTTATTTATCAGTCAAGATGACCTGTCATCAAACCACTTGCCAACACAGTCACCTGTGATGACTGGTACAACCCAGTCCTACTGTCCAGTGAGGCTGAACATGCTGACCCATACTTGATGACATCAGAATACAACGTAATGTCTAGGTGTCCCCTAGCAACATTACACTGCTATATATAAAGGCCATGCACACAACGCAGCATTCAGTTTTGATTGAATCACATAACTGTGGATTTGAAAGATTTCAACTGTCTGCACTACTAGGCATAAGATTAGAGTTATGCTCAACCTGTGGTCAATTGTTACTCATCAGCCTCTGATGAGTCCAGTGAAGGATGAAACACGTCAGGCTTATTTGGCACACTGTATATCTGTTCTTATTACCACTTGCCCAGTCTTCTCATGCTGGATACATGTCATAGTGACAGAGTGACTGATGATATGTGTTTTTTTTTTTTTGTTGTTTTTTTGTTTTTTTGCTGCATGCTCCAGGAAGGTGACTGGACTGACGATGAGCTGTCTCTTCTGGCCAAGGCTGTCGCTAAGTTTCCTGGGGGTATCCCAGGCAGATGGGAAAAAATAGCCAACATGGTGGGGCGATCTGTAGCAGAGGTGAGACTTGCAAAATGCTCATTTGATGACACATGTGTAGTTAATTTCAACATGATACAGTCCACAGTTTTTCAGAGAGCCCTATATAACTTTCAGTACTTCTCATCAAGTGTTTGAAAATCTAGATCCAATGATTGTGTGACATTGATTTATTTTTCAAGGTTATCAAGCACTTAAGAAAAGGACACTTAATTCAATATCATTGTAAACAATAAGGCGAGTGACCCAAATATATCACAAATGTGTATCATGTGGAAGCTTCATATTGCATAATATGGCAAACCTTCATTAATTAATTTTCAAGTTCGTAGATTTAATACATTTCAGAAAATGATATTTTGGTGATGATGTTCAGTAGAGCATTGGGAACTTTTGGAGTCTGTACTAAAAAAGGTACATGTAATGATATTTTGCTGCAGGTTCTGGTTCACAATTAACTTGGGTGTACTCTGTGAGTGTAAGTTATACAGTTGCTCAAACCTGGTGATTTAAATTAATTCCTGCAGCAGGTACATTGATCAGAGTAGTCGCAGTCAAATTTTTTTCATGAAGTGAAACGTTTTATCAAAGGAATGTCTTCATGTGTGGTAGTACTTGATAAAAGCTTGGAAGATCTATTTGCAGCCCCCTGTTTATTTTGATATTTACAGGTAACTGCCAAATCAAAAACTTTGAAGTCTGGATATGCAATTCAGGTGGACCCCTCTGCACAAGGTAGCCAAGGAACTTTTACAGAATATTTTGCTCCTTTTCATCGAAGCTCACATGACCAGCATAGATCAGTATCCTGTCTCTATGTTTTCACAAGTCCCATCACTTTGGATGTCTCCACACAACGCCATTATGTATTTCTTAGAAGTTTGTACTCAGTTAAATGTGCAGTTTTGCAGAGCCAGTTTTGGTTATACATGTATTGGGAAAAGCATCTTTCTGGCAAGTCTCACAGTTTCACAAAATCAGTTTTGACTCTCTGTAACAAATGAATGTGTGGTTGCCTGAAACTGGTTTTCAGTTCCAAAATAGTTTTCGTCACATTAAATACAATCTAAGGTGACAAAAATATTTTTGTTTTTCTTTTTTTTTTTCTCCTTCCCAAGAATCAATCCATTATTCATTAATAAATGTGTACATGAATACATGTATTAAAGAATCCAGCTGGGCATCATGAGAGTGGCTTATTAGAAGTGGGTGAGCAAAATGAACATAAAATAGAGGGAAAGAGACCAGATATTTGTAACGCATCCATGACAATTATTGTTGTCATGCATGTACTAGAAATAAAACGTAAGATATGGAACAGACTTATCACAGCACATGCACATGAGTCAAAGGTCACCTCTTTGTTTCTTCTCTGATAGTCCTTTTCAGGATAAATCAAAAAAAGTATGTACGTATAATGCACATTTGCTAAATTTGTTAGTATCTAAAGAATAGGGGAAAAATTTGGAGTTCAACTTGCAGTCAATGCAATACCTGAAGTGTAAGTGGTTTTCCCGGGCAACCAATAGATAGACACGCCTATATGGCTCCTCCCACTTATAAACAAAGCAGACAGGTTTCTTGCAAAAGTAAGAGCCAAAAACTTAAGCCAATCAAATGACAATCACAACTTTATCCTTTATTTTATAGAAATTCATGTTTAATGTTAATACATTGAGTATTTGCACTTTTTGACAGGCATTATTTTTACGATGTTCCTAACCTGACGTCATGAAAAAAGCCTGTCACAAAGTGTAAAGAAGCAATTCTTAAATATATACATACATGTGTGTGTGTGCACATATATATATATATGTAATATACAATATGTACAGAGAGAGAGAGAGAGAGTTCCTGTTAATAGGAAAAAAATGTGAAAATGTAACACTCCCTTAAATGTCTGGCTGTCCATCCACATCATGATGTCATCATGTATCCTCATGCAGCTTTGCCTTTGTAGCTTAACATTGTTTTGTAACTTATACCTCCGATGAGGAACCACCTGTCTTGAGAGACGACAGTAAGGTCATCCTCAAGGGTTGTCTTTCAAGACAGGTGTGAATGTAATGGGAGATATGAAGGGACTCTACGGGATCCCCCAACACATTTGCTAATTACTTTTTATCATACCAAAGTCAAATACATTTGCATTAGGAAGGCAATACATGTACATTCTATTTTTCATTTCAGTAGAAGACAAATAGGTTAAGTGATATCATAATAAATGATGTGTAGCAGAAAAATACGTACTACAAATAGTGAAAACTTATTATAATGACAGCATCTGTTCCCCACAAAATGTGTCTGATATCTGAGTATGTCAGATAAATGTTCAAGTAGCAGAGGAATCTGACTTAAGTCCCTCAAAATGTGTTGGTAAGTGGATATGTTGAACACCTGAGTGTCATTATGATGAGGTGTCACTGTGCCACACATCACAAGAAGGCAGGTGTTAGGTGATATCAAGTAGAGGTTACCATTTAAAAATGTTCATTATTATTTTTGTGTTTATTTTATTACAGGAACCACAGGAGCTATTAATGATCCAGTACATTTTAAAAAAGGAAAAGCAATCAGCGATGATATCATATCTCAGAGGACTATTGACAGTAATGCCCCAGACGAGGGCAGTGACTCTAATAAACGCCAGAGGCGTACCAAAGCAGCAAAAACTGCAGATAGAACTATGATGATAACACAGCAGAAAGGGGAGGACACAAGTAGTAGCAAGTCAGAAAATCACATTGAATCTCAGCGAGAGATGCAGGGGAATAAGGGGAACAGTGCCACAATGGATAGCACGACAGAAGCACCAAGTGGTGCCGCCAGTGTGGTATGGAACCAAAGCCAGCAGAAAATACTGGAGTGGGCTCTTGGACAATACCCCAAAGGAACGCCAGAGAGGTGGGATAAAATTGCAGAACACATACCTGGCAAAACAAAAGTAAGTGTAAAAACTCAAATGCTTGATGATAATATGTTAATTAGATTCTATAACTTTCATTCAGAAGTTTAATACATGTACTTGGTGCTTTTACAATTCATTTCCAGAGTTTTCCTCTTGATTTTTTTCTGAAAGTTTACCACAATCTTTGATATCATTTTGGAGGGTCTCTAGTATTGTCAAAGGATCACAGGGATAAAAATTTTCAATAAATCTATTTAATCGACATTTATCATCATCTTTAAAAAGGAAACCATAAGAAGAAGAAATTAAATCATCCTTAAAGTATGGACATATATTTGAGACACTGCCACTGCAATATCATCCAAATTATCATAAAATGTCAAATGTTTTTCCCCTTCAGTTCAAAGTTGGAGAATCAGTCAACAGCTCTCCTTTGTGTGCTGTGTACACACAGGAAGGCTGTTGACCTTTCATTAGTCTCCATCGTTAATTACATCCTGGTCAATGGGAGGTTATATTAATGTAGGCTTAACCATGAAATCAGGGGCTCCCATTGGCCAGTAGTTTGTATATATACTGCCTCAGACCCAGATTCTCCAGTCAACAGATCTGACCTGCAGGACCAAAGATCCACCTTTTCTTTAGTGGAAGTTTTTGCTGCGGCTACTTGAATGAAAGGTTTATCATTGAAAAGTGAATCTGAATAATAGTAATTCAGATAAGCACCAATAGATGTATATACATGTACATGTATATAATATTTTTAATTAGTTAGAAAATAGGAGAGGTGATTCAGGCGATATGGACCTATTCAGTAATATCACCGTACATTTAGTCGAATAACATATGATATGGCTAAACTTGATATTCCACAGCACTCCAGCAAAGTAATATACAATGGTGCCTTTCAGAAAGACCACCTTTGGAAGACCCCAGATCCTGCTTATGTTGTAAATTTATCCATAATTGCAGACAACTTGCCACTTGAAACCAGTTCTGGTTGGCATTAAAGGTGGTTTGAAATAACTGCCACTACTGTAAAATTATGAAGACACTGTATCTCTTTGCTTCTGTTGCAGGAGGAATGCATCCACAGATTTAAATACTTGGCAGATGTGGTCAAGAAAAAGAAACAAGCCATGCAAAGTCGAACACCACCCACTGCTAAAACTGAAGGATCAACATGTGCCTGAGATTTCACCAACTAAAAGCAGATGCATAGTACATGGGTGCTAACTTTTGTCTTTTTTTTCTTCCAGCACCAGCATGTTTTCCTGTACTTGCATGGCAGGTTTGTCATTTATTGTCTCGCTCGCCAGCTTAAGCTGTTGGCGAGACTAAGCACTCACTTTCCGTCCGTCCATCCGTCCATCCGTCGATTAACAAAAAACTATGGAGTGGCATTTTTTTCACTAACGACATTGCATAGGGCTTTCATTCTTGGGTAAATGACTTTATAGTGATGGTCACTACATATTTGGAGAACCACTGTCATACTTCATCGGTTACATCATGTTTGAATAAGCATTGTAGAAAAACTTCTGAGTGGCATTATTTTACTAAGTACACCGGGGCGGGCTTTCATACTTGGGTAAATGATTGATAATGATGGTCACTACAGATTCGTACCATCACTGTCACACTTCATTGGTTACATCATGCTTGAATGAGAAATGTAGAAAAACTTCAGAGCGGCATTATTTCACTGACTACACTGGGTAGGGCTTTTTTACTTCGGTAAATGATTGATAGTGATGGTCACAGCAGATTTGTACCATCACTGTCACACTTCATTGGTTACATCATGCTTGAATGAGCATTGTAGAAAAACTTTAGAGTGGCTTGAATTATGCTGGCGAGACATTCATGCCCCCTGGGCATGGCTCTGGTCTTTCATGTTGTTAATGCAGGTTCCAAAGTGAAAGATAGTCAACCATGAGAAAATGATGACATTTTCAGTCTTAGTGCAGGCCAAGACTATAAATGTACTAGAGATTGAGTGAAGACTGCTTCAAGTGTAATGGTTATCCAATTGAAATTTTGGTGCTGTGAAAGTCTGTCAAATGTCTCTATACTCCATAGCCAATCCAGTCACTGTCTATGTGTAAACCTATATACCTTAGTTAAACACCGTTATCATGTTCGATGCAAAAATTTTGGAAAATTCAAGGCTCCATCTGCCAAATGAATTTATCAATGGATCATCAGCAGGAAACTGTGAAGCATGTTTCGCAACCTTCAATTCCCAGTCACACTTTTTGTGATGGCAGCTGCTTGCCTTCAGCTTGTGCAGTGAAACCTCATTATAACGACACTCAGATATCCGACATATTCAATATAAAGACACAAATTTTCACGGGAAAAGGTTTTTTTTTTTTTTTGTTATTTGATTCGTTTATCTGACATATTCAGTTATCTGTCACATTTACTTGGGAACGATGGTGTCATTGTAACGAGTTTTCACTGTATTTGATAAAGACCTCTCACTCGAATTTTAACACTACATGTAGAAGGACAAGGCAAGTGTTGATGAAAGTGGATACATGATGTGCCAAATGCCTGACCAGTTGTGTCAATATTAGGACGCATCAGAGGCAAATGAGTTCTGTTTTAACCCCAGGGTAAACATAAATGGTTATGTTTACTAGCAACAGGCAGTTGGGCCGCTTTCCCAACTCTCTGCTGTGTGGTTCAACAGAAAGAGAATGCTGCGTTAGACACATCGGCCTTGTAAAGGGCAGGATAATGTCATCACAAGTATGGGCAATGTAACTACATTATGAAGTAACTGTTATGACGTCGATCACATATTGGCTGTCAGTCTACTGGAAGGGAGAGCTGAATTAAATTATTATGCCAGCTGTCAAGTACTGTAGTTCTAGAAATGTTCGGTCTCGATTTAATTTAGCACTTTTTATGCTACCACTCAAAGCGCGAAATTACAATGCGCGAAAATAAGTTGCATTGTATTTCAGTACATTGTATGGCATTGGATTGCTCAAAATTAAAATGCGCGAAAATTCTGTAACGTAAGAAAAATTGAGTTTGTGCAAAATTAAACATGCGCAAAAATTTCTAGAACTGCAGTATGACGTGTGTTTGATTGACAGGCCATGTGTACCAGATAGGGCAAAAGAAGCATGTTTATCTTTGTAAACCACTGGGAGAGAAGAGTCTCTGCACTTAAATATTGGCCATGTCTGCATCATAAATCCAATCTGTTTATGACCTACATGACTTTTATGTGACACTATTTCTATCATATTTTGATTGCTGGGGGAAGTTTGCAGCATTCTCATTCTCACTTGAATTTAACCCTTTCCCATTCGAATTGTCCCAAAGCACCTGGATGTAAATTGTCATCTGCCTAAACAACTTGACTTATATTTTCTCCTTACTAGAAAATATTTTTGCTAAAATTTGTATGTAAGACCATTAATGATGGCACGCCCTTTCTTTGGCACGAGATTGGTGCATAGTGCCCAATCTGTGCCAAGGAGATCTATTGACTCAGTTGTACTCTGACTAGGAATGGGCCAAAGAATGTATGAATGTGAAAGAGGATAAGTGATTGTGAACTGGAGACAGTAGTCATGGAAACTGCCCCTGGCAACAGCCCAAAAGTGGTCCCATGAAGCAGGTGTTCACTCAATGGAGGTACATTTTATATGGACCAGATGGCATCAGGGACCTGATAAACTTGGTCACTTCCCTTTCACAGCCACATTTTGGGCCGAGTCAACAGCTTTCCTGGGCACGCTTTGGGTGCAATGCACCCAAAGTGCACCGAGGAAAGCTGTTGACCTGGACTATCATATTCTAGGTAAATACTGGCCTTCTGGTACTTGAATGAAAGGTCCTTTTTTTTTACAGCAAACGGGTATCTAACATCCATATTATAATTCAAAGCAGTTCATTTTGAAATAGTTTGACTTTAGTCGCAGTTGGCACTGAAAGAGTTAATGAAGTGGTCTCATAAATGAGAGATTGCAGTAATTATTTCTTCTTAACCCTCAAAGTGCTAATCACGGCTATAGTCGTTTTCTCACTACTGTTAAACATATAATGGTTAAAAGATTTAAATTCCTCATGAAGATACCTTTCATTCAAATACCAACAAGCCCAGTCTAAAGCAAAAAATAGTCTTAGTCAAGAGCTTTTGTCGGGACACTTTGCGGGCATTGTGCGCAAAGAGCTTCGAGGAAAGCTGTTGACTCCGTCGTAAATCAGCGCTTTAAGGGTTAAAACAGTAGTCCCTCCTTTGAAAGACCAATTCTTTTGGAAACCACCTTCTTTGAGAGACCGCAGTTATCTGGTCTTTCTGTAGTACTTTTCATGTTATTTATACCTCCTTTGAAAGACCACCTGCTTTATGTGACCGCCTTTTGGGTGGCACTAGGGGTGGTCTCTCAAAGGAGGGACTACTGTAAATGCAAGTCAGAAGATGTCCTTGACAGTGGTTGGGATTCGAAAACACTGCCTGCACCAAGCACAGTTGACCTGGAATATGCTGCCCTCCTGAGTATCACTTGCAATTCTCGTGCAGTTGGGTTTTTCTTCAATCTTTTCCTTGTTAACTTTATTATTGTTAGATTAAGCATGAAAAGATCATTCATTGTACTTTACATATAATGAAAGCAACTTCTTTTCAAACTCCTACATCTGTGCAATGATCACATACACAATAAATCTATATATCCCCATGATCTGGGTTCCCAGGGATCAGGATAAACAAGCAAATAGTGTTTAAAAAATTCCCTGTGGGGGAAAATTAAGGGAATTTGTTTTGCTTGGATGGATAGCACTTCTGTGAAACAGGACCCTGTGTACTGTTGGAAAAATGTTGCTCATTTTGGCTGGCCTCGAAACAGAACACTGGGGGAAAAAATAAAAATAAACATGACAACGACAGCAGCAGCAGTGCAGTGGCAAAGACGACATCATCACAGCATGTTGATTAGAGTATTTGGAGGTAAAGGCGCAGTGATTGGAGATGGTTGTAGTCAGGAGAAAACCATGGACATCACACGGGGGAAAAAGATTTTAGACAGGAAGAATTCAGGGTGTTTTAATTTGAAAATTCTATCTGAACTGTGTACATGCATGACTGAAACAATCTTCAGAATCTATTTATTTAATCCTCCAAAATAACCTTATCATGTTAAGTTGTATTTAAACATCACGAAACATGGAAAAAATATATTAAAAATATTATATTCAACCATTTTTGGTTCTTTGTCATGACTATCTTTAAAATTATCAACAAAATAACAGCTTTGTTGCATAATAATCTTTGAAAATGAACTTTACAAATGCCCAAGGGCTTGTATTAAATTTTCTTTGTTTACCTTACACAAAGATACAAAGTTGTAAGATTTTGATGTTCCAAAGTCAGTTTTGTTGCTCTTTTGCTCTTTTTCATGTGCATAAATCAATAGAAGAAGTTGCTGAGACATTGTTAGCTTCAAGAAATTATTGATTTAGGTACATGTAGTCTTTATTTACCAAAATCTGACAGTTCCTACCTGAGATATATCTGTATTAAGTTGAGGGTAAGTTGTAACTTTCAATTGTTCACCATTCTAAGTTTCCAGTTTTCAAATGTTTCTCTGATTTGCAGTGGGATTAGGACATAAAAATTTTGACATATGAGAAAGAGCCTATTTTGAAACCACAATTAGAGGAAATCTTTAAAAAAAAAAAAAAATCTATTTGGGGTTGCTCATGACCTTAACCCTGTCCCCTCAAGCACCCAGATGTAAATTATTGTCTGCATCAATGTTTTTAGTTAAATTTTTCATCAATTTAAACTACCTATAACGAAAATTGTAGAAAAGACATAACACATGTATTATGATAGCATGCCTCAGATCAGCAGCCTACCTCAGTGCTGTGCTTAACCTGTGTGAAGAAAGGTTGTCAATCACTCTATGTTATAATTAGGAAGGGGCTAAAAAAACAAAAACAAACAAATATGTTGTAAACTGAAATCCTTATCCTGGTGTGAATGAGATCTCAGCATTGACAAATGCCTGTCTGCAGACAACTGTGATCTGTTAAAAACATGTAAACTGAAATCCTTATCTTAGTGTGAATGAGATTTCAGGATTCAAAAATACCTGTATACAAACTACTGTGATCTATTAGAAAACAATGTTTTGATAGGGATGTGGAATCTCTTTCCATGTCCCTGTTTGGATAAAGGTTGTGGAGTGCACCACTGAAAAGCCAAAGACTGCACCAGTTCTTGGGCACACAAACTTGATAGGAAAGTGTATGACAGAGTTCACCACATGTACTGAGTATGTGTTTCTCCAATTTAATTGGACTGGAGGTCAAGAAAATCAAAATCAGTTTCTCTGAATGTGTTCATGATTTAGGACAAATGCCAGAATTGTTATTCATATAGTTTATATGACACGCCATTTTAACATTTAATCAGATTTATGGATATCCAAAATTGAATTCTTGATATTAATAATTATTTATGGATATCTGAAAATAATTTTTGATATCAGGAATTCATTTATTGATATCAATAAGTGATTTTTGGATATCAAAAAAATCATTTATTGATATCCAAAATTGATTTTTGGATCTCCAAATTGAATTTTGGATATCAAAAAATCATTTTTGGACTTCCAAAATTGATTTATGGAGGTCCAAAATTGAATTATGGATATCAAAAATTCAATTTTTTGATTTCCAAAATCCAATTTTTGGCTTCATGTATCCATAATTCTGAAAATGGCTCGCTGTTTCATTGGGAGCAAATAACGCTCTATCACAAACAGGACAGGGTAAAATCAACAGAAATGTGACAAGTCGTTTTAACATTTAATCAAATTTATGAACATCCAACATTTATTTCTGTTGATTGTAGATGCCTTTTAAAGTGTCATCTGCCACATGCTCTGTGCATTTAAAGTGCGGGTACTGTTGAATTACCTGCAACTCATGAAAGTTGTTTTAACCATTTCCCCTAGCCTTGGAGAAGTCCTGGCAGGTTGTTTTATTTGGTGAAAGTTGAGTGTGGTTGATATGGATGTGCAGCAGGTGTGGAATTGATATGGCACATAGATGGTTGGTCAGAAGGATGTCTTTCATTTCAGTTAGTATTATTTCTAGATCAACCACCTGATGGTGCTGCAGTCATTGAATCCCTCAACCCCCCCCCCCCAAAAAAAATTGTGTGTGTGTGGTACATTGTAAATCTAATCGACAGTTTTTAGAGGGGAAAGCGCGGTGTTGAGTGCTATTTTTGGAAGGTGCTAATTTCTCCCTGACCAGATGGCACTGCATATAGTTTACAAATAAAACCACCGTCTTCCATTGCAACTGTCTGCTTGTCCCGCCAACTCTAAGCCTGTGGCACACCTGTATACATGATCACACTCAATTTTTACCACAATTTGCAGACAAAGCAACATGTGGGAAGGACTTCAAGGTTACATTAAGTGGAAATGGATAAATAAAACTGGGTACCCAGTATTTCCGTTAGGAATATTTTTCGGCGGTCACAGGAAGAGAAATTCAGAGTAGAAAATTAGATTTTGACCTGTTTTACGTGTAATTAAACAAGACTTGTGACTAAAATTTTCTCAGAGGGTATTTCAGGTTTTGAAAGGGTAATATATCCCCATTTGGGGGTTAACAGAAACACTGGTACTGTCTAGAATGAGCCAATCAGGATAAGCAATATCTGGATAGTCTTGCAGATCCTGTCGAACAGAAGGAGTCGAGTCTGGATATGCCCATGTAGACAGACCCAGTGAGGGCGCTACACGGATGTCGGAAGATGGTGGCTTCGTAGTCAATGTGTGGATAAACTCTAGAAAAATGTGCCAATCAGAAGGAGCTTTGTCTGGGTGCATTCTAAAATAAACTGACAATCAGCATAAGCAAAGTGCAGGCTACTTTGTACAAGGATTCCATCCTTATGTAAAAAATTGATCAAGCGATTTAGAAGAGAACCTGCCCTCCTCTCGTGTTACAACCAGCAAGTACAAATATGTGTTACAAATATTTAGGTAACAGACTGGAAACAGATGCAACTTATAGTTTGTTGGAATGCTTTTCCCAAGGTCAAACAAGTGTCTAGGTTTTGTTGATCTGCATAATAGTGATGTCATATCCTTTAATTTGCATACAATACTTGGCAACAGCAACCAATTAGTCACAATTTTGAAAGCAAGTGTTATACTCATGAAGAATTTCTTTGCCACAAGTGATATTTCAAGTGGATCACATTGCACATACTTTTTGAAGTAAAGTGTAAAGAATATGTATGTATGTGTATACACACACATCTCCATACTCTCAATTAAGATCACCAAAAGGACTGCAAACTGGTAGCCGTAATAGGAGACAGGCTGTGCGTGTTAGTGTACATGTATGTGTATGTGTATATATACACACACACATATATTTATATCACAAGCTAACCCTTGTATTGTATTAAATCCTGTTCCACTTTACATTTTTAAAAAAAATGTCTAGATTTGAAAATAGCATGCTATTTCCAAGTTGTGGTAACAAAGTCTGAGTTTTTTTTTTACTTGGGCAGATCAAGGGGCAATCCAACACTGGGCTAGACTAAGGGAGACTGGAATCAAGGAGCTGGAAATTACAGCTCTTGAGTTTAAGAGGATAATAGTTCTTATGTCACAGTGTTATATGTTCCAGTTTATTGGCAACAGGTGTCAATGAGTACAGGATTTGTAATATATATTTATGACTAATAAAACATTGGTCACAAGTGATGAATTGCATTTTGTTATCCTCTATTCCATGGAAATATCATTCCTGTTTTATTTGCCCGAAATATTTTAGCAGTAACCTTGGCAATTGGATGAGGCCTGTTAATGGTTTAGCCAGTTGCACATCTTCACCCAACCAAAGATTCCAGCAGCTTTAATTAAGTGAATGTGCCAAAATAAACGGAAGATAATTTAACATGAAAATTGAGACCAACATTCTTGGATACATTGGTGCACGTTTGGGGTATGACACAACTTTAATGAGAGAGTTTGATGTGACTGACTCAACAGCTGTAAAACATGCAAGGACACCTGTGTGCCTCCAGGGAATAGAATAATCAGCGCTTGGAGGCCATATCCCAGTAACAATGAGACATAATGAGTACGAAATGAAAACTCAAAATACATTGAAACAATAGGAATTGGTAGCCCAGCTCAGATGCCTATTAAATATGACATAAGAGTGCAAGGTTATGATAAATGGCTCTTCCAATCAGAATAAGGCTAAAAGTGGATCACTTCTGCCCAATGTTGGGGGGGGGGGGGGAGGCAGGGGTAGTAGAGAAAAGACTTGACAGGTATGTGATCAGGGAGAGATTTTGGACCTGTTACAGCTAAATACGCGAAGTTTTGCTTATAAATGCAAAGCTTCATTATGAACGAAGAAAACCTGTCAAACAAACCATAATTACTAAATTTGTATAGTACAGGTTCAGATAAGAACAATTTGACTTACCCCTGAACCAGTATGTATCCTTTCTACCTGGATAGCTTATCCTAGTTAAACCACCTGCCAGTGTATAACTGAAGTAGAAACAAACTGGGGCCTTGTATTCAGTCCCAGTGATTGCAAAATAAACCGTTGCAGCTAGACCACCTGTACAAACCAAGGGAAATCCTAACAAATACTGCAACAATGGACATCCTGCACCAAAAATGTAAAACAAACTGCATGAATGTGGGGTTTGTGGATGGATCGATGTAAGACTTTCATAAGACCTTGCTGCTGATTGCAAATGTTTGACCTTGACTTGTTTTTCAATGTCACAAGCATATCCCAGCTCAAGAAAGATTTGAATTGGGAAAGTTTTTTGTGAATATGTCCCTTATATAAGACATTGCTTGGGATTGCAAATTGGTGACCTTGACCTACTATTCAAGGTCAGGTGGGCATTACATCTAAAATTGACGTTAACGCGATAACTCCACAAGGACTCCCATTACCTTCAACACTGCAAGGGTGCATGGGGAGACATTTGATTTTCTGTTGGAAAATCAGCCTATTCTAGTTTAAATTCATTTCGTGGATGAAATCTGTAAAGTCTTAAAAATTTTGATAACAGAGTTGTTAAGTATATCAATTTTGTCCACAGAATCCATAAGTTTATCAATTTGTACACAAAATCTGTAAGTTAATCAATTATGTCCACGAAATTGAGTAAGTTTGTCAGTTACGTCCACAAAATCCAGTAAAGTTACCAATTTTGTCCAGAAAATCATGTAACTTTGTAAGCCTGCCAATTTTCTTCACAAAATTCTGCGAGTCTCCCAAATTTTGTCCACAAAAAATTAAAAACTTCCAGGGATTCTATAGAAAATTCATTTTCATTCTGTCAGCAAAATTGTCAATCAATTTATCATTTTTTTCACACAAAATTCTAATATACAATTAACAGAATTGAACAAATTTTCATAAAATTATCGGATTCTGTGGATGAAATTGGGTAATAAAATAACAAAATCCATTCAGTTTCACATAATTCATTAAAGCCTGTTGTTTCATTTCTGTGCACATAGTTTTGAATTTTGCCCATAAAATGGAATAAGGTTTTCACTTTTGTGTCGATGGAAATGGAATTCAGTTCAGAAACTGCTACAAGTTTCTTGCATCAAATTGGAAGAAAAGACAGAAAGAATTATAAGTAAGGGGTTGTGTGCACAGAATTCCAAATTAAACTAGAAAAGGAGATTTATGTCAAAGCAAATGTGTGTGCCTTCAAATGTAAATATTAAATACTACACCTTTTGTCCTTTGGTACTTCACATTCCATTAAGCTTATGGCTGGATGAAAATTTCAGAGTCCAAATGACCTTGACCTTTGACCTTTACAGGTAACATGTAAATTGCAAAAATGTAGTGTTATAATACCCACACTTTAAGCCCAACATGAACCAAATCAGATGAAAATTGAGCAAGTCAGGGCAAGATGAAACTTTCAAAGGGCCAAATGACCTTGACCTTTGCCCTTTAGAGGTTATATGTTCTTTAAAATGTGCAGTGTTGCAATACTTACAATTTGAGTCCAACATGATAGAATTGGATGCAAATTGGCCGAGTTATGGCAGGATGAAACTTTCAAAGGTCCAAATGAGGTTGACCATTGACCTTCAGAGGTCACATGTAAGTTTAAAAAATGTGCAGTGTTACAATAGCTACAATTTGATCCCAACATGATCAAAATTAGATAAAAATTGACCAAGTTATGGCTAGAAGAAAGCCACCATCAATAGTGGCCTTTGACCTTGAGATGACCTCTACCTGAAGTAAACTTTGACCTTTGAAATGACATTTTGACCTAAAATTCACCTTTGACCTTTACATTTGAGATGACCTTTGCCATGCTATGAGTGAACTCCTATACACTTGGAACCACATCTACTATAGAATACAAGATATTGAAGATTTAAAACTTTAATTAGCCCTCATTTGCATAATTTTTAAAAGCATGACCTTTCATTACGAAAAGGCAAGACTTCATCTATAGAAGTATAATTGTGCCAAGTTTGGAGTTTCTACATGTAATACTTTTCAATTGAAATGTCGGAAAAACTTGCCTGTAAAGAAAGAAAGAAAGAAAGAAAGAAAGAAAGAAAGAAAGAAAGAAAGAAAGAAAGAAAGAAAGAAAGAAAGAAAGAAAGAAAATTCCTATAAAAACAGTATGTCTGTGTTGGCACACAGACATAATTCCTAAAAAAACAATATGTGTGTGTTGGCACACAGACATAATTACAAAATTGTATAAAGCCACAAAATTGTTATTGTTATTTTCGTGAGTTCCTATAATGACTTGTAAAAAATTTGAAATATGGGAACAAAGCTGGACAGTGATAGCTCAGGATGCTGTAAATAGGTCACAGTGACCTAATCAGCTAAAGGGAGTCTGGAGATACATCTATATATCAAATTGTATAATTCCATTTTGAAGAAAGCTAACAAAGCTCATATGAACAGCAAATAGGTCACACTAAGCTGTAACTAGGTTACAGTGACCTCATTATCTGAACACCTATTGGGGGTCCAGCAAGGCATAGGTGTATCAAATTTGATAAGAATCCATCTGGGCATTTTGGAGATGTTGTGCTTACAATGCTTAGACAGACAGGAATTAGGTTACACTGACCACAAATTTTAATCAGCTAGTGGGAGTCCAAGAATACACCTATGTACCAAATTTGAGGAAAATCTGTCGAGGCATTTTGAAGATATTGCACTAACAAAGCTCAAATGGACAGTAAAAAGGTCATGGTAAGCTGTGAATTGGTCACAGTGACCTCAAAATTTAATCAGCTAATGAGAGTCAAGGAATGCATCTCTGTACCAAATTTGAGAAAAATCCATGCATGGATTATGAAGATATTGTGCTAACAAAGTTTAGATGGGCAGTAAATAGGTCGCAGTGACCTCAAAATCTTGTTAGCTGATAGGAGTCCAGGAAAGCATCTGTGTATCAAATTTGAGAAAAATCCATTGAAGGAATTTAAAGATATCACATTAACAAAGGCAGCGCATGTTCGTACAACTCAAAAACATACCCACCCCCTTGTGGGGAGGCATAAAAATATTGATGCATGTGCAACGTTTGTCAGTTTCTGATAACCTCATCAAGGGTTTCTGATGGTACGAAATTCTAAGCTGTTAAACTTGGCACACTAGGGTTCAAAGCATCACATTTTACCAATTTCATGGACAAAATCAGTAGTTTTTCAATTCCAAGCGTTTTAGAAATTTGTGGACAAAACTGAGGTCGTTTTTGTGATTTTGGGTACAAATTTTAGAAAATAGGCAAGGGCAATAACAGAAGATTAACGAACTGCCTAAAAGAGGGCACTGCAGTCAGTGGGGGGGGGAGGGCTAGGTTTGTATTCCCATTGCAATTTGCAATTTAATAACTTGAAAACTGCACATAGAAACACCAAATTTCAGACAGTTAGTCTACATGCATTGTCTTTTGATTTCAGTGAACAAAACCATTATACTTTTACAATTGTGTGCACAAAATTGAGTAAGTCATGGATTTTGCAAAATGTGGTCCAAATTTTGTGCACAACATTTGATCAAAAATGGAAAGCTATTAAGATTTTGTGGACTAAATTCAAAACCTTACCCAATTCTGTGGATGCAATCGATAAATTTAAGGATTCTGTGGACAGAATTAATATACTTACGGATGCTGTGGACAGAGTTGATATATTTAACAATTCTGTAGATCCAAATTTTCAATTTCGTGGACAAAATTGATAAAAGCTTACATTTTTGTACACAAAATTGATAAACTATTTTAATTCTGTGCACAAAATTCAACAATTAGGCTTGTTGGATTTTGTGAAATACTTTGTTTTGTCATTTTTTCTGCAGTTTTGTCCACAAAGAGTTAATTTCGTGTTGGGACTTCGCTTTTGTAGTTTGCTCTTACAATTTTGTGAATCCATCCATAAAAATGAGAAGTATTGCAGTTGTGTGCATGAAATCAATGATGGTACACTTGGCACCCCATACATGAATACGTGCATGAATGTTGGATAATATGGTTAAATATCCTCAGCCAATTTTGGCCAACATTCACAAAATGTCTGCAAAATCATACGTTTTAGCTGCTGGCTATTTGGTTAAAATGGATAGTGCTTGTCTAGCACTGGAGCAGCTGGATCAGGACTTGTCAGAAAATGAGACTTGACACAAGGCAAGTTGAGAAACATTCATTGTTTACTCTGAATGAGGCTGGAATGTAGATAGTAGGACTGGTTTTGCCAATATACCTGGTTCATCAGCAACTGAAGTAATTGAAAACTAGGCTATATGTTAAACTTATACTGGACAGTAACATGTTCCTGACGTAATTTAGGTATGTGTGGTATGTGATTTCGCTGTTCATTGTCCAACAAAAAACAGCCTACCTGTCTAGGTGGACAGGTAAGCTGTATGTAACAAACTTCTGTTTGTAGACATTTTACTGGACCATGGTTCATGTGGTCACAGAATTCAAAGTAACCATCCCTGTTGGGATCAGTGAGTGTGAATGAGTCCATACACATGATGTTCTCAACACTCAAAATGTGATCCTTGATAGCCAGAATATCCTCGTGTATCCCAAGCTCAATTTACTTTGTCTTTAGTACCTAATGATAGCCAAGGATAATTTGAAGTTCAGTGGACATGAACCAAATTTGATTCACATGGCCCACATGAGCACCAGGGAACTAAGAATTGAAATAAACAAACAAATAAACCTGTTCAAATACATCTTTATTTCTTCTTGTGTTAGTCAAATTACAAAAAAAAACCCTCAAGAGTACTTTCTTTTCTTCTTTCATTAAATACACGAACATGACAGAGCACATGCCCGAGATAAAGCACTTACTGGTATGTGTCCTCACACTTCATGACCTTCTCTTACTGGTGAATAAAACCCAACATATTTGTTATCATCCTCGACTCAAACATGAAATAAAAGATGTCTTAAAGCAGGAATCTTGTCCATTGGAGGTGGAGACATAGATTCAGCGATCAACCTCTGGGAAGCGCAACTGCATCACAAAAGCCTGTTTGGCATACAACATTTCCAACAGATCAAACCAGATAAAAAGAGAAGCCTAGCTACCAACCTTTTTTTTTTTTTTTTTTGCCCCTTCCCTACTAGTTTCGACTAAATTGCCTCCGTCAGGGCACCACAGGAGCTGAACTTTATTGCAAATTTTCACTTATTTAAGGACCACAAAAAAGGGAGTTACAAGAACGTCCTGTGGAGACAGTGACGTCACACAGTGGTTATAGTCTTCAAAGTTCAAAACGAGTTCATAATGTTTATGCAAAGTAAAAAACCAGTTACTAACGAAGTCCAGTCTCAGAGTTTTGTAAAACTTGTTTAAGTCCTGCATCCTTTTTGGATCCAGACTGGCATCTCGGAGACTGACCCAAGTGAGAGTGTTCACGTTGCCCCTTTCTGCTTGTTCCGAAACCCTGCTTGAAACCTTTCATCACAAAGGAGCCAAAACTAGCAGGGTGGAGCACTAAAGTTTGACAGAAGTTAACATTTTCAACACCATTTTGTGATGGTCCTTTCAACTGAAAGTGTCCACAATATTCTGATCATAAAAATGTGACTTCTTTGTCTTGTACAAAATACAAGCACACTGTGAAAATGATATAATTTGGTGTGTGATCAATTGCTATACACAATGGATCAAAGTACAAACTATGTTGTTCTGTGAGGGTAAAACTGTGCATGTTAATTTCAATGAATTGTTCATAATTAAAACTTTCTGCCAAGACAGCCTGAATAATAATTTATAGGATACGAAAAAAGAAACACCAAATAATTGTACAAAATGCTACCTTCTCTGAAGACCAACTCTTATTAAGGACCACATATTTTCAAAACAGCGCATTCATGATGCCTGTCTATTTTGTAACATACTGGACTCACAATATATCTCAGCCCAATAATACCTTTCCTTTAGTGTATTTCATATACAGCAGTTACACTAATTGTTCTGTTGAAGGCCAACAGATGACTGCACAGGCTGGTGCTCTCCTGTACTGGACATAATAAAACACTAGTCTACCTTCCAGCAAGGAGTCTGTCTTTCCTACATATTTCTCAATTATATTCTTACTGTAAAACCATCTGCAGCATGCCATCAATAAGATCTTCATGTATTTGATGATGATGCCGACGACGACGACGACGACGACACTGATGATGATGAAACGAATGCCAGATTAATTTAAGGATACGTACATAACATATCCATAACATTGTGACATTTAATATAAGTATATATTCGATGTTACTATGGCAAGTACATTTTCAACAAGCAAAAACTGAAAAAGTAGACAGTGGGGGGGGGGGGTATGCAACATGGGATATATATATATATATATATATATATATATATATATATATATATATATATATATATTAGTTATTCCATGCTTCCTTGAGTGGTAAAATACTTATTTCCAAGTTATTACTTGGGTAATACTTATTTTATACTCACAAACTATGCAATAACCAGTACTTATAACTTAAGTAGTATGAGTTGGACTCGTATAAGAATAGAGCTCTTCTAAATGTTGACCAGTTGCCTTTTTTTGTTGGAAAAGGACGCGGGGGTAACCCCTTTATGACTCTGACTCTAAGTTCCATATGATATGTAACGACTGTCAGTTGATGTGTATACATATAATAAAAAAAGTCACATGTTGTCAACAGTTTCATCATTACTTTCTCTTCAGTCAGAAAGACACACATTATCACATTGTATATGCATGTACACAGAGCAAAACCCCATGTATAATATATAATATAGTCAGATACATACCAGACACTAATAGCTCTGGTTATGCCACAGTATTTTTCTAAACAAAGCCACACTGCAGCGGTACCTGCTATTTAAGACCACCCTTTCTGCCATCCACAAAATGGGCACATATAACAAGTGGTCTCAACTTAGAGGCAAATTTACAAAGAATCTGCCACAAAAGCTGGGTAGTCTCTCACAGCAGTAGTCTTAAAATTGCAGGTAGCGCTGTACTGATTTCTTTTGGCGAGTAATGAAAAAGGACCATGGCAAGTGGCATTGCCTGCTACACAGACCCACTGCCTGTCAGAATTATTCAAAACAAACACACTCTGTCTCAGCAGGCAACAAGTAGCAAGTAGCACAGGTATATACAAATAGTGGCAAAATGGCACCAACATCGTAAGTACTCAGAATTGGGACTTGTCAAAGTGTTCAATAGTACCCTCATTTAATGGTGCTGGTACCTAATATTTGACTAGAATCACTGTGCCAAAACCTTGTCCATGGAACATGCATGGCCATGGTTCAGATGTGGACCTGCTCTTGTTTCCCTGGTATATCTGTTTCAAGGTGAACTGCATATTTAGATAAGATACACATTACCTGTAATCTTGTTTCAGGGGCTCTGAAGCAGACATTCTCATTGCCCGAGAGATCTGGTCCACAAAAAACAAGATAATACACAGAATACCATCGAATTTGAACCACAGTCACTGGCATATAGCAGTGGCTGGGCTTGTACAGGGACAGCATGTGTACACTATGCATAATGTTTATTATTGTATACAGTAAAACCTGTTTTGAGAGACCCCTCCTTTGGGAGACCACCTGCCTTTTGTGACCACTTTTCTTGTCCAAAAACACATTTCAATAATATACCTGTTTTGTGAGACCACCTGCAGAACCTGACCAGTGACCACCCAAAATAGCCCCAAAAGACCACTTATCCAGCCACAAATACCCCATTTAAATAAGTAAAACACACCAATTTTGGCAAAATTACTAAAACTGTTTTGATCAAATGAGTTTACAAAAACTAAATATGTTTATGATATCAACAGATAAATAAACATCTGACTGCCAGATGGAATTGGGTATGATAAATATAGAAGTATGCATGTATGAATCTAAATTATGGATGGAAATTCAAACTAGAGGTTAGTTGTTGGCCAGGTGGCACAACAATCAACCCTCCTTTGGGAGACCACCTGCTTTATGTGACCACTTTTGGATGTGTCCCAGGGATGGTCTCTCAAGACAGGTTTTACTGTAGTTAGTTACATCGTAAGTAAAGTATTCCCTGTTGGGAGATCCCTGTCCTGGTAAACCACCTGTCTTTTAAGACCACCTTTGTTTTATTGCAGTACAGGTATGGATGCCTTCTCGTGACCCAGGCCACCATACCACTTTAACCCTGGCTGTGCTGTGAACCTATATTTCGCTATATCCTAGCCAATTACCATGGTTCTATCACATAACATACCACCAAAAAAAGTGGTATGTGGCAATTGTGTAGTGTTTCAGACATATTATATAAAAAAAGTTACAGCACAACGAGAGTTAAGAAGTGGTATCCCACTGCATGCCTGTTACTGACACACCTAAACATCAGCTCAAGAAAGGGGTGCACATGATAATAACAAAGCGCACTGTATGCATGTCTAGCATTTCTAGTTAATTGTAAATATCAGCTGATGACCAGAGTGAATGTGATTATAACAAAGTGAACTGCATGCACAGGGTGTCCAAAATCATGTCAAACGTCTCTAGTTAAGAGGAACAATGTGAACTGATGGCGTATACAGGGTCTCCAAAAAAAACATGGCAAACATCTGTAACCCTGACTGCGACAGGACAAAATGTGTGCAGAGGGTGTCCTAAGACCACGCTAAGCATTTGTAGCCATATTTGTAACAGTGCAGATCAAAATCTGACTCAGTGCCTTGTGTTAATCTGCTAGATCTGCATGCAGTCATGTATGCTCCATAAAAAGACAAATGCACATAGTTCTTTCACACCCAACAACTTCCCTGACAATCCCATCATAAACACCATATTATCCTATCACTTGGACTGACATGTTACATATATTCATCAAAACTAGATCAAATCTGAACTGTCTGCAGACAATAAGGTCCCATACAACATCATATTTCATTCTGGATTTATGAGATCCTTGGACTTTGAAAGCACTGACCATAAAGAACGCATCATTAATCTCAACAGATGTGGCATTTTGGATTGTTGTCTAAGTTTACACAATGTCATGATTTAAATCTATGATCCTTACACGATCAAGTTTATCACATAGTCATAAGCGTGTGTAAAACAAACATATGCCAGTCGGCAAAATGCATACAAAAATACTTTTGTACATATTAACTTGGTAGCACCAAGCATCATTTTTTATTCTTCTTTAACAACCCATCTGCCATAAAGTGACCATTCTTCATCAACAATTTTTATTTAAGGAGGGGAATTGCAGGTAACACTCTCCATATCTAACAGAATGTCCCAGATCAACAGCTTGACTTAACTGTTTCAGTGCCAATTACAACTCAAGTCAAATTACTTAAGACGAATGGCTCTCAATTAAAATAAGGGAGCTGGATTCATATTCCTTGCGAAAGCACCTTTCATTTAAGCACCAGCATGCGTGTGGTTCCAGAGAATATAAAGGTCCAGGTCAACAGTTTTCCTTGGCATACTTTGGGTGCATTGTGCCCAAAGTGCACCGGGGAAAGCTGTTGACTCACTCCAAAACTTGGCACTGAAAGACTTAATGAAAGCTGTTTATTCAGTCTTACCGATAGAACTCGGGTACATAGATCAAAACCATAAGCATGCAATATCCATATCATGATGTGGTCCCCAGTGACAAGGCCAGAATTGATGACTTTGTGCACAAAACTACAGCATGGTTTATAATGGATCATGTGGATGACGCTGAGGTCATCCACATGATTTGTTTACAAAGACAGACTCAGACTCAATTACTTATGCTACTGCAATGATATCTTGCATTAACATTCACGCAACCTCCCCCCACTCCCCTCTCCCCCCTTAAAAAATGGCCCATGGTCCTTATGCTCTGCTGGGATATAATCTGATGACCATCACCCAAAATTCATTTCCTGAAATGCATTTCCTGCATGACCCTAAGGTCATCCACGTGATTTGTTTGCAAAGACAGACTCAGACTCAATTACTTATGCTATTGCGATGATACGGAGGGACTTCCTTCTAGGAGAAATTGATATTTTTGGATAGTTTGATACTTAAACTCCATACTCCTACACTGTAGCCCTCAGAATTATCATGCAACAAGTCTGTCTTAGCAGGCAACCATTTGATACAACATCAAACCTCCATATAAACCCACGTGTGTGTGGTACATCTGGCATCACTCCCCTTATACACATTTATGGTACCTTCGATATTGCTAGCCTTCTTATTTCTCAATTTACAGAGTTTTAATAATAAAAGTGTCCTTCACTGTATCCTTAATGACTGGAAACTTGGGGCAAGGTCATTCAAAATTTGACCATTGGCCCAGGGTATATTTGGTGTAAACACTAAGGAGCTGTGTCTCGATTCATAATCAAAATAGCGAATCCAATATACTTTTTTACACCTGTTATGGCTTAGTTCATTTCATACAACCAGTGGCACCACCACGACCCCATACATCAGACTTTTGTCTGTATGATGTTTCTGTAAAGAATATATACATATATGTCAAATACAGTTGAGTCGCATTTGATTTTTTTTTTCTGTCCTTTGTGGTGTGAGGTAGGTTTCAGCCCTGTCTGCTGCCTTTCCCCCATTGTCTCGTTGTGGGTTTACCCTGTACTTGTCCGACCTCGTTGACTGTGTTTTAAATACATATATATATATAATTAATATATATATATATATATATATATATATATATATATATATATATATATATATATATATATATATATATATATATATATATATATGTATATATATATGTGTGTATATATAATATATATATATATAATATATTTTATATATATATATATATATATATATATATATATATATATATATATATATATATATATATATATGTGTGTGTGTATACAGTGCTGCCTCTTTATAACACCCCTCGATACAAGGCGTTTTCTGATATAACGCGGTATGTACCATGGCTCCCACTGAAATAGTTTTCCCATTACTTCTATGTTAAAAGTCCCTCTGTTATAAGGCAGTTTTGCTATAACATGGTATATGCTGTGGACCCCACCACCAGTGTTATAAAGCGGGAGCACTGTATATAATTTCTCTGATTTCAATTTGAAAAAAAAAAAAAAATTTGTGTGACTTCTGCACAAAAATGTGAAAAATCCTACAAAATCAGAAAGAATGCTATAAAATCTCTTAAAAACTTCCAATCCTGAAAAAAAAAACAAAAAACAATTAGCTTAAAAAAAAAAAAAATATATATATATATATATATATATATATATATATATATAGAAGGTCATGTTCATATTAATGGAATTCTTAAGTAATTGTTATGTATTGACTTTTGGTGGCCAAGCTTAAAGCATTTTCGGTAGGAACTTGGCAAAGTCATACACTTTCGCCATACCAAGGAAGGCATGTTCTGCAAGCAAACATGTATCTTCTTTCCTATTCAATTCATCAAGGCGAGAAGTGCTCAGAGTTATCCAGCTTTCCATCAGTGAGTGATTATCAACGGTAAGTATTGAAGTGGACAGATTACGCGAGTTCTGTGTGTAGTGAATGTTGCTATCCAGAAGTAAGTAGAGTCAACCTCTTTAACCTCTATTGAGTTATTTTTCAATAAACAAATGTATCTAATATGAATAATTGTTTTATCGCGATAAACAACTTTTGGCTTCGCCAGCAACAAATACTGCTGTTCGCATGCTTGATAAAATTAGGACTAGAACAAAAATGGCCAAGTAGGTCACCAACCGGTAGTAAACACTATAGCATGTATAATACGAGTCGCCCTGTTCTTGGATATTTTTCGCCGACTTAACTACCCGAGACTGTTTTCTCTTTCATCACTGACGTACTTTGCATGTATGTGCTCTTTTTCGTGGTGTTTTAGTGCTAAAGAACTTTTGGCAGCAACATATATCAATGTATACGTGCTTGATTGACTCAGTTTACGCTTGAACAAAGACACCAGACGATGTTTGGTCGTGTAGTTGTGCAGGCAGTTCAAAGGACAAAGTCTTGAGTTGAACGGTTGCGATTTTGTGTAAATAAACCAATTCTACACACAGAACTCGCGTAATCTGTCCATTTCAATACTTACCATTGATAATCACTCACTGCCAGCTAATTGGGTTCCTCGACGCTGCTTCCTTGACCACGTGTAGTAAAACTGGAATGATCAGGAATCCCAGCAAACCAGGTAGCATTAAATGCCGGAACTTTGAAATTTTGCAGAACTATGCAGAACTCAGTCCTGTTACCCATTATTTTCCTGTCATAACCTCTGCACACTGATGTGTGCTACCAATCTTTCTGGCTTTTACCGCTATATACGCTACTAACAGGGAATTACAGTGCCGCATCACATGCGGATGTTTCCTGTTAATACTACTGTGTGACATGTAAAATGCTAGGTGCTGTTTGGTCTGTACCACTATTAGTTAGTTCATTTTCATCTTTGTGTATTTATCGTCTGCAGAATCGTCAACATCGTTTCAATATGGAAGGTCATGACCTTCTGTTAAAAAAAAATATATAGATACAAATCTATAGATGTGTAGTAATCAGAAAATATATAGATTTACTGTCCTTGTGAAAAAATTAAATGGGTAATATTGATCCATGATCCAATGTTGCCAAACTTACTGCATACTGGCTACAGATCTGCCAACTTAATGCATTTTAAACACCTTTCGGTTCATATATTTCAAACTACTGTTGGTAGTGCCACCCAGTTTCAATGTGTTTTTGCCTTTTTTCCTGATTGACATCTGTACCAAAAATCAGCATTATCAATATTTTCACATCTTTGCCAATATATTACGTGATACTACAGATGGTGTCACCAATACTGAAACTCGACCTAGATTTTCATGCACTTGAAAAGTTCTGTAAGTTACATGGAGCAAATTACTTGAAAATTGGACTTTAAAATGTCCACAAGCAAAAGTTTATTGATGGAGAGACAGACACGAGTGATTGCATAAGCTCTGCAACTTGTGGTCAGCAGAGCTAAAAAAAAAAAATATATCATTGGCCCCACATTCAGGCAGTTATTGCTGTCCCATAGATCCTTCAGGAGACGGCTGATACAGTGGTACCTGCTCTCAAGACCACCTCTCGTGAAAGACTGCACTAGTTTTTAAGACCACCCTTTTAAGACACTGGCCTTTCATTTCTTTGTTTGCTGCAGTAAAAGACCACCTGTCATGTGACCAATTTTTGTCTGGCATTAAGGGTGGTACATGTATTAAATTGCAGGTACCACTGTACTTATCACAGAATATACATTGAACTGTTCCTGTAATTTGACCTGTCAGAATAGTCAGGACCTTTGCCATCAAGTACAAAGATGGCTGATATGTCCAAATGTTTCAATCAATGTCTGGGCTGCACTGATTCAGCTAACACTGTCAGCCCACTCTCTGCCAGTGCACAAGCCAACTTTGCCAGAGTGGCCTTGCTGCCAAGCTTGCTGAGCCACAGATACAAGACTTGGTAGCCCTTCTCGTACAGGCTGTCTCTGTCATAATCATAATCGATCTGTTCAATCTCCACAGGCTCCAAGCCTAAGTTCCGTCCTGTGAAAAGAAAGATTCTCCTATTTACTTGTCTGTTGGCACATAGGTTGACAATAATGTTGCACAATGATTTATGATATTAATGACACATTTGGTAGACAAAGAACATTTTCACTATTCATACACATTCTCGTATTTTAACTCTATGTATCACAGTCTAATCCAACTGGTGAACAGCAATCATTCATACAGCCACCCATAATAATAGATATAATGCCTTTTCTTCATTTCTTGTAGTAAAAAAAAAAAGGATCTGTAATTAGTTTATCAGCACTTATGGTAGTCAGAACCTTTGCATGGAAGCTCAGACTTGGTTGATAGAGTATGAGTGTCTGATGGACATACAATGAGCTCAGATCCCATTGTACTATCTGGCTTGTAACTGACTTGTTTCAACTCAAGCAATCAGTAGCTTAAACATATATTAAACTAGCACTAGAATTGCTAGAACAGGCTGTTAGTTTTGAGGCAGTTATTAAGCGCAGTGGTCTCTGCAGGTTTTCACAAGGGCATGGCAGTTTGATCTGAAAAGGGCAACTTGTCAGTGTGGGTAGGGACCATAAGGGCACTTCAAAAGTAAGGTTCCAGATCAGATTGAGTATGTTTCATGCAAAACTGAATAACTTTTGATAGGTGTATCTAAATTATGGTGAGAATACTGCTTTGGATATATTTTCTTTGAATTCCACTCACACACTGAAGATTTGTTGTCAAAATTGAAGAAATGTGCCATAAACCGTCTGAGCATGATGTTATATACCACAGAAAAAGGGCAGAGAGCAACATAAGAAGGCAGGGAGCAAAGGAAAAGGGCAGGGTAAATCTCCCTTCTATTTCTATAGCTGCAGAGACCACTGAAGTGTGTGATCAACCTGGTGACGAAGGGAGATGATACACATATAACTGCATAACCTAATAAAATGCATGTGAGCACAGTGACTCAAGTTTAAACATACATATTCCATACTGGATTGCCCAAATACTACAAGAAATGACTAATCTAGGGGTTCTCCAGACACAGAGACGTACAAGAGACACTGGACAAATACAAAAAAAACACCATGCATCTGAACAGATAACAATGCAATCAAACTTGAATCCAAATCCAGAACAACTAAATTATGCCAACATCTCATATGAAGGCATGGCCATGAATGTGCTCACATAACACACTACAGGTGGCGACTGAACAGGAAGTACTTGCCCGCCTATAACTCGGCCACACCACGCAGACCAAACTGAGCACGTATAAAACAAAAAGAAAACAAACTGCACGACCGAATAAAATACCTGTGAACACAATGATTCTGAGAGAGAGAGAGAGAGAGGAGAGAGAGAGAGAGAGAGAGAGAGAGAGAGAGAGAGAGAGAGAGATGAGAGAGAGAGAGAGAGAGAGAGAGAGAGAGAGAGAGAAGAGGAGAGAGAGAGAAGAGAGAAGAGGAGGAGAGAGAGAGATGAAGAGAGAGAGAGAAGAGAGAGAGAGAGAGAGAGAGAGAGAGAGAGAGAGAGAGAGAGCATTGACCAGTATTACAGTTACCTACATACTATGTATGAATAAACAGTTCGAACAAAAAAAAAGTCTTGGGGTTCACATGTGTGTATTGTTGTTATAAGTAAATACCCGATTCATTCATAGTTATAGGCTTGGAACTTGCTAAATAACCAAGTGACTTTGTCCCTCTACAAAATTTAAAAAAAAAAAAAAAAAAAAAAAAAAGACATTAAAAGAAAATCAGAGATTGCTGGATCCATATCCATGACACATCCTCATATCCAGATTCACCTGTTTGGTACATTTTATTACTCTAAGTTGAAGGACATGCGAATTATAGCCTGCACACGAAAAGCAGATGGACAAATGCACAAAAAAAGTGATTACTCTATGCCCCTCCTCCAGTAGGAGGGCAGCATAAAAAAAAAACAAGAGGTCCATGAACCTTATGCTCTCCTGAAATGTTATCACAGGATCATTACAAAAAAATTATTTCCTGCATTCAAATCCCTGTGACCTTGAGAAAGTAGTTAAAGGTCATCTACATTGGGCAATATCAAACTTCCACGTTAGTAAACACTTGTGGTACATACCATATCATTAGCCTCATTCTGTATCAAACTATTGAATAAACACTGTAGTGTGTTTTACTAAAGTGTTTAATGACCTTTAAAAAAAAGTCAGTCACCTAATATTTTACAAAATTTGACCATTGGCCTAATGCATGTCTCGGTGTAAATTTTGCTGCTCCATCTCAATTTACTATCACACTAACAGATTTGGGGTAGAGGAGGGGATTCAAAAAGTGCCAATTTGGGCTTCCTACTGCCTTTACCTAAATTAAAATATTTGTTAAAAACCAGGGATCAAGAGCATCAACACCTGGTGCACAAGTTCATTTAACCATTACACAACGTACATTTCACCAAGTTTGAGCACAATCTGAGTCACAGTTTTGGAGAAGTTGAAAACAGCAAAAATACAAAAGGTTGTAACAAAAATAAATAAATAATTAAATTGCAGCACCACCTGTCACACATATTCTAGGGGTCCTCAGAAGTGTTATGCAATTTCAAAGCAATTAGCTGAGTGGTGTCAGAGCAAATATCTTTCTTTCTTTATTTTTGGCAAAAAACTATCCAAAAAATCCTGAAAAATAAAAACAAAATCAATGAACTATGACCACTGGAACAAATTTGGTAGAGTTCTACCCATACTAAATCCCTACTTCATTTGTAAAGAATCTGGTGAATGATATTGGAGAAGTTACAAATGTCAATGTCAACTAGAACAGGTTGATTTTCCAACAGAAAATCAAATGTCTCCCAGTGCGCCCTTACTATTGTCACCTTATTTTCATAAATAGGCACACCAATTCCAATGATTTACAGTTATGGTGAAGGTACACTCTTTATTGACATTTGACGAAATGTCCATGTGACCTTGAAAATAGGTCAAGGTTACCCATCAACAATCCCAACCTAGTTCATATTATGGTACATAATCATGCATAATTTCAACCTAGTTGGTATTATGGTACACAAACATGCAAAATTCCAACCTCCTGAGTCAAAGCCTTGCAGAGTTGTTGCATGCATGTCAATTTTAGATGACATGCCCATGTGACCTTGAAAAATATGTCAAGGTCACCCATCTGCAATTCCAAGCAAGATCATATATATAGAACATCTTCACATAAAATTTCAACTTCCCAAGTCAAATCTTCCTTGAGTTATCACGTCCACATTGATTTTAGACAAAATGCCCACATGACCATGAAAAATATGTCAAGGTCACACATCTGCAGCTACAAGCAAGGTCTTACAAAAGTCTTACATAGAAACATAATCACACAAAATGTCAACCTCTTTAAGTCAAATTTTTCAGGAGTGCATCTACAATGATTTTTAAAAAGAGGCCATGTGACCTTGAAGATAGGTCAAGGTCACCCATCTACAATCCCAACCTAGTTCATACTATGGTACATCATCATGCAAAATTTCAACCTTTTAGGTCAAATCCTTGCAGAGTTATTGCGTCCGCGTCAATTTTACATGACATGCCCATGTGACCTTGAAAAAAAGGTAAAGGTCACCCATCTGCAATCCCAACCTAGTTAATATTGTGGTACATAATCATGCAAAATTTCAATCTCTTAAGTCAAATCTTTGCGGAGTTATTGCGTCCGCATCAATTTTACATGACATGCCCATGAGACCTTGAAAAATAGGTCAAGGTCATACATCTGCAGTTACCAGCAAAGTCTTACAAAAATCTTACATAGAAACACAATCACACAAAATATCAACCCCTTTAAGTCAAATCTTTCTCGAGTGCATCTGCAATGATTTTTAAAACTGGTCCTGTGACCTTGAAAATAGGTCAAGGTCACCCATCTACAATCCCAACTTAGTTCATGTTATGGTACAAATTCATGCAAAATGTCAACCTTCTAAGTCAAATCCTTGTGGAGTTATTGCGTCTGCGTCAATTTTACATGACATGCCCATGTGACCTTGAAAAATAGGTCAAGGTCACCCATCTGCAATCCCAAGCAAGGTTTTATATGGGAACATCTTCACAACAAATTTCAACTTGACTTGCCAATGTGAAGAAGAAGAAGAATCTGAAGAAGATGACGACGACGACGACGACGACGACGACGAAGAAGAAGAAGAAGAAGAAGAAGAAAAAAATATGTCCCTCCGTTATACGGGGAGACATAATTAATGGACCACAATTAGGGATGTACGACAGATGACTGACCATCCTATAAGCTCACCTGACTGACAAGTCAGCTCAGCTAAAAAAAAATTGCAGCAACACATATCAAAAATTTAAAATTAAGGTTTAGGCCCACTCCCACTCCCACTCCCACCCCCACCCCCAAGAGTGTGTCTTTGCAATTTTGAAGTGATTGGCTGAGTATTTCAGAGCAGATTATATTTTTAGATTTTGTAAAAACAAAAACAAAAATAAAAACAAAACAAAAAACAACCCCCCCCCCCCAAAAAAAAAAAATTAACAAGACAAAGTGATAAAAAGTCCAAAAATCACTGTAACATGTTCATTTGAAAAAAGAAAAAAAAAAATAGTTGAGACTCACCAAGTTGGAAGCTGATGTGTTTGCTGGTTTTTGGAGAAGTAGTTGAAAATGTGAATTTCCATTGCAATCCCCACTGACTGCCATAATTATCAAGTAAGTACCCGGATTCAGAAATTCATCTCAAATCAGATCTCATCCATAATCCCACCAATGGAACAACTTTGTTACAATCTTCTACAAGGTAAATATTATTTACCACACGTAATTATAATCTGAATCAAGATCAACTTTTGTTTTTATCCCCTCTCCATGATTCAGATTTTCAAACTATCTCAACATATTTAACACAAAAGGTAGTACATGTATAGTAGTTGATTCTTTTTGGGGAAATACAATAATGAAATGAGCATAAGCAATGAGATATAAAAAAATAAGTTCATAAACATTATGTTGCGAATTGATTCTTTTTATCGAGGCGCGGATCCAGGGGGGGGGGGGGATTCGGGTGCTTCAACCTCCAAAAAAATTTTTTATCCCCTCTTATATAATTCATGATTTTTGAATGCTGAGACTCTTATCAGCAAATGGCAGCAGCAGATGCCGGTGTGTGGAGGGAAGTTTAAAATGGCCTATTTGTAAAAGGATTTCAAACTTAAATCGCCACTCACTGGCATTTCAAAGACCACATTATATCTGTAACTTGTAGGCATTCATTTACTCAGGCATGATGCAATTTACAGAAAATCTTGTAGAATCCAATGGTTTTATTAATCCAAATTTTACCACGAAAAGAACCAAAACTGAGCAAGATATATAATTTAAATAGGACTAGGAGTACTTACAGATCAAATTTTTCAAAATTTCACCAGAGCTTATATTTTCTAATTAATGGTACAGCAATCCAGTTTGTATGTTTTATAAAGAAATTGGAATTTCACTCACCGAATCTTACTTTTTTTCTTGTTTTATGTATGTGCATGACTTTAAGTGCCAGGAAAAGCTGTTTTGACACTATAAACAGGGCTAAAATCCAGGAGCTCCTGGGGGCTGCTGCCCCTAGACCCCCATTGGTACACCACCCCGAACCCCGGGTGGGGGCCTCAAGGCCCCTACACCCCCGGCCACAATCATTTTAGCACCCCCCCCCCAACAATTTTCTGGATCTGCACCTGTAGTCTGTCAGAAAAAGAAAGCTGCAACTGACCTAACTTTTTCCACTTTTTCCCAATATTGTCTGCAAGTCTTCCAATTTCTTTATGGTCAACCTTCTGTCTGGAGTCTACAACATAAACATGTGGACAAAGAAATATACACACCTTGATGAACAAAAGTGGGGTAGCAGTCAAAGGCCCAGGAGATTGGGTGATGACCAAATCCAATTCAATTGGTGAATAAACAGTAAATCCAAAGTTCTGGAGACGTTACAGATTAAGGAAGATACCTTGTTCATTTAAGGATCTTTACCCTTAGTACAATAGTCCTTTCCTAAATATCAACTTCCAAGTTCAATATGACAGATCAGTCAAAGAATCAATTGTTTATTTTTTTTTCTTTTCTTTTTTTCTCAAAATTAATGAAACAATTATTTAAACATATATCATTTGGAACCAGAAAACTGCACAAGAAAACTATCACTTCAATTTAAAATTCAAGGAAAATACAGACAGAAAAAATTCCAAGGAAAACCGATAAAAATATGAAGATGATGCAAGTCATGTACACATACTCCAAGTGCGAGCACAGGAATAAAGTACCAAAGCCAAACTATTGCCCCCCTCTTGTAAGCCCCCCCCCCCCCCAAACAACAACCCAACAAGAGGCTACCCCCTCTAAAGAGGCTACTTCTCCATGCATCCAGTATGGTATTTTCACTTTATCTTCCCCCTCAACAGAGGCCACCCTTCTCATAAGGCCACTATTCTGATGCACTTGTGGTAGAGGGGGACCACTGTATGTGTATTTCCATATTTATCTAAATTTCACGGTATCGAACTGGGGTTGGTTTTTTTTTTTTTTTTTGGCAACATACTTGTTGATGAAAAACAAACTTTGATAATTACTTCTTGTACAAGTCAATGAATTTAATTTTGAGTATATTTTCAAATGTTTCCTTTGACAAGTTGTAGTGCTATCCATTACATTCTGGGATGTGTTTTACGCAAGGTGGCAACCTTCAATATTGGGACCTTTTGAGTGGTCTGCTCCCTGTTGTCACAGAGTAAGTCCAACAGCAGGTAAGAATGCTTTAATTAGCATACATTTTACCATTTTCAATAAGTGACAGCTAGTATCTTACAAAACAAACTTTTTCATCAAAAATTGTACAAAATCCTAGTTTTTCAATACTCCTCCACACTTAGGATAATCTTGTGTATTGATGTCCCTCTTTATTATAGGTCTGACACACACACACACACGCACGCACATGCACGCACGCACACACACACACACACGTACATACATATACGTACATACATACACATGTATCTCACCACCCACATTTCCACTCATGCTCCTCTTTCATTATACAGCTGCTACACAGCTCACCTGTTATCCTAATGTGAGATGGTGACGTGGCAGCAGCAGTGGCTCTGGCTGCAGGTATCTGGTCCTCACCATCACCCTGTCCATGGAACACCATGCGATTATTGGAGCCTATCTGCACTGGCCCCTGAATGTTGTATACAGTACCTGGCTGTGCTGGAGGAATGGCTTTCAACAAAAGAGAAAAGCAAAAATAAAGAATCTTACATGGCTGAGAGAAAGTTACCATATCACTCTGACGAGGGATCACTGTTGGTGGGGAAAATCACAAGTGACCAAAGGTCACAAGTGATTTTCCCCACCAACAGCAATAGCATGCTATGTAAAATTTTGTGTATTCTATGTTTCATTGGGTATTCATCACAAAAGAAAATATGCCTTAGGCCTACTCTCAATGCCGACCTGGTGTGCCATGGTTGTTTACATTCATAATAGTTGTTCCAAATCACATGCAAAATTCACCCATTGTTTTCTCCTCTTTTGAAGGTTTACAATATACATACACATACTTTTAAATGGATTATGTCTTGCCAGAAATATTGGCAGCACTACAAACCAACATGCTTTTTTATTATTTTCTTTAATGGGAGAATAAATCTGCAATATTCTATTGAAGAGTTACATGATTTTGATACCACTTCAGACAAATAATGCATACGGCAACTAATCAAGCTTAAATATTCCCTCCCCCCATGGCTTTTATAGTTCATGACCTTAAGGAGAAACTTTCATTTTTTATCCCAAGCCAGTGAACCCATTTTTTTTTTTTTTTTTTTTTTTGTTCTTCCCTGGTCAGGTGGTAATGTTGACAAAGCCTGACATGAACACAATTGTTGCTGTAAACATGAGGAGAGGTAGAGATGCCCAGTACATTAGGCATCTGTTGGCAAAACAGACGAGAAAAAAAATGTGAGGATCTGTGGCAAAGATCATTTAACTTGTCCAATGCATGATAACATTTAACGGAAAGTCTTGACCTGACCTCAATCATACAGAAATCCCAGGAACCAAGCACCAACCTACCTGATATCTGATTCTGCATGGCTGCTTGCTGCTGTGTCAAGGTATGTATTTGCTCTGATGTCTGTTGTTGTTTCGTTTCAGAACTTATCTGTCGTTGCTGTAGCTCTTGAATCTGTTTAGTGTTGTCAACAACACTGCCACTTCCTACCCTCTCATACAGAGTTTCCACATTGGAGGCCAATTCATTTTGCTGGCTTTTTACCTCACTTATATCTGCTTCATTGACCAGTGTACTGAACCTCAGGTTCTGTATCTCCAATGCATTTGCTTGAGCTTTGGATTGCTGATCAGACGCAGCTGTCTCTGTCGTCACTCTAAGCTGCTGCAACTCTTCTCTGGTAGCAATCACATCACTTTGTAAGTTCCTAATGTTCCCTGCGTTACTGCAGGCTGCAGCTTGGGTATCTTTGATTTTACTGGACTGATCACTCACAATACCACACAAGTTTCCAGTCTTGGCATCCAGAGCATCAATCCAGGATGTGTTTCTCGCTGTCTGTGCTTGAAGCTGCTGTTGCTTTTTCTCAGTCTCGTCCATTGTCCCTTGCACTGACCTTATGCTTTCGTCCATGGATTTATGTTTTGTTGTCACTTGCTCTGTAAAACTCTGCACTTCGAGTTTCATCTGTTCTTGCTCCCTTTTGACATGGCACACATCACTGCTGAGCTTTTTCACTTTGCCATCCAGTTCGGCAACTTGCCGTTCCAGCTCCTTGTGCAGGTCGGGGTTACTTTTGACAAATTCTAAGAATTTTTCAACCTATTTACAAAGAAAAGAGAAAACAGTAAATATTAAATCACACACACTGCAATTTATCAAGCTGACAATTAAATATGAAATGTGAATGCCCCTGTTCACATGTGCCTCCCGTCCCCCCCCCCCCCCCCGTGTCTTATTATTTCTGTCTGCCCTTGGTTTTGTGAATTACTGACATGTAAAAATTGCACAAGGTCTGTTTTCCCATTACAAACAATCAGTGATAAACGGATTACTGTGACTCTGAAACCTGATCAGTCCACCTTAGTCTTATCATGCTCACTTGAACTTAATTAAACAAAGATACATCTGACTGTGACTAAAATTCCAGCCTTGATGCACATCCATGAACCATGTGCAGGTATTGTGTTCAAACTTTGATACTGTACAAATTAATGGAAAAGAGTAAGAGAAGTCGGACACACAAGATTGTGTCCAACTTCTTTTGCAGGTGGTATATAAAGTATAATAGTTTCTCTATAATAAATGACCCTGTGACTTTGAGAATCAGGTTCAGGTGTAATTCCTGCATTTGTTGCACATCTACATCCCCCGTGTAGTCATTGTGCCCATTTTTGAAAAAATCTATGCAAAAGTGCACAAGATTCTTCCCCCAAACGAACCTGTGACCTTCAGAATCAGGTCAAGGTGACCCAATCTACACCTCACCGAGACACCTGATTCTACCAAGTTTCATTTCATTTTGTTTCATTCGTCAGTAGTTCCTGCACTCAAACGTATTTTATTCAGTGATCCTGTGACATTAAGAATTGAGTCAAGGTGACCAAAATAAAACGGCAACCTATGTCTTATCTACATTACATAACCCTATCAGGTTTTTCAAAATATACCTTGTGACCTTGAAAATTTGGTCAGGGTGAAATTCCTGCCTTCGTGCACATCTACATATATCATGTGCAGAAGGATTCATACACACAAGATTCTGTCTAGAGGTGACCTGTGACCTTAAGAATTAGGCCATGGAGACCCAAATTCAACCTTGACCAAGGTTTCACCTGGTACATAATCCTACCAAATGCCATCAAGTTTTATTTAGTTCTTTCGCAGTTATTGCACAAAAACCAATTTCATGTAAGTGACCTTGTGACCTTGAGAATTAGATCAAGGTGAAAATCCTGCCTTTAGGCACATCTGAATACTAACTGTGTCAACTTTGAAAGAAGTTTGTGTAAAATGATAGGAAGAGCTGTGCACACAAGATTGTGTCTGCAAACAGAAGTAAAGAAGGACAGACAGACAGACAAGCTGATTCCAGTGTACCTCCCCCCCCCCCCCCCCCCCCCCAATGTATTTTCTGATAACAGCTAGTAGCTCATCCTCAGAATAAGAGGCCCATGGGCCTAATGCTCCGCTGACAACCATCACCCAAAAAATCATTTCCTGAAATGCATTGCCTCCATGACCCTGAAAAATTAATCAAGGTATCCATACTACCATTATCAAACTTCCACATGATACAGATTTATGGTACATTTGGTATTATCCATTTTATTCTTTATCAACATATTGAAATAAACGTCCTTTTATTGAGTGCTTACACGACCTAGCAGGACTGGTGACGTAAAAAAAGGTGAAGGTCATTGACATTAAAGAACATTCTAGCACTGGAAATGGTCTACGTATCCTATAAATTTGGCACGTCTAATTCAATTATTTTTGACATGTGGATTTTATATCTTTCAACAAATAGGGCTCATAATTTCCATCAAATCATATGTGGAACCACTGTTATCATATGCAACCGAGATTTTGACCTCTATAATCCCACTAAATTTCATGAAAATCTATTAAACATTGCTTGAGTGGTCACAGGATTTTCACATTTTGACTCGTATATTACATAATGCTGTAGGTGGCCACACCAATATCAAACACAATCTAGATTTTCATATGCTTAATGGGTCCTGAAAGTTATATTGGGCTATCTTACATGTGCACTGTATTGCTCTCAGAAGCAAAAGTTAACGGACAGATGGATGAACAAATGGACAGACACGAGTGATGCCATGAGCTCTGCAACCTATGGTCAGCAGAGATTAAAAAGTGGGCTACACATGTCAACAAAATATCTGGTGTTAAGGATATATATCAGGTTACAATGGGTTAAACCATCATTTTTGCTGTTTTCACACATGTTATGCACTTTTCCTTTAAGTTTTGTATGCCGGAATCAGATTTCAGGTTGTGTAAAGGAAAATTGTGAATTTTGGCAAAAGTATTGGGCCTGGTTCTCACTGTTTGGTGTGGCTTCGGCTGGGGACTAGCTAAGCTTCTAAGCTCCACCCTGCAGGAATCCAACAGGAGCCTCATTTACATACAGCAGGTGTGAGCGCTTCTGCGCACGCTCCGCACAAGCAGACTACGATCAGCTGGGCAGGCAAACCGCATTATCGCTTTGTGTACAACTCTCGTTTGAACATATCCATATAAACTCAGACTTCCATCCTCTTGTTGCTCCAATACTTGTTCTTTCGCTCAGTTTCAGAGTTCCAACTTTACAAGTTGCACACACAGCAGCGGCATCAATACAAGCCTGCAACTGAGAAGAGTCCCATAATCGGTATCCCTCTGGCTGTTCATTCACATCTCCTTGTTCACAACAATCTGTAGATCTAGCCTCGTGGACCACAAAGTCTCCGAGTTTCTGGGCACTAGCACTGCAGAAGCGTTTGTCCAGACCGGGTTGGCTTGTGGATGTTGTGGTGTTCACCGAATCAGTATCCGTGACCTTGGCCGCGACTTCGTTCGACCCTGACCATGCAATGCCAGACTCGCCCGGGGTCTCCGTGAGGCTCACGTCGGGTTGCAGGGTCGTCTCCACTGGAGGGAACTGATTGTAGTATGATCCTAGATCAGACGCTTTGAGTTCACTTGCAACTGACGCGGGCATCGGTCTGCCCCTAGGTTTTTTCTTTCTCGGCATCTTTGCAATAGCACTTTCTAATCACACAAATGTAAGCAATGATCCTGTGAACTTGATAGAAACTTTCTGAACTGAGACTGAAGTTCCGATTTACTGACACCTATACTGGGCCCCACGCAAGACGGCAAACATCGTAGAACCCGGTTGCCCCGTAACCACCTGTCAGTCATTTGTCGGCCAATCAGGTTAAACTTGAGAAACCCCAACATGGAATCCAAAGTGACAGATGAGCATGATTATAACATTTTTGGATGTAAAACCTCTAAAATAAAGCATTCTTTGAAGTTTGATGCTCCAAACTTGTCCATTTACTCAACAGGTAGGAGTGCGTAACGGAATACCAAGGTGTCATTGCGATAAGAGGCCCAAAGAATAGCGTAAGTCCTATTGAAGTCGGCATTTGCTTTGAAAGCGTTTTTCTCGGCATCATTCCTGGCCTTTGTTTCTCAACTTCTTGTGCAATCAACTTCGTCAGTTTTGCTCATAAAGACCTGGGGTTTGTGGCAAACTGTTCACAAGAATGTAATCTTTAAAAAAGTGTCTCAGATTTTTTCTATGTTGAGTGGTTTTCCCTCCACAGCGAGCCAAAAGTCAAAACCTTTGATGTAAGAATGGAATGTCATCTTTTCAACTTTAAACGGGAGTATCTCCACAATAGCGCAAACAATGACAAAAATGAGACACGTTTGTGTAGAAAATCATGTCTGCTAGCTTTTGCAACAGAAATGCACATGCTCAAGCTCAAAATAAAAAAGGAGATTTAATAATTGTGTGATTTTTTTATGATCACTTTACCTGATTGTTGTGTCAACACAGAAGAACTTGTAAAAATGAAAATGCTATCAACTTATTCCCAGATTTATTAGCTTTCAGGAAATATATAGTTTATGGTACTTTTAACGTATTTTCAGACTTTTATTAAGTCATTTGTAAGACTCACGCGTAACCTGATATATACCCTTAAGCTTCAGTATGGGTTTCTCGCCATGATGCAGGACTCCCTTGAGGGTCAAATGGTTAAAAAAACTGCTACTTTCTGAAGTATGAGGAAACAAGCACTTCAAAAACAAGTAGGTCATAACCTGAGAAACACATGATTTTGACCTTCAATGTTAAGGTGGAAAATGAAAAAGTCTGTAACCACATGACATTCATGCATGGCTTATATAGAGCTGAAACATGTTCAAATGGTATCCAAATTTTCTGAGTCATGGGGAAAATAAGTTCTCAGATAAGTCGATCATGGACACTAACAGAGCCTCAGGCACTGAACTGCAGGGTGGGACTATTTTCATAATACAAGGACATTTTTAATGGACCAAACTGTGATCTTCACCAAGCACCATTGAAAACATGAACCTGATCACTAAATATGTCACAGGAATGGATAAATAGGTCATAATAACCCTGAAATCTGGTGGATGGACCTGAAGTGTACAGATCAACTCACTGACTGACACCAAGTGCTTCCTTCATGTCTTCCTATTCCACCGTAAGTGGCAGAGGGGCAAACATGGAAGTCTGTCAATGTTGAACTTGTGACCTCAGCAGTACTTGTGTTCTTAAGGTAAAGTTCAGGATGGGCTATCTATTCTTTACTCTGTGTTTTGCAATCATTACATGTACATATTGTTATTGTCAGACATTTACCTCAGGAGTCAAGACTTTGTCCAAAACTTGCACACTCGCAGTCAAGTCTTTCAGCTGGTCCTCCCAAATGACAACCTCTTCCGACAAAATTATGCTGAAATCCAAGTCATCCCGTATCTGAAAAGATAAAATAATTATAACTAAAAAAGATTATTTGCTGCATAGCAAATCAGTGTGTGTGTCTTCAAAGCATATTGGTACGGCAATGTACAACTAGTCCATTACACAGGAGTAGAAGTTAGAATGGCATCTCTATCTACTATATCTTTGAATTTATTCAAGATTTAAAATTTTGAATGATGCTAATTAGCATAATTTAAATTGCTAAAACTTTTGTTTTAGATTCATTACATGCACAATGGTCAATAACCCTCTAGTACAAGTTGAAATGACGCCTCCATCTATTATAGTGTTGAAAATATTTAAGATTTAAAATTCAAATGTGCTAATTTGCATAATTTAAATTGCTACAACTTTTTTTTGAGATTTATTTCATGCACAATGGTCAATAACCCCCCAAGTACAAGTTGAAATGACATCTCTATCTATAATAGTTTTGAAGATATTCAAGTTTTAAAATTTCAAATGCTGCTAATTAGCATATTTTTAACATCCTCATTCCTCTTCATAAAAAGGTCAAACTCCTTGTATGGAGGTACAGCCATACCAAGTTAGGAGTTTCTATGTAGTGTCCGAGAAAGGTGTCGGACAAATTCACTGGTAAAGGAAGGAAGGAAGGAAGGAAGGAAGGAAGGAAGGAAGGAAGGAAGGAAGGAAGGAAGGAAGGAAGGAAGGAAGGAAGGAAGGAAGGAAGGAAGGAAGGAAGGAAGGAAGGAAGGAAGGAAGGAAGGAAGGAAGGAAGGAAGGAAGGAAGGAAGGAAGGAAGGAAGGAAGGAAGGAAGGAAGGAAGGAAGGAAGGAAGAAAGAAAGGAAGAAAGAAAGAAAGAAAGAAAGAAAGAAAGAAAGAAAGAAAGAAAGAAAGAAAGAAAGAAAGAAAGAAAGAAAGAAGGAAAAGTGTGTGTTGACACACACACGTTAATAATGGTCACAACAGATGGGGGCTGCCTCATGTGAGCTCAAAGCTTTCATACACATGCATTAGACAAGTCTGGCATGGGTGAACAGGGTAACAAAGGTTATGCTTTGTTGAGAAACTATCAGCACAAACATAACATATGACACAATTGTATCAGATTAACTCTTTCAGTGCCACCTGCAACTGAAGTCAAACTACATAGAAGGAACTGCTCTGAATTATGAAAAGGGTACTGGATTCATTTTCCTTGTTAAAAGACCTTTCATTCAAGTACCATCATGCCTGAAGTTACATAGAATATAATAGTCCAGGTCAACAGCTTTCCTCAGCATGCTGAGGAAAGCTGTTGATGCAGTCCAAAATGTGGCACTTAGAAGAATTAAAAGATACATTATACATAATTTAACCTATCATGATCTGGGTTTCAATCTTTTTTAACCCAGCCACACAGAATCCTCATGTCATGGCGAAAAAGGGATACAAATAAATCACAGTAGCGTGAAATGTGCAGCATTAATTTTTTTTTTGTTTGTTTGGTCATTTCATTCAAATTTGTCTCCATTCAGTTAGAATGCCATGACTGTGCTGCATACAGGAGCCTAATTTGTATGATGATGTCATACAATAACACCATGAAGGGATTCAAGGATTTAAACGCCGCCACCAGTAATCAAAATCAATCAAGACAATGATGCTTAACATGTATTTCTCCGTGACAGTTTCAATGATTTCTCTATGAACAACTCCTTCTGTACAAGAACTACTATATATAACACTGTAAATTAATAAACAGAGCATGCAGGTACAACAGGTAGTTCATATCAACTGGGACACCGAGTTGCCATCTTGGCAGCATCATGTAACTTGACAGGAAGGAGAGCAGATTCGTATATTCAGCAGAGCCATATGGGTTTCAGTGGTAAAAGCAACACAACTTAAAAAAGCAAGAAGCTTCAGAAAAGTCATCCACTAAGTTTCAAAAAATAAAAAAAAAGGCAATCAGAGATTGCTGGATCCATGCCCCCGCCTCCTTTATAACCTTGCTAATAATAGGTTTCATTTTGGAATGACTGTAGTGAATAAAACTAGGCTATCAACATTACCCAGATACTTAACCTAGTGACCTACTTTTATGCAGGACACACTCTTGTGTCCAGATTCACAGGTATTTAAAGTATTGTGATTTTAAGTCAAAGAATAACATAATTACAGACAGATTATGGTTATGAAGTGTTATGTAGTTTTTTATGAATGTATCACTGTGACCCAGATACTTGAGCTAATGCCTACTTTTGTTCCATGACACACCTTTAGGTCAAGATATGCATGTGTGTTAAGTTTCATGAAACTAAGTTAGACATTAAAGGAATTACAGCTCTGACACGATTTTACAAGGATATGTCACTGTCATCCAGATACTTGATCTAGTAACCTGCTTTTGGTACATGACACATTTTTATGCCCAGATGCACCTGTGTGTAAAGCTCATTATTCTAAGATGGACAATTGAATTTTAGCCTGGACATGAATAATGGAGACCCACACACCTGACCTAGTGACCTAGTTTTGGTACACGACACACCTTTAGGTCAAGAAATATGTGTGTGTCAAGTTTCATAAAACTAAGTTAAACAGTAAAGGAATAATAGCCCGGACACAACTTTACATGGATATGTCGCTATGACCCAGATATTTGATATAGTGACCTACTTTAGGTTCATGACACACCTTTATGTGTAGATGCATCTGTGTGTAAAGTTTCATTAATCTCAGTTACATACCGTAGGAATTACAGCTCTGACATGATTTTGCATGAATATATCACTGTGACCCAGATACTTGACCTAGTGACCTACTTTTGGTACATGACCCACCCCTATGTCCAGAGGCACCTGTGTGTAAAGTTTTATTGATCTAAGTTGAACAGCAAGCAGATTATAGGCTGGATACGAAAAGCAGAGGACCAGATACTTGACCCAGTGACCCACTTTTGTTTCATGAAACTGCATTAAGTAGTCACGGAACTATAGCCGGGACACGGTTTTACACAAATGTCACTGTGACCCAGATACTTGACCTGGCAACCTACTTTTGGTACATGACACACCCTTATGTCCAGATGCACCTATGTGTAAAAGTTGCATCAATCTATGTTGAAGGACAAGCGAATTATAGCCCAGACACAAAATGCAGACGGACAGACAGATGGGCGCAAGGAAAAAGCGATTGCTATACATGCCCCTCCTCCGTTAGGATATATAGCAAGCTTAGGGGCATAATAAAAATAAAACACCAGTCAAACATAGTGCTATTAAAGCACTGTTGTTTCAGGGGATGCAAAAGTGTGCTATTTTCATTACATTGTACCCAACAAGAGATGCCACTTCCCTGATGTGATCTTGTTAAGGTCCTAGAAGGGATGGCCTCAGGGGTTGGGAACAAATGTACTGGAGGGTTTGTAATAATATAATTATAAACAGTATCGTCAGCATTACCAGTACTTGGCTCATTTCGCTGAGCATGCTGAATGTGCACCGTGCTGCATACCACATTTTTAGCACAGATTGTGGTTGTTCTGCTTGGTGGTTTTCTCCCACTGTACAAGAGCACAGTTTTTAGTAGGCTATGTATGTACATGCATTTGTAATGCATGTACAGTTGTACAAGCTATGAAGATCGCCTCTCATTACAGATCATGTATCTTCTTAAGATCACCGCTTCAAGACACCTCTATTTCTTAATTTTCCCTGCCATGAACGATCGATTACCTACTATATGTGACCAAGACTGGCTCACAGTGGTGGCAAAGCCTATCATTTATAGTATATACTGCTGTACATGTAATATATATACATGCCATCAGTGATTTTTCAAGTTTTATATGTTTGTCCACCATGTGACAAAAAAAAAAAGTTCCTTATTCTGTGCTAGACTTATCTTACATGTCCCAAACCCTGGTGTTTAGCTGGTTTACTTCTCAAATATCAAATGAGTGCATGGTTATTAATTATTTATATAATGCAAAGCACCTGCTTATAACTTCCACCTTGATCAAGTTATGCATACCTTTATGATATTAGTCACTGCATCTTTAGCCTCCTGGGTCTGTCCAAGCTCCCCAGTTTTCAGCAGGGTAATTATCGTATCTATTCCCTGCCACATGTCAGTATCACTCACTTGCAATGTCTTGGAATGCATTGTTGTATTACGGACTTGCAGCACCTGAAAACGAGACAAACTGATGGAGGTTAAGAAATGAACAACCACATGTCATAATAGTATTATACTGGGTTTAAAAAGGTTATTTCTTTTGCCACAACATGGTACTTGTTTGATCAATGGACAGACTTATAGCATTGATGCAATGGCAGTGTAGGAGATAAGATTTTATGAGTGTATAGCAGTTTTAAGTTTTCCAAACATTTTGCCACACAAGATAGGCCATTCCATGTTAATTTATTGCAAAAAGTGTAGCAGTGACACCCATTCAGTGTAGCAAATTGTGATGTGATACTGGCTCTCTCTTACACTACAATAGTAGTGGTTCAGCATTTATAACTTTGCAGGGTAAATTAATGTCAGGTGACCCAGATAAAGACGTATATAGCTGGTGGGGTAAGATAAATTCAAAGGTAATGCTTAAAAAATCAATAATTAAAATAAAATTTACTCTTGTTTTCTTTATGGCAACTCAATATCATCATAAGCAGTTGAGATTTGCATATATCCTTTTACCAATCCCACTAACATAAAAAAAAAAATCCACCTAAAATTAAAGATACAAGTGACCTTGTGTTCATAGGACTTTCATATTTTGACCCATAGTTTACTGTAGGTGGCACTACCAATATTGAACTTGACGGAGATTTTTGTACTCTTGATCAGTCCTGAATGTTATCTGGGGATGATTTTAAAGCTGTGAACATCATTGGCAAGTCACCTCCTTTCAAGACAGGAACATTAGTGGACAGAGACTGGTCACATGACCTTTTATGGCCAATCAGAATCCAAAATTTTGGGCTCATCAAGTGCAAAGTGGCTCAAGCACCTTATGTCGGCACTACTCCAGTGCCTACCCCAAGCCTCCAGTGCCCCTGATGTAAAGGGGTGTTAGGGCCTGTATTTTTCTGTTAAAAAAAACTAGAAATTCCGTTTCACCAGCCAGAAATTTCCAAATTCCGTTTCAGTAGTTCTCTTTGTATGTAAACCACATTACGGCAAAACAGCAAATTCCGTTTCAGAGGTGACAAAAATTCATTATTCCGTTCCATTTTGGTTAAAAACGGAGAAATACAGGCCCTAGGGTGTATGTATATATTACGTATGTACAACATGTATTACAAACAAGTAACTCTCATGGTGCATCGGGTGGGATGCATTACTGGTCAGTAGCAGTTGCTCAGTATTAAGCCTCCAATGTACCACCGTCACTAAAAATTCTTTACAAAGCTTGCATGTCCTCAGTGTGGCAGAGGCCATGATCTCCTGGTAATGGGACGGGTTGGAATGGAGATGACTCGACATTGGGATGACATTGCAATGGGACGACTTAGCATTGGGAAGAAATGATTTAGGGGCAATTTGACATGGCAACAAGTCGACTTGGGGTGACTTGGGGTGACTTGGTTTTGGGAAGATTTAATCAGTTACAGAAGTGAAAGGGTCAAGTCTATAGGGGTCCCCTGAAGTATACCCATGCGATTTTGGAGCAGTTGCCTCACAGTTTCAGAGGTTTTGCCAAAAAGAGAGAAAAAAAATAATTTGAACAATCCCAAAATCATTGAAGCTGAACATTTGTATAAATTTGATAGAGGCTCACCTACACTACATCCCCTGACAGTTTGACATGGATATGGCTGCTGTTTTTAGGGAAGTTGAAAATGTGAATTGTGGATGGATGGACAACTGATCATCCTATAAGGTCAACTGAGCTAAAAATCTTCATTTGTATACCACAACCTTCCCTCTCTTTCCACCTAACTTATATGTATCATACATAAAATATTAAAAATATGATACCATTTGGCATCACATCCATACCTTATCGGCTAGTGCTTTGTAGAGTTTCTGATCAAAGAAGCTGCAGTTTGACAAGGCACTAACCAAAGCAGCACTATCACAATCCTGTGGTCCAGTGCTGTCTTTCTGCCCTCGAGGCATGAAGATCTTCATGACAGACCAATGGTTCCCAGGCCACTCTTGACACTCCCCATTCTCCCAGTACACATTTGTCTTTTGTTTGTGATAGGAATGAATGGCATTTATCCATTTCTGGCAGACATTGTCAGGACAAGTATCTGGTATCCAGCGATTATGAGAATCACGCTTTTTCAGTTCCCATGTCTTTGTTGCATAGTTACATTTGATGTTTTTACACTTGCAGCTGGTACATAATTGTACCCGGTCGTTTCCATAAATGTCCTGCTTTAGCTTATCATGCAGCACTCTGCTCTGCCGCTCCATAAAGGGGCTGATCCCATCTCTCAGTTGTAACAGAGCCTGCCCTTCTTTCAGCCAATTCTTGTATCCTTGATCCTTCATTCGGTTCATGGATCCTGTGGAACCTGATGCCTATAGATTGTAACACAAATGTAGACAAAGTTAGATGAAGCTACAAACAAATGGAAAACCATTTTACATACATTGCAGATACAGTAGCCTATCAAAGAATACCAATGGTTACACATGTATGTATGTGTGTATGTATGTATGTACAGTAAAACCTGTAAAACCGAACACCTCCGACTACCGAACACCTCTCACTTCCGAACACTTTTTTTCGGTCCCAAATGATTTACATGTTATTTAATAGGAGACCTGGGTGTTCAAACCTGTCACTACCGAACACCTCTCACTTATGAACACCGAACACCTGATTTGGGTCCCAAACCCCAAAATGAACCTGTCACTACCGAACACTCTCATGATATTTTGTAATACCAGCAGTTAAGTAACATCAGGAAGTCTTTCATACACAAAAATTTAGTAGTTTTGAACATAAATCTGTAAATCTATTTAATTTGAAACTGTATTAAAGCAAATGTATTAAAAGGAAGAGTTGTGTGTGCAAGACCCTTGACTGTTAACAACTAGGCCTGAAAGACATTCCGGGTACATGTATGTAGTCATATTCCCTATCCTAATTACCAACCCTCCAACTACCGAACACCTCTGCAGGGCTCGACAATTTTTTAAAAAGTCACTTGTCCGCAGGACAAGTAAATTTCAAAATCCACTTGTCCGCATACAAAATCCACTTGTCCTGATAAAACTTCTATAAACATCGTTTTTTTCAAACACAATGCTAAGGCCTACGCAAACCATTTACCCTAAAATATATTTGCCGCGTATTGTCGCTTGCAAATTCGGACAAAAATGTCAAATTTTATAACGATTCAAGCTGCAACTGTTCGACAGTGAAACTGGCAAAACATTAAAAATACAAAGTAAAAAAGTAAGCTATTTGCATGGGGTGACTAACGATGAAAAATACTTTGTAATTTCTGGGACGATAGGAGTCCGTATCCCGGTTAAAGTTAAATAACGATTAAAATAGTTGCATTGGTTTCAGGATCCTTTCTCGCTGCCTCTGATGCCGTGATGGGATGCATATCGTTTGCGTACCTACCATGAACGCTATCGGTACATCGTAGTAAATTTGCGTATACAGTATTGGCAAGTTCCTCGCAATAAACGGTGTTCTTAAATCAAATTCAAACGAAAATTTTAATATTTCAAATCAGAAATCGAGCGTGCGCACCGTCAATATCTTTCCTGCAACTGTACACAAACAGCTGCTTTGGCCATGTGGCCTGACGCACAACACATCACCCGATTGGTCAATTGAGTCACATGCAAAAATGAGCCAATCGCGGCTCGTGCTGCAGTGTTTTCATCATGGCTTCCGCCCAGTGAACATGTGTGAATATGCCGTAATTTACGGAGGGAACACACAAACGGGAAGCTTTTTTTTTTAATTGCAGCATGCGAAAATAAAGATTCCAGTGTTTATAGCAACAATTATTTGGAGTCACAGGCAAATACACAAAGGTAGGGGGATAGAGAAAAATGCCGAATGTGTGACAGATCAGTGTCATCAGTCAGCATGATGCTCCGTTCACCGTAGATTACTCCACGCGGTCACTTGCGTGCGACTGGCAGATGTGTGTTTTGTTTGGCCGGGAAGTCAACTTGCGGCACCATTACATGATCTCTCCAACACTTTTAGAGCCCACCGATAAATTGTCTTTCATGCTAATTTGCTCAAGAATTCGCCATGCAAGTTTTAAAATTTTTTGATGTTCCTTTGTCATCGTTCGGGCAGATAAGACTGACGGTGAGGTGCTGTGTGACCTTGCCCCGATGCGGGCGAAAGCCACTACGCCCCAATGCATGACTGCTGGTACCTTTGATCTCGTCGTCGTATGCACGCAACGGTCAAAATACCTGCTTGTTTTGACAGAAATCAAGTAGGTAGTCAAGTCCTTTTGAATACACCTGCTGACCATGTAATTGTTTAAACCTGGATTGTTTACTTTAGGCCAGGGGATTATCATCACCTGTTGCGCATTGGCGTCCCCACGCAAATGCCTGCATTGGTGTTTATGTTCTGTTCATACGGACCACAGTAATCGCCAACATATACAGAGTCGCGAAGGCTCTGACTGCTCATCATTATGTTGCCGTGCATGCAAACAGACGTAATTTCAGTCTAATTAAAAAAGAAAAAATTAGCTTGTCCGCAGGACAAGTTGAATTTGAAAGTCACTTGTCCGATAAGAGCTTTAGCTTGTCCCGGAACGTCGGATCATAGGAATTTTCGCGCCCTGCTCTGACTACCGAACACTTTTGCTGGGTCCCCAAAGTGTTCGGTAGTGACAGGTTTTACTGTATGTATGTATGTATGTATGTATGTATGTATGTATGTATGTATGTATGTATGTATGTATGTATGTATGTATGTATGTATGTATGTATGTATGTATGTATGTATGTATGTATGTATGTATGTATGCACTATGCGGAATGCGCCAAATCTGTGCCCATGATATATATTAACTGTGATCAGGAATGGGTTAATTATTATGAATGGTTTCATGCTCATGGACTTAATGCAGAAGAAAGATCTTGACAATATTCTGTTTGTGCAATGTGAGAACTAGGCAAAGGCCAAGACGGCAAATAGTGCCTGTCTGTGAAGCTTTAGCCCGACTTTAGCTGTAAGATGCGTCTGACCGGTTTCGTTCGTTCTGAACTCCTCAGAGACTAAGCCAAAGAGTGCCGGCGTTGGTGTTTTACCCGAAATTTGCACGTTCACGTCTCCCATTGTTGGACGTTAGAAACGGTGTAAGACTGAAACGTTTTACGTCAGAATAAGTTAACTGCCGAACCGGGCAGTTACGAGTGGCCGGTCCACGTGTCTGGTGTGCACGTGTTTTTATTTACTAACATTCCGTTGTCAAGGAGATGTGACATCTCCTTGTGTGCGGTCTCTGTGGGTGTGAATTTCCCTGTTTGAGAGTGTGCAAGTGTGAAGCTTTACACATGCATGTCTGGAATGTTTGGGACTGGGGTAAACCATGATTTGGGTGCATGTACAACATAGACCCATTAGTGGAAAAACTTTTCCACTTATTATAAGAGTCAATTGGCAATCTTTGTGCTACAGAGACTGGTGCTGTTCTGTAGAAAGCTGTCACAAACAATGTCAGTGGGAAGCAGGTACGGGAACTATGAAATTAGCATAATACAAGGCAAGGGTGCCTACTTTCCCATGACATTCAGGCCGAAAGGTTCCATAGTGCATAACTGATGGATCCAATGATGTTCTTTTGCCAGTCGGAAAGTTTCTGTCTTTCTCAACTGAGGAGGAGTGGGAATATGACACAGGATTTGGACCTTGAGGTCCAGTCCATTGTGGTCCTGTAGGGCAAAATGCCTGCCCAATGGTTGATTCATGTCTCCTTTGTGGATATAGTAGAAGTGTTCCCTGAGTCTTGATCTGAGTGGGCGGGAAGTCTGACCCACATATTGCTTGTGGCACTTGCCACAAGTCAATAGGTAGACAAGATTGTTATGTCTACATGTGCCTCCTTGGGGTGTACTATAGGTACGACCGTTCTGAGTGCTGACTACTATACCACTAGTATCCATCCTCTGACAGTATCTGCAGTTGTCTGTGTCGCAAGGGTTTTGTTCTACTCTGCCTGATACTGCCGGGTTGGTTTGAGGTTTGGGGTATTTTATTCTCGATCGAACTAAAATATCCTTGAGATTCTCTGATCTCCTGTATCCGATTATCACTTTCTTGTCACCTAATACTGGTGCAAATTTGGAAGCCTGGATGGTTCCCCAGTTTCGTGTGATAATTTCTTTCAGTGGAGGTAAGGCTGGATTGTGTTTTGTAATGAGAAATAATTTCTCATTTCTCTCATCAGTCGGGGATGACTGGGATTCAAGTCGTAATAGTGAAGCTCTATCCACATTCCTCACCTTATTGAGGGCATCCATTAAGATATTTAATGGATATCCCCTAAGGTTGTAGAAGTTCACTATTTTATCTGCATTTTCCTCAAAGTCGGCTTGGTGGGTGCAGATTCTCTTCACCCTCAGGAGCTGGCTGTATGGCCCGGCTGACTTGCAGTGCTTGGGATGTGAGGAGCGGAAATGTAGATACGTGTGTGTATCAGTGGGCTTGGTGTACAGTGTGGTATATAGTTTTCTAGATGTGTCGAGGCGGACTGTGGTATCTAGAAAATTAATCTCTGTTGGACTGTACTCCATTGAGAATTTGATGGTGGGATGACTAGCATTGAGGTACTCAACAAAGTGGAGGAGACTGTCTTCTCCATGGTACCAGACGCAAAAATCGTCATCTATGAAACGCCACCAAATTTCTGGTTGCAGTTGGTGGGATTCTAGAAGTTTCCCTTCTAGGTCTCCCATGAAGATGTTGGCATATGATGGGGCTACTTTCGTTCCCATTGCTGTGCCACTAATTTGGAGAAAGTGTTCTCCATTGAATTCGAAGTTATTGCATTTTAGGACCAAACGTAGCAGTGAAATGATTTCTCTTACTGCTGGCTTTTCGTTATTTGTCCTATTTCGTAAAAGAGCTTGCGCTGTAGCTCTTAGTCCTTCAGCTATCGGGATGTTGGTATACAGAGAGTTGACATCAAGGGTGACCAACAGCATATTGTCAGGTTGCTGTGGTAGGGACTCTATCCTATTGATAAAGTCGTTAGTGTCCTTGATGTAACTAGGGATTTTTGTAACCAAAGGTCGTAGAAAATAATCTACGAGCCCCGATATTCTTTCTGTTGGGCATTCGTTGGCACTCAGAATAGGTCTACCTGGAGGGGGGTATATCCCCTTGTGGATTTTCGGCAGTATATAGAAGCATGGTACCCTTGGTTCTTCTACATATAGATACTTGAATGTATCTTCTGTGATGGATTTGTCCTGTACCAGTTGTTGTAGTTGAGTTTTTACTTGTTCATTGTGTTTGCCAGTTAGATTGAGAGGGACTGGTTGATAGTGATGTGTGTTTGACAGAAGTTTTTTGGCTTCTGCAATGTAATCTGTAGTATTCATGATCACTATTGCAGAGCCTTTGTCAGCTTGTTTTATCACTATATCCGGGTTGTTTTTCAGTTCTTTTAACCCTCGGCGTTCCTCTTTGGTGAGATTATCAAATCTCGGGGCTCTAGGAGGATGTTGAGCTGTTTCATATTTAACTGTCCTACAAAAAGATGCCACATTGGGATCTCCTAGCTGTGCCTCACTAGGTGTGAAGGTACTTTTGGGTTAAAAAAAAAAAAAAAAAAAAAAAAAAAAAAAAAAAAAAAAAAAAAAAAAATTCTGTTTGTGGACAAAATTGCAAGTATGTTGTGTAATAACAAATTTTCCCCCATCTGTTGTAGTATTTGAATTTAAAAAATTGAGGTTTCGATGGATATTGTAGAACAGCTTCATAAATATTGTGCACTTGATGGTTAAATACATGACAAAAACAACAATTATTCTTCCTGAGAAGTGAAGTGCCTAGAGTAGGTTTCTCGGGTGTGTGTTTCAATGTCGACCACGAGATGATGCATATGTGATACCAACAGACTGGACATTTCATGACAAGTTTGAGTCATTACATGGACATATTACATTTCAACAAGAAATCAGTACAATTATGAGAAATCAGTTCAAATGCATGTGGAGACACCTTTTTTAAACTGTAGATTGTAAGTGATGAATGTAGAATGCAGCTGTTTACAAAATTCTTTTGATGTGTATTGTTTGTTAATATGCAAGTTTACTGCAGGATTCTGCTTGTGATAACAGACTGAAGATTGACCAAGTGTTGACTGGTTTGAGACTTTACATGAACAAATCACAAAAATGAGAGATCAGCACGAATACAGATATCCTGATCTGTAGATTGTAAATGATGAACGAAGTAAGATTACAGATACAAATACCCTTGTGTTTAACTAGTACCCAGTTCAGGTCAAGTAACAAACCACTACCCACCCCACACCATGCTGCGCCATGCCACGCAGCATATTATGGACTAAGTCATCATTTAAGCACCTCAGACAACTTCCAACTCGTGTAGCTCTCCTCAGTCATTTCATCGTCAGCATCTTGCCTGCTATCCGATGTTGATCTTGTTTTCCCATTATTTTGGTTCCAAAATTCCATGTTCAACTATTCCTGGTTTCACTAAAACTGGCCAAATTGTGGTCTTAATCAGCGATTTCACGCCATTTTGAACTCTGTGGCTGTCTGCTAATAGGTCTTGGACCAGTAACCTAGGCCTAATGCATTTACATGTTAAAATAGTAACATTCACTGGCTTATTCCTCCAATTTGAAATGTAAAATCACAACTTCCTTTGCATTCTACTTCAAGTTTACACTGACAGCAACATGTTAAAATAAAGAAAATGGGGGGTCATGTGATTAGATATTTTTACAGGTGCATTTGTGTACATGAACCTTACCCATTTGAGGCATGATTTAGGGATGAATGTACCTCCCCCCATACATGTGAACCTCATAATATTCATAAAACATCACAAATCTACCTTCCTCCATGCCCCCTTTAGTACCACCCTTTGGCCTCCCCTTCTAGCTCTCTGCTGCCCCCCTCCCCCACCATGCCCCCCTGGAGCTCCCATTAGCCCCACCACACACACACACACACACACCCTACCTCCCCCTGTTAGTTGTGAACCTCCAATATTCCACACTGTTCACCCTCCTCTTCACCCACAGCCATCACAAAAGGAAATATTTGTGATGTTTGAAGCCATTTGTGATGTTGCTGGAGGGGGAGGGGCTGGGAAAAGACAGTAATTTAAGCAAGGAAAAAATTGTGATGCTTGAGGCCATTTGTGATGGCTGTGGGTCAAGAGGGGTCACAGAACTACAGAATAAAAAGTAGAGAAAGAAATGTGATGGTTGTGGCCATTTGTGATGGGTGTGGAGGGAAATGGGCTGGAGAAGAACAGCATATTAAGAAAGGGCAAGTGATGGATGTGGAGGGACTCAGACCCAGATCTGCTTTTATTTGACAAAAGTGGTAGAAACAAACAGCAATATAAACATGTAAGGTACAACAAAAACAAAACATCTTTCATGTGAAAAAACACCCAGAATATGTGTACCATACAAATTGAACCAGTAATGTCAGGATGACTGCAGCTAAGGGTTTGAGAACCTGCTTTTGCTGAAGCTACCCTGGAGGGGGGTCCTGGAAATTTACACCTGGCAATATACAGGACAAGATAGATATTGGATATATAGATATGGGAGACAAAAGATTTAACTGATACAATCTAAATAAACATTGTTTGGTGGAATATAAATTAACATGTACTAGAGAGATTACATGTACAAAAATAGTATTCTAGAGATGATAATTATGAGCAAACTTAACAGTTCACATAATGATGCAAACTTCAGAATATTTACTGAGGAGGTATACTTAGAAAAACCTGCATACAAATGAGTATGGACTTTCTCCTTAACAATGGGGGCTGTCTCATTAAGTACTAAGGGTTGGGATTTAAAAACGTACAGTAACATTTGTTGAGTTTCTTAAGGGAGTAGCTTAACGAGGAACATCTCTATGCCTGGTGTCATGGGAATGTGTTATGGGGATAGCTCTACACATATCTACAAAATACAGCGGCAGTTGGTTTTCAGAATACCCAAAATAAAATTTGAGGGCTTTCAAGTACAAAATATCATGGGCTTTTTAAAATATTTAATTGTTTAAATAAGGGCTAAGTATGAGCATAAAAGTTAAGGTTGCATATTAAGCGGACTGTCTTTTTTTGTAGTTTGAAGATTCGGTCACAAGAGTGATCCCATGCTAAAATAAAATAATTCACATGTGGCTGGAAAAGTGAGCTATATATCAACAAAAGTCCGCTAAGAGGGATAGAATTACCAAGTCTCTTTAGGATATAGACTTGCACAAGTCCCTGGTGCATGTCCCTATTTTCCCATCCCGCGGTCCCACCCAGAAGTGCGTTACAATTTCCCCTCCACAAAGTTAACTGTATAATATTATGCCAACTACAGGGTGTTATTAAGTAGGTCCCACTGTTACCATTCTTTTTTTTTTTTTAACTGGTCGACACTGCCGCCGTGCACAGTAGCAGCTGTTGAGTCATGGTCAGTTCTAATCCCATTATCATTGTGATAAGACTTAAGTGGAAAGTGGTCATCGATGAATGCATGGCTAGTCACTGGCCACTCAAGCGAGACAAAGCTGACCGTCTCGCTCCAGCTGCCGACACCAGGACCGCCTGACTCGGGCAGTGCAATTAATACTTCATTACACAGTAGCTCAATTAACAGCTTCTGAAGAGGGGTGCGTTATGACCGCTCGCATGTCTGTGTGATAAGAAACACAGTGCAGACCGCCCGGCGCTAATCATCTGGAGTCGGTGTTATCTGGTTATAGACACGTTCCACGCCAATTAGCTAGGTTTGAGGGCCTATCTGTATGGTAACCGAATAACGCTTCGACGTGTGTTTACTTGAAAAATTTATTTTTGCAATTAATTTTATTTTGAATAAAATACGGAAGACAGTCCAGTGAGACTTGAGCAAGTCTATTTAGGATACCAACTATGCGGGACCGTTTGTTAGAAATTTTATCTATCATGATGGAAACACTACTTTAGAGACAGGATAGCTCGATACCCCTAGTAGATGAAAGGCCAGGTCGAGTACAATGGGGGGTCCAGGTTAAGCTTTTATCTGTTCCTTAGCATGCGCATTATGCTTATAAATTTTGCTGATAAGGACAGCGGGGTGCACTATACCCATATGGTAGACAAATCAAATGATGAACACCCAATGTTATCTGGTACTGGGCCACTAAGTAAATGCGGCTCCACTTAATTGTCTATCAGTGATAAAGCTGGACTGCATGCTGTGCCTGAACATACAGCCACTTGTTTCCAGGTCTAAGGGAAAGTTACCAGCATGTGTGAGAAGTCCATGAGAAAGTTTCATGAATTTGTAATCCAAGGAAATTAAATTCACAAGTCTTCGCCACAGTAATTTTATTAATTTTAAGGTTTAAGTTCATATGTGTCTTATGTTGAGGGAAATGAAACACCATGTACTTAGTCTTAGATATATTGAGTGACAATTTGTTAGCTGCTAACCATTCATACACCCTGTTCAGCTCAAAGTTTACATTTTCAGATATATTGTCAAAATTAGGCCTTGCAGAAATATGAAAAGAGCACAGAGAATCCATTGGGAAAGGGGCTGGAGAAAGACCATGTTATGCAATAAGAAAAAAAAAGAAGATGTCTGAGGCCCTTTGTAATGGTTGTGGGTCAAGAGGGGTTGTCTGTGTAGGGAATGAGGCTGGGTCTGGGAAAAGACAGTAGATTAAGAAAGGGAAGATTTGTGATGTTTGAGGCCATTTGTGATGGCTGTGGGTGAAGGGTTACAGAAATACAGTTTACAAGTGTCAGGCCTAATAACAATGTGATAGCTGTTGAGTGTTGCAAATTGATAAATGAGGATGGGTCATTTTATAATGTAACTTGTTAGCCTCCAGATTTTTCTCAACCCAGGAACTTAACATATTAGCCTAGATGAAGACCCAACATGCCCAATGGCAATGAACGGGCATCCTGCATCTCTTGTACATCTACCTGAGGACTTTACTGTCTTACGTACACTGGCCTTGTGTCGTCCAACTCTTCAACAAGAAGTTTGTGATGGCTGGCTAGTAACAGACATTGTGAGGTTCACATCCGTGTACTTGTACTATGTAGTACTTCCCAATTGGCGCAAAACACTCGGTACCTTTATCCCTAAATCATGCCAGGTATAGGTGGCGGACACAAACAGAAACCGTGTTTTTGCTCTACTGTAATTTGCGACACTCTCCATTAACATTCAAAACTTACCATCGTCATGCGCGATGCTAACGTAACTAACTAACTACCGAAACCACAATCTCGACGATTACTAGGCGGCTTCAGCCCTCCTGCACACCCATGAGGAGTTCACGGATTTCCCCGGCAGTGCTCCTGTCAGGAAGTGACGTCATTATAGAACCCAACGCTAGTCTGGTTCCATGTACTTCTTTTGCTCACTGTGCGGTGCCATACTCGCTTAATAGTTTTCAGGCAGGCCAGGGAGAAATAAATGGCTGCATCTGAGGCAGGGCACCAGTTTCCCACGAACATCGAGATCAAATCGAGACGAATGACGGAAGTCGAAACATTGGGAATTCCCAAGAATCCCGGAAAGTCAAAGAAGAAAGTAAACATTCTTTCTCATGAAATTGTAGAATCATTGACGCTGTGGCTGCTTGCATTAAAACTGTAACTTAGGTAAGTACAACAACAACACTCAGAACTTGACCTTAGGCTTAGCAAACATTTAAAACAGATATAAGCATACATGTATACAGCCTTACAGGTACAGATCAGGGTAGACATCTCACAAAACATAAATTCAGAATTGATATAAATTAATCTGTGGATCAAAATAAATAAATTATCTCTTAATGTTGAAAAAAACTGAATTTATGTTATTCTACAATCCTCAAAAAGTAGTTACAATACCCTCCACTAAAATAGATAACAGTAATATTGAATCAGAATGTATGGACAGTTTTAACTTGCTAGGCCTCGGTATTGTCGTATTGACAAACATTTGAACTGGAACCAACATCAAGAAATTGTAGCTTCTAAATTGTCTCAGACAGTTGGTGTAATGAACAGGTTAAAAGATTATATAAAGAAAGACATTCTTCAAACAATCTATATTGCATTAGTACTTTCTAGAATTAACTAAATTGTTTCCTTGCCTGGGGCCATAAAATTGACAGAGTTTTCAATATTCTCGGATCCGCCAACGCGTCATAAGATGCTTATCAGCTGACTGCTTTTGTTATGCAAATGAGCGGGCCCTGAGAAAACACGTTCCACATTGCATATAATCGCATGTAAAATTAGACATTTTTATCCCAAATTATATCCATGTTGTCGACCGCAAATCAACTAAATAACTCTGAAGGCAGCATCATTTTGCCGAATTCTGCTACTAATTAAAAAATTGGAGACATCTTGACGATCATAACTTGGGGTTTTAGCGCTGGTTTTCGGCTAACGCTTAGCATACATTGAATGGGTATCCACAGACGGTTTCGGGGAGATTCACCGAGTAACGCGGGCATGTAAACTAAGATTCCCGGATGTGCGGATCCGAGAATACAAAAAAGAGCAGTACGTATCATTAATCATAGTAAATATAATGCACATACAGAACTTATCTTTAAAGAAAGAAAATTGTTAGAAGTTGAAGATATACATAAAATACAACTGTTAAAATTTTATTTCAAATATTTTAATAATGAATTACCTATATATTTATTGAGCATGCACATCATGAAAATAACTGACATACACAAACATGATACACGAAGGATAGACATTTTCAGAGTACGAGCTGGAAATAGATTTGACGAAAAATGTGTTCAACACCAGATTGTACAGACTTTGAATGAAATACCAGACATAGTGAAAAGTAAAGTACACACACAGTTATTCAGGTTTTAAAATATATATAAAAAAATATTTTATGCAAAAATATCAGTCAATATGTAATATCACTAATATATATATACATGCATAAATGTCCTAAGTTTACATATCATCAGACTACAGTGGTACCTCTTTTGAGAGACCGCCCCTATGGTGGGTCAAAATGTGGTCTCTCAAAACAGGTGCTCTTTCATTAGAGGTACAACAACATGGAAAAGATAGCACAGTGTTCTGAGAGAGTGGTCTTAAAAAGATATGCGGTCTCTCATTAGAGGGGTCTCTCAAGAGAGGTACCACTGTATTCAAATGTTTAATTGTCATATTATTATCAATAATGTGGAGCAAGGAAATCTGTATCTTTAAAATATCTATATATTTGGGTGGCTCATATGCTCACATTTATCATGTTTTAAATTTTCAATTTTATTATGTTTTTTTTTTTTCTTTCTTGTTAGTCTACCCCTCCATGGTCTCCCACAGTAGCAGAATATCTATGACTCTACGGCATGAGGATATTATGCATGTTACTGGCATTTACAGGTCCCTTAGTGGATACTGGCCCCAGAAATCAACAATTTGACCATTTTATGATTGCAAAATTTTCAGATACGCCGGTACTGGCTGTAAATTTTAATTGTACCAAAATCAACCTTTGCTTGTATACAATCGTTTTATGTAGACTTAAAGGTCCGCACTAGACCTGCATTTATTGAAAAAAGCGTCTAAATCATATAAGGTTTGTCTTAAATGATCAATCGTGATGCTGCCCCATAGAGATGGCAATCCCTTCATAAAATCCCTACTAATCATCCTAGAGCAGAAATTTAAACGCTGTTTTGTTTGTCTTGGCTGAATGGGGATGGCAAGGCTGCTTGCGCAATCGAGTGCTCAGTATGAAAGGCCCCTTATATCATTGCGCATCGAAGAGTTTAAGTTCCGGTCAAATGACGACATGGGTTGCCAACCTGAATGCGCTTGTCCAAGTGTGACTGCCACCTTTTCAGGCGGTACCACAGCTCCGGAACAAAGGGCCTTGCTTATCTTGTTGCGGCGATCAACGTAAAACAAAGCCAGATCAAACACGCTGTTTATTCATATAAGTGAGCTTAATGGGTTATGCGCTACTGTGACATGCCGTGCTCAGTCCTTCAGATAGTAGGTCCGTGAAAAGATATACCCATATTTTTTCAAAGAATGGTATGACAATGTAGCATTTGCACTTCAGCAAATTTGTTTCAAATATCATACTGATCGATTCATTTCTGTTGTAATTATATGGCAATGAGCTCTGAAATAAGAGTATAATGCTCACAGCACTAATTTTGTTTGCCACCATACCAGGAACTATGTGAAATCATATTCAGTCCTTGTGTGAGAATAGCAGGGGTGTCTTTATCCACTCATACCTTGGTAAATTTGAAAGAAGCATCCTGTACACAAGCAGGTACACAGACAAATGTGTTTCAGACATCACCCCTGGTGTTAACAGTTTGTTTTGGACATTGAAAGCACATATAAGTCAAACAATAAATTCTTCTGGGTAGGTGTAATATAGCAGATAAATTGATTCTGAAAGATTTAATGCAGATTGTAATATCTTGTAAAGAATTTTGTTTTCAACAGCCCAAACAGTCTTCTTTTCTAGGAAACACGAACATGCATGCCAAGAAGCAGTAGATACTATACTATACATCTGCAACTATTACTGACATGGTTTGAATGATGCCTGGCTCAAAGATTTTGTACTTTGCACGATATATGATTTGTTTAAACCATAACTACAGTAAACCTTCAATCCCAATATTATGTCAGAGGATTTTTTCCTGACTTGTTAGTGTTTTGTTTCAGACATCGCTTAATTTGTTTATATTATACATGTATCAGTTCAGCAACAACCATAAGCATAAAATGAAAATGAATAAATGCTATCATAGTTGTTGACAACTTGAAAAGTTTTAAAATAAGAACAAATCACAACACTTGATTTGTATGAAACAGAAAGTACATGTACATGTACACAGAAGAGTGAAAGCACAGTTTCTATATGGATATAATGTTGTGATCAGTTCTAAAAAAAAAACTTCCATTGCAGTGAAAGTTTAAAGTGAATAAGGAGCATGGAGTCGGATTTCCTGCTTTCAAGTGCTGCATACGTCTACATTCAAAACAAATTGTGAAGAAATCGTGCATGGGGCACATGTACCATTACCTGACATTTTAAATACATGTACATGTATTCAATATAGGCTATGTTGTGGTAAAAGTCAGGCCTGAGACACATATTAATTCAGTACATTCATCATCTAAATATGCCGAATACATGTAGCACACAAGTTGTATGTGAACACAACAATTACTGTATCTGCAGGAAGGGCTGCATGCAGTTATAAAATGAGAAGAGTACCATGTATGAATGAAAGTTTGTAATACACCTCTGTTTGGCAAAAAAAACAAACAAAACAAAGAGGAAGAAAGATATGAACTGAGTTTGATTGTTTTTAGCCCTGCTGACCAAATATCGCATAGATTATGTGACCGCTCATGTCTGTCTGTCTGTCCATACACTTTTGCTTGTTAGCTCAATACCGTCTACAGTTTTCAAGTTAGCCCAATATAACTTTCAGGACTGATAGGGTGTATGGAAATCTAGGTCCCTTCCGATATTGGTGGCATAACCTACATTATTATGTAAAATGTGTGGGGATCAAAATGGGAAAATCTTGTGAACAGTCTAGCATCTTTAATTTTTGGCAGATCTTCTTCCAATTTAGTATGATTGTGGCGGAGGTCAAAGTCTAAGATACAAGTGATACTGGTAGCGGCAGCTGTAATTTGATGGAAATTATCTGCCAAAATGTGTTTTTAGATGTAAAGTTCCATATTTAAAAAAGTAATTGGATTAGACTTGCCAAATTTATGTGATATATAGACCATGGCCAAAGGTAGAATGTTATGTAATATGAGTGACCTTGACGTATTTTAGTGAGGTCACCATCTCTGTAAAGTTGAAAGTGTGACTTTGGAATGGCCGGGTGTAGCTTGGACATCAATGGCAAAGAGAATTGAGCATCCAGATCAAAGTTGCACTTGATTACATAATACATAAAGTTGTACTTGGTGACATACTTTTTGGGTCACTGTGACCCATTTATAATATTGCGGAGTTGGATGCTTGTCCAAGATTATTGTTTTTCGTCAAAAACTCAAAAAGTAATGAACTGATTTTAAAAAACAGACTATATATGAAAAGCTGGATATGGGCACATATTTTGAACATAACAATTTTTTCAATCTGAGTTGAAGGTCAAGGTCAAATGGCCAGTTTGAAGATAGGGGTCATCTTGTGAATGCTCTGCATCCCACAATTCTTGGGATAGGCCAATAGAATGTTTAGGAGTTATAAAGTGTATAAAAATCTTTGTGGAAATGAATGTTGGTGGTGCCACCCATAGTATTACATAGTATGTAGGTCAAAATGTGAAAATCTTGCGACTGCAATACTGTCCACAGTTTAAAGTTAGCCAAATATAACTTTCAGGACTTACAGGAGGTATAAAAATCTGGGTTCTTTTCGGTATTGGTGGCACCACCCACAATATTATGCAATATAGGGGTCAAAATCTGAAAATCTTGTGAACACTCTAACATCTTTTATTTGTGGCAGATGTTCACTAAATTCAGTGGGATTGAAGGGGATGTCAAAGTCTAAGTTGCTAAATATACTAGTGGCGCTACCTATAATTTGATGGAAATTATGAGCCAAAATGTGTTTTAAGATATAAAATTCCATGTCTTGAAAAGTCATTAGATTAGACTTGCCAAATTTATATGATATAGAGACAATGTCCAAAGCTAGAATTGCATATAATATCAGTGACCTTGATATATTTTTGTGAGGTCACCATCCCTGTTAAATTGAAAGAGGTGATTTGGTAATGGCAGGGTGTAACTTAGATTTCAGTGGCAATGTCAGCACAGCACCAGGCAGGCCTACAGGCTTCTTGTATTACATAATCTGGGTGTCCTTGATCTTCTGTCCCAAGGCCACCAAGGACATAAAGTTAAGGACTCACTCATTCTTGTCTTGGCACATGCAACAATATTCATCACAGGAGTTGCACAAATAAGCTATGATTACATGTGGAGCAAAGTGCTATCTGGTGGACAATTTTTACATTAAATATACATAAGCTTTATATGTATTGTTCAGAATCCACTTCAGGACTCGCAACTTTGAAATGAACAGGTGCAATATTGCCACAATGCCAGCAGAGCATTAGGCCTATGGGCCTCTTGGGGGTTTTTTTTGTTTTTGTTTTTTCATTTATTCTGGCAATTACAGGTACAATATAATCTTGAACATGTCCCTCCCAAATGAGTGTTTGTCATTGCTCAATCATAAGTTTATATTACATTTTACAATGCCAGGCTTTAAGAGGCCAGGTTATCTAAATGTTATGCTTGCTTTAGTCCCAAGTCTTACAGAAAAGTGAAAATAAATAGATAGGCTGAATAACAAATAAAATATTTGTGTCATTTCCCAAAATACATTACCTCCAATGGTAGCTTGTAATATCTAGCCATTCAACTTCCACAAAAGAACAATGGAGCTCAAGTATCACACCCTGAAATGGTTTTGTTAACAGTCTGTTGTGATGTCTGAAAGGTCCTGTTACCCAGAGCTATATGTAATTGAAGCAAGTGTAACATAAAAATTGTTGAAATTGACAAAGTGTGTAGCCATAAGTAATCATGATTAAGACCTTAACTGTCTGAAACATGTACAACCTTGTCTTACTCACATTATCAACTATTTCTTTGATTTTTACCTCAGCTGACTTATCAGTCAGCTGAGGTGTTTTGAGGGTCCGTCGTCCGTCGTCCGTCCGTCGTCCACAATTCTTATTTTCGACTTCTTCTCAAAAACCGTCAACCAGATTCACTTCAAACTTGGTGGAAATGTGCCTTGGGTGGGTCTCTACCAATTTTGTTCAAATGGTCACGGTCCAGTGATTTTTGGATTTTTATTGAATTTTTTTGTTCTTTTTTGGGTAAATCTTAAAAAATCTTCTTCTCCGAAACCGCTCACCCAATTGCTTTGATATCACACAGGAACACTCCCTGGGACTCCTAGTTCTTAATTTGTTCACCAGGTGGCGCTGCAATTTTTTCCTAATTTTTTATGAATTTTTGTGTGTTATAGCTATTTTCGACTTCTTCTCCAGAACCGTCACTCATATTAAGCTGAAACATGGTGGATGTGTTCCTTGTAGAAGGGTCAAACAAAGTTGTTCACTATGTGGGAATGCTGCGGATTCCTGATTTTCAACGATTTTTTCAATTCTGGTACTTGTCAGTCAATGCAGCTTTCCTATTGATTACTATGGAAGTCAGTGGGTATTCTAATGCTAATTCACATTTTCTACTTCTTCTCCAAAACTGTCACCCAGATTAACTTCAAACTTGGTGGCAATGTACCTTGGGTGGGTTTCTACCAATTTTGTACAAATGTTCTTGCTCCAGTGATTTTTGGATTTTTAATGAATATTTTTGTTCTTTTTTTGGACAAATCTTAAAAAATCTTCTTCTCCGAAACTGCGCACCCAATTGCTTTGATATCGTACATAGACACTCCCGGGGACACCTAGTTCCCAATTTGTTCACCAGGTGGCGCTGCAATTTTTTTAGGAATTTTTTGTATGGTTTTGCTATTTTTCACTTGTTGTCAGAACGGTCCCTCAGATTAAGCTGAAATGTGATGGACATGTTGTTGTGGAAGGGTCAAACAGTTGTTTACTAGGTGGCACTGCTTTGGATTCCTGATTTTTAAGGATTTTCAATTTGGGTACTTATTGTTCGATGCAGTTTTCCCCATTCATTACTATGTAAGTCAATGGGCATTCTAATGCTAATTCACAGGACAACTGACACGAAATTTACTGTTTACTTGATAACTTGAGATCGGTTTTGAGTTTGCTACACATGTTAATTATTCTGCATGAAGGTCATGCTGAGACAGTACATGAATGACCTTGACCTCGTTTGTGGGGTCACAGTGCAACATACATGAATTTTACTCTTCATTATAACTTGAGAACTACTTGAACTTTGATGTTGCACATGTAAGTGTTCTTCTATAAAGGTCAGACTTACTCAGAACATGGTGTCCTGGATCCTTTCCCAAGTTCATAGAGCTGCAAGTGTGATGAATGTCAAGATCAGCTGAGGCACGGGCTGTTCACACAGCCCTCTTGTTTTCTTTTAGCTCAGCTGACTTGTCAGTCAGCTGAGCTTATCTTATGGTCCTCCGTCCGTCCGTCGTCCGTCAACAATTTACATTTTCGACTTCTTCTCCGAAACCGTCAACCAGATTCACTTCAAACTTGGTGGGGATGTGCTTTGAGTAAGTGTCTACGAAGTGTGTTCAAATGGTCATAGTCCATTGATTTTTTTATTTTTAATTAATTTTTTTGTTCTTTTTTGGGCAAATCTTAAAAAAATCTTCTTCTCTGAAACAGCTTACCCAATTACTTTGATATCACACAGAAACACTCCCTGGGACACCTAGTTCTTAATTTGTTCACCAGGTGGCGCTGCAATTTTTTTCTATTTTTTTATGAATTTTTGTGCGTTTTAGCTATTTTCGACTTCTTCTCCAGAACTGTCCCTCAGATTAAGCTGAAACATGGTGGATATGTTCCTTGTAGAAGGGTCAAACAAAGTTGTTCACTATGTGGGAATGCTGCAGATTCCTGATTTTTAACAACTTTTTGAATTCGGGTATTTATCTGTCAATGCAGCTTTCCTATTGATTATTATGGAAGTCAATGAGCATTCTAATGCTAATTCACATTTTCGACTTCTTCTCCAAAACCGTCATCCAGATTAACTTCAAACTTGGTGGGGATGTACCTTGGGTGGATGTCTACCAGGTTTGTTCAAGTGGTCATGCTCCAGTGATTTGTGGAATTTTAATGAATTTTTTTGTTCTTTTTTTGGACAAATATTAAAAAATCTTTTTCTCTGAAAGTGCTTACTCAGTCGCTCTGATATCACACGAAAAGACACCTAGGGACTCCGTGTTCTTAATGTGTTGACCAGGTGGCGCTGCAATTTTTTACTATTTTTTTATGAACTTCTGTGTGTTGTAGGTATTTTCGACTTCTTCTCCAGAACAGTTACTCAGATTAAGCTGAAACGTGGTGGATATGTTCCTTGTAGAAGGGTCAAACAAAGTTGTTCACTATGTGGGAATGCTGCAGATTCCTGATTTTTAACGACTTTTTTAATTCGGGTACTTATCGGTCAATGCAGCTTTCCTATTGATTACTATGGAAGTCAATGAGCATTCTAATGCTAATTCACATTTTCGACTTCTTCTCCAAAACCGTCATCCAGATTAACTTCAAACTTGGTGGGGATGTACCTTGGGTGGATGTCTACCAAGTTTCTTCCCATGGTCATGTTCCAATGAATTTTGTTTTTTTTATGATTTTTTTTTTTCAAAAATCTTTACAAAAGTTTTAATATGGGAATTTCTTGTAATGGTTATAACTAAAATACTTTGGCCAGATTTACGTCAAACTTGGTGGGGATGTGCCTTGGGTGGATCTCTACCAAGTTTGTTCAAATGGTCACGCTCTATTGATTTTTGGAATTTTTCTGAATTTTTTTTGGGAGGGGGGGGGACAAACCTTAAAAACTCTTCACCTCTGAAACTGCTCACCCAGTTGTTTTGATATCGTTCATAGACACTCCCAGGGATGCATAGTTCCCAATTTGTCCACCAGGTGGCACTGCAATTTTTTTCTATTTTTTTTTTTTTTCCATGAGTTTTTTTTATGGTTTTGTTATTTTTCACTTGTTCTCAGAACTGTCACTCAGATTAAAGTGAAATGTGATGGATATGTTCTTGTGGAAGGGTCAAACAAAGTGTTTACTAGGTGGCATTGCTTTAGATTCCTGATTTTTAAGTATTTTCCATTCGGGTACTTATCGATCAATGCAGCTTTCCTATTGATTACTATGTAAGTCAGTGGGCATTCTAGTGCTAATTCACAGGACAACTGACACAAAATTTACTGTTTACTTGATAACTTGAGATCTGTTTTGAGTTAGTACTGTGATGCTGCACATGTTAATGTTTTTGTATGAAGGACATGCTCAGACAGTGCATGAATGACTTTGACCTCTTTTTTGGGGGTCACAGTGCAACATACATGAATTTTACTCTTCATTATAACTTGAGAACTACTTGAACCTTGATGTTGCACATGTTAGTGTTCTTGTATAAAGGTCAGACTTACTCAGACCATGGATGACCTTGATCCTTTCCCAAGTTCCTAGAGCGGCAAGTGTGATGAATGTCAAGATCGGCTGAGCATGGGCTGTTCACATAGCCCTCTTGTTTTTTTTTTTTTTTGGTGACTGCTGATGCAGCTCCTCTTGCATGAAGGTTTGTGCATTGTTTGTTTCTAATATGAAAGGCTTCTAACATGTCATGGCATCACTTTTTCTTTGGGGTTGCAAAATCAGGTGGTAGTAAACAGGTAAATGTATCAAAGTAAATGGAAGGTGGTGATGTCTGAAACATCACCTTCATGAATCTCCTTCAGCAAAATGCTGTACATAATTTCACTCATACCTGGTATGAACAAACTACAGACTATTATCTTCGTAATACAGTTTAATACACATCCTCATATACCATGGTGTTTCGGAGTACAGCTTCTAATTTAGGTTAGTCAAAAAATGCACCAGGGGACGGGTACTATCTTCAGCATATCTACAGCCACTGTGGGTTTTAAAGAGGGACTTTTGATTTTGTTCTGCTATGGTAGCTAGGCCTTGGGAAGATTTGTACCTGGATATACCCAACTTCTTCAGTCCTCATAAAAATTTTCATCCTAACACCAGCAGAAGTGAGATTTTCTGAAAGTCGACCAATAGCTGAGAATGACCCCTATAAATAGTTGTTGCCAACGTCCCCCAAAAATCATTTCGGTCGGAAAGTCTGACACTTCAGTGCAAGTTCAAATTGGTATCCCATCCTCATCCTGAATTAAGTTTGTTTCCTAGCATTAGCCTAATGACAACTCAATTGCCAATCAGATCTGTTCTTTGATCCATTCATGTTTTTATCCGCTGTTCATTTCCATAAATTGTGACACACACACACCCTCCCCAGTGTAACGCATCACCATGAATTAATGACCCTAGAATAACACACAGATCACCAGAAATTAAGAGTGTTGAATAATACATCACCAGAAATTTTATGTATGCCTTTGCTTTTTCCTGTTCTGTTATCTGAAATGTGTGTACTGTCTTCAGAATAGGCCGACGCATGGCAAATGTGCGGAACAGCAGCATTGAAATATAAACCTCAAAGTTAATTTGTATGAAGCATACACTGTCATCAGTGGCCTATGAGTGGAGCGCCACCACATTTCAGATATACGAACTTGTCCACTTCTGACAGGAGTGTATCAAAATTCTCGGATCCGCACATCCGGGAATCTTAGTTCACACGCCAGCATTGCTTGTTGAATCTCCCTGAAAATGTCTGTGGATATCCATTCAATGTATGCTAAACATTACCTGAAAACCAGTGCTAAAACCACAAGTTATGATTGTCAAAATCTCGCCAAATTTTTATTTAGTAGCAGAATTCGGCAAAATGATGCTGCCTTTAGAGTTATTTTATTTCTTTGTAGTCTACAACATTGATACAATTTAGGATAAAAATGTCCAATCTTACATGGGACTATATGTGATGTGGAACATGTTTTCACAGGGCTCACTCATTTGCACAACAACAGGCAACTGATAATCAGCTTATGATGCATTCACAGATCCAAGAATACACCGAGCCAAAAAGACTTGATTTCGGAGAGGGGGGTGGGTGGGGAACTGAAACTTTGACCATTAAGAGGATATGACAATTGTATTACTATTGTTTTTGTAAATGACTGCAAAGTGGCTCTGCTCATTGCTTTTTATTGATTGAATGGTCATGTAAAATGTGTGGGTGAGTGATCTGTTGTGTTACTGCTGCACCCCAGTCACAGAGTTTCGGTTTTGTAGTTTTGTGTCACGATCTGTTTATGGCAGAACTTCATGTGTAGCCAACAGGGGTTACATATCTCCACAGAATAAAATTATATATTAGGCCCTATTTTATGAATGACAAAACCTGGGAAAAGCATGACAATGTGTTTGGTCCTCTTTACCACGAGAAAGGCCCAAAGTTGTGGAGGAACCAGCGAAATATATAATCAACACTCCTTGACAACTTGACATCACCACACCCAAGCCAGCCACGAAGAATAAACTCTGCCCTAATTGAAACTTTCTTGCCTGTAAAACAGAGTCACATTGCGTTATTGCAAAATGGCGATTGAAGTGCATGTTGCACTGTCAGATCAATTATGTGAGGAAGCACAGTTCCTCTTGCCAGGAAAGAAACAATAAGTCATGCATCCGAACTGTAACATCAATGCCTTGGTCATGGTGTATTCTATAAGCTTCTGTGACAGTGTGTGATCAAAAGACTAGTCTAGGAAACCAATAGAGTAGGTTATTCATATGTACAGTCTTATCACCGCACATCGTTGAAACTAATGGATTCTCAACACATGTGAGGCATTCGGTGTTTTTTAGCTCAGCTGACTTGTCAGTCAGCTAAGCCTTTTCTCACAATTACATTTATGACATCTTAAATCTGTCTGTCAGATCTACTTCAAATTTGGTGGAGGTGTACTTTGGGTGGGTGTTTGCCAATTTTAGCTCAGCTGACTTGCAAATCAGCTGAGCTTATAGGATAGTACTTCCTCCATCATCCATCCACAATTCATATTTTCAAATTCTCCAAAACTGTCTTTCAGATTTACCTCAAACTTGGTAGGGATGTACCTTGGGTGAATCTCTACCATGTGTGTTCAAATAGTCATGCTTCAGTGATTTTTATGCCCCCACCAGGGGGGCATGTAAATTTGCTCTTGTCTGTTCGCCCATTCAACATTAAAATTGTCAAATTTGTTTCGCACATATATCCAAAAGCATATGAGGTACAACCAAAAAATTCTGTGGAAACAGCTATCAATATATGAAAGGGTGCACCTGGCGTTTTGTTTGTCTTTTTGGTTGATTATACAGTCTCAATTAATCATTCAAGGGAAAATGTTGATTCGACATTAAACTTGTCACATTTGTGACATCTCAAAAGGTATTTGAGCTTCAACCATGCAACTTTGTGGAAACATCTATCAATATATGAAGGTATGCAACTGGCTTTTTGTTTCTCTCTTGGGGTAATTATCGTGTGTTAATAATTATTAATTAACTGAGGGAAAATGTTGATTCAACGTTGGACTTGTCACATTTGTGTCGCATGTATCTCAAAAAGTATTTGAGGTCTTACACCAGGTACATGCCATATTCTTTCCAATACTGATGGGGACTATGACAGGTGGGGGTATCGGTGTCCTTTCGAGACGTTTCTAGTTTGATTTTTTACGCATTTTTTTGTTCTTTTTTGGGGCAAATCTTAAAAAAACTTTTCCGAAACCACTCCCCCAATTGCTTTGATATCGCACAGGGACGCTCCTAGGAACTCCTAGTTCTAATTTTGTTCATCAGGTAGCACTGCAATTTTTTATCCCTTTCTCCCCTGAATTGTTTTTTGTAGGATATGTTCCTTGCGGAAGGGTCAAACAAATTGGCTCACTAGGTGGCACTGCTGTCAATTCCTGATTTTAAATGATTTTTTCAATTCAGTGCTTATTGATAAATGCATCTTTCCTGTTGATTACCATGTAAGGGATGGTTCAACAGTTTAAAATCATTTTTGAATAAGTACTTTCAGTAAGCAGGGGGGAGGGTGTAAATGGACTTGTACAGTTCTACAGATAATGGAAAATGGTGGTTATTTCTAACCCTAATTTTGTGATATTTTGGTATAATTTCTTGGAAGATCATTCTTAAGTATTCAGTTGGGGGACAGAGGGGGGGCCATGAAAATTATTTAGTACCCAAAGAACTCATTCAAAAATAATGATAATGTTGAACCATCCCTAAGTCAATGGACATTCTAATGCTGATTGACACTTTGGACTTCTCTGAAGAAACTGTCTAGTTATATTGACCTTAAACTTGGTGGCAATGTACCTTAGTTGGGTCTCTGTAGACCGAGTTTGTTCGAATGGTCATGCTCCAGTGATTTTTTCATTTTTTATGAATGAGTTAAAGAAAATTGAAGTCCGAATAGGTCATTCTGGAGCACTTCTGGGGTCGTATGTGCATGGAAAGACTAGTTGTATTTTCAACATTATTCTAAGTCAGTGTAACATGTTATAAATATGACATGATACAGTCACACACTGTATTAGACATGTACTTTATCATACTTGATGTTTGCCAGGAGAAATATTAACCAAACTGGGGGAGAGAGAGAGGATTTTTTTAACTCATTCCATACCAGTCCCTGATTTTTCCATATATTTACCTGGATTTAAGGCGACAATTGCATATTTAAATTCTTCATGAAAAGTCGAGCTTTCATTCAAGTACCAACATGCCTATAGTCTTAAGTCCGTGGTTCTGGCACTGCCTGGCAAGTCATGAGTCTTGCCAGGTAGTGCCAGAACCACTAAAACCAAGGCCTGTGACCATAGTATGGAATGAGTTAAGCAGAAATGTCTCACCCAAAGTGCGAGAGTTGGAGTCTCTGTATATCCCCATGTTAATCTGTATTATTAAAGTGAGTGTGTCAACACACACTTGTGTGTCAACACACACTTTTTTGTTTTTCCTGAAATTCTTTATTTCTTTCTTTCTTTCATTAAAGTGTGTGTGTCAACACACACTTTTCTGTTTTTCCTCGAGTTCTTTATTAAAGTGTGTGTGTCAACACACACTTTTTTGTTTTTCCTGAAATTCTTTCTTTCTTTCTTTCTTTCTTTCTTTCTTTCTTTCTTTCTTTCTTTCTTTCTTTCTTTCTTTCTTTCTTTCTTTCTTTCTTCTTTACCGGCAAATTTGTCCGACACTTTTCTCGAACACTATTATGCATAGAAACTCCAAACTTGGCATGATTGTACCTCCATACAAGGACTTTAACCGTTTTATACAAAGGAATGAAGATGTTTAAAATTATGCAAATTAGGGGCGTTTGAAATTTTAAATCTTGAATATCTTCGAAAATACAATACATAGAGATGTCATTCCAACTTCTACTCGGGGGTTATTGACCATTGCGCATCTAATGAATTTAAAACAAACGTTGTAGGAATTTAAATTATGCTAATTAGCAGCATTTAAAATTTTAAAACTTGAATATCTTCAAAACTATTAAAGATAGAGATGTCATTTTAACGTCTCCTAGGGGGTTATTGACCATTGCCAATGTAATGAATCTAAAGCAAAAGTTGTAGCAATTCAAATTATGCTAGTTAGCAGTATTTGAAATTTTCAATCTTGAATATCTTCAAAACTATAATAGATAGAGATGTCATTCCAACTTCTACTAGGGGGTTGTTGACCGTTCCGCACCTAATGAATTCAAAATAAAAGTTGTAGCAATTCAAATTATGCTAAATAGCACCATAAGAAATTTTAAATCTTGAATAACTTCAAAGCTATAATAGATAGAGATGCCCTTCCAACTTCTACTCCTGTGTTATGGAATAGTTGTACATTACCATACCAATATGCTTTGAAGACACACACACTGATTTGCTATGCAGCAAATCATCTTTTCTAGTTTCTTTCTTTCTTCTTTCTTCTTTACCGGCAAATTTGTCCGACACTTTTCTCTGACACTATTATACATAGAAACTCCAAACTTGGCATGATTGTACCTCCATACAAGGACTTTGACCGTTTTATACAAAGGAATAAAGATGTTTAAAATTATGCAATTTAGGGGCATTTGAAATTTTAAATCTTGAATATCTTCAAAAGTATAATAGATAGAGATGTCATTCCAACTTCTACAAGGGGGTTATTGACCAGTGCGCATCTAATGAATTTAAAATAAAAGTTGTAGCAATTTAAATTATGCTAATTAGCAGCATTTAAAATTTTGAAACTTGAATATCTTCAAAACTATTAAAGATAGAGACATCATTTTAACTTCTCCTAGGGGGTTATTGACCATTGCCCATCTAATGAATCAAAAGCAAAAGTTGTACCCATTTGAATTATGCTAATTAGCAGCATTTAAAATTTTAAAACTTGAATATCTTCAAAACTATTATAGAGATGTCACTTCAACTTCTATTAGGGGTTGTCGACCATTGCGCATGTAATGAATCTAAAACAAAAGTTGTCGCAATTTAAATTATGTTAATTAGCAGTATTCGAAATTTTCAATCTTGAATATTGTCAACACTATAATAGATAGAGATGCCATGCCAACTTCTGCTGCTGTGTTATGGAATAGTTATACATTGCCATACCAATATGCTTTTGCGACACACACACTGATTTACTATGCAGCAAATCATTTTTCCTAGTTAAAGTGTGTGTGTCAACACACACTTTTTTGTTTTTCCTGAAATTCTTTCTTTCTTTCTTTCTTTCTTCTTTACCAGCAAATTTGTCCGACACTTTTCTCAAACACTATTATACATAGAAACTCCAAACTTGGCATGATTGTACCTCCATACAAGGAGTTTGACCATTTTATACAAAGGAATGAAGATGTTTAAAATTATGCAATTTAGGGGCATTTGAAATTTTAAATCTTGAATATCTTCAAAAGTATAATAGATAGAGATGTCATTCCAACTTCTACTAGGGGATTATTGACCAGTGCGCATCCAATGAATTTAAAACAAACGTTGTAGCAACTTAAATTATGCTAATTAGCAGCATTTAAAATTTTAAAACTTGAATATCCTCAAAACTATTATAGATAGAGACGTCATTTTAATTTCTACTAGGGGGTTATTGACCATTGGGCATGTAATAAATCTAAAGCAAAAGATGTAGCAATTCAAATTATGCTAATTAGCAGCATTTAAAATTTGTAAACTTGAATATCTTCAAAACTATTATAGATAGAGATGTCATTTCTACTTCTACTAGGGGGTTGTTGACCATTGCGCATGTAATGAATCTAAAACAAAAGTTGTAGCAATTTAAAGTATGCTAGTTAGCAGTATTTGAAATTTTCAATCTTGAATATCTTCAACACTATAATAGATAGAGATGTCATTCCAACTTCTACTAGGGGGTTGTTGACCATTGAGTACCTAGTGAATTTAAAATAAAAGTTGTAGCAATTCAAATTATGCTAAATAGCACCATTAGAAATTTTAAATCTTGAATAACTTCAAAGCTATAATAGATAGAGATGCCCTTCCAACTTCTACTCCTGTGTTATGGAATAGTTGTACATTACCATACCAATATGCTTTGAAGACACACGCTGATTTGCTATGCAGCAAATCATCTTCTTTAGTTGAAAATTGTATTTGGTAATTTGCATGGTAGCCTAGGATGGGCAATGAATGATTTTAAAGATTGAGAAAATTTATGTATTTGTGCAATATTTCCAACCTACGTGGAGGATGGAAGCTTCATTACTCTAGTGAAAAAAGTACAGTAATTTTGAATGTTTCCGACATCTCCCATGTGTTGGTATTTTTTGTCAATGTTATATGTTGAATATCAGTCACTTAGTGTTTTTCCTGCTGTCCGTAAAGAAAAGATCACCTTTTTTGTGTCAGGACAGGCTAGCAATACTGTTCATGTGCGGGAGTGTTGTGAAAGTAGCTCTCCATGTTTGCTATCAACTCACTCCTTATTGAATTAACCCTGAGTCAACAGCTTTCCTTGGCATCAGTGCCCAACCCATGCTGAGGACAGCTGTTGACTTGGGGAATCTGACCTTGACAGGTCTCATCTACATAGGTCAGCAATTTTCAATCAATTTTTTCATTAATGTTGAAAAAAATAGTTGAAATCAGTCAAGCAGACAACATTTGACCCCTGGCCAGCTTTGGCCGTTTTAAGGGGGAAAAGTGTTAATCATATACATGTGTATATATAACATATTTTTTATGTATGTGTAAAGCAATTAAACACAAATAGATTTATGATTGTTTCCATGTGAAAATTATTCACATTTTACGCCTTAAAGTTCTTTTTCAGAAAGTTTGAATCTGTCTTACTGTGCGTAAATTGGTCAGAAAACATGATTATAGTGCAACACCACAAACATCTTAAAATATGAAATTTTTCATAAACCAACAATTTTTGTTTTGTCCCAATTGCCACTAACATAATTACCAAATTGGAGTGACATGTTGCCCAACCCTGCACTGACATTCAACACAGCATAGGTACTCAATATGAAGCCATTAGTGGGCGTGACAGACTGACAGTCATGTGCTGAGTGATGTGGTCACCTGCTTGCATGAATGGATGAAAATGCCTCCTATTTCATCCAATTGGAGCCTTTCTCTCCTTTATCATCAACAATAAACAATCCTCGAACATGTTGAAACATGGGTACTTTGTTTTACAGTAGTCCCCCCATTTGTAAGCCCTCTCAAATTCCCTGACGACAGGCCACCCCCTCAACAGAAGCCCCTTCTCCATACAGCAAGTGGAGTATTTATTTTCATTTTATTTCCCCCTCAACAGAGGCCACCCCTCTTATAAGGCCAGATTTCTGGTGCACTTGGGGTGGCCCTATAAGAGGGTGAGGGGCACTGTACATGTACTTACAAAAGGAAGAGTTATTCTTTGACTCTGTATCGTGGTATGCTGCAAGATATTCAGTTCTATTGTTGGATGTTGATTGCAGAACAAGAAAAGGATAAACAAGACAGAGCTGCCCTTCAGATATGCCAGCGGATATGGCCTGGCAACAGCAGACCAGGCTGAAATCAATGTACCACACCACAGTACTAGATCTGACAAGTCACCCAGGTATTTATGTTACTCTTGTAACAGGGCACCTGAAAAAAAAAAAAAAAAAGAAAAAAAGTCCAGGGAGCTTAAATTTATATCACAAGATACTGTCAGAAATACCTACCTTGGATTGCTTTTTACGTGGCATAAGGTATTGTTAGTTCAGCTGATTTATCAGTCTGCTGAGCTTATTGGATAATCAGTCATCCTTTGTCATCGTCATCATCTTCCATTCACATTTCACATTTTCTACTTCATCGTTAAAACCAGATCTTCAAATGTGGTGGGGATGTATCTTGGTTAAGTGTCTATGAAGGTTGTTCAAATGGTCATGCTTCAGTGATTTTTGTATTCTTAAAGAATTGTTTTGTTAATTTTTTGGCAAAATTAAGAAAAAAATTGCTGAAACTGCCAGGCCAATTCCTTTGTGTAGGGACACTTCTGGGGACCCCTAGATTGTAATTTGTTCAAGAGGTGGTGCTGAAAATTTTTTTTTTTTATATTTATGTCTGTGTTCAGACACAGACATGTTGTCTCTTCTTTCTTCCTTTACAAGCAAATTTGTCCGACATTTCATTTGAAAAGTATTATATGTAGAAACTCCAAATTTGGCACAATTATACTTCTATAGATGAAGTCTTACATTTTTTATAATGAGAGATCATGCTTTTTAAAATTATGGAAATGAGGCTAATTAAAGTTTTAACTCTTCAATATCTTGTATGCTATAGTAGATGTGGCTCCGAGTGTACAGGTATAGCAGTTTGATCATAGCAAGGCAAAGGTCATCTCAAATGTCAAGGTCAAAAGTCATGTCAAGGTCAAAGGTCAATTGTCAGTCAAAATGTCATTTTAAAGGTCAAGGTTCACTTCAGGTAGAGGTCATTTCAAGGTCAAAGGCCACTTTTGATGGTGGCTCTCTTCTAGCCATAACTTGATCAATTTTGATCAAATTGTGATCATCTTGTGCTCAAATTGTAGCTGTTGTAATACTGCACATTTTTTAAACTTCTATGTGACCTCTTAAGGTAAAAGGTCAACATCATTTATACCTTTGAAAGTTTCATCCAACCAGAACTCAGCCAATTTCCATCCAATTGTAATCATGTTGGACTCAAATTGTAGGTATTGCAGCACTACCCATTTTTGTAAGAACATGTAACCTTTAAAGGGCAAGGTCATTTGGACCTTTGAAAGTTTCATCTTGTCATAACTTGGTCAATTTTCATCTGATTTGTTTCATGTTGGGCTTAAATTGTCGGTATTGTAACAGTGTACATTTTTGCAATTTACATGTGACCTGTAAAGGTCAAAGGTCAAGGTCATTTGGACTTTGAAATTTTCATCTATCCATAAGCTTAATGGAATGTAAAGATGGTGAAGTACCAAAGTTGTAGCATTTGATATTAGCTACTTTTGAAGGGACACAGGCAGATTTGCTTTGAAGCAAATCTTCTTTTCTAATTTTTTTAAAACGCATATTTGTGTAGTCAGTCAATGCTTTGCATTGAAGGTATATCTAGTTTCACAATTTTTTCTACTTCTCCTGAACCACAATCTTGGATTCTCTTCAAACTTGGTGGGAATGCACCTGGACTCAATCTCCGCTGTGTCTGTTCACTACATGGTGCTAACATTCTGTGTTATTTTTCATGGTCCCAACCCATCAAGGTGTAAGGGTAAAACTTAGTCTGCGGTATCCATCCAGAATAGTTTTACACAAGCTGGTTTTCACCTGTAAGGGTCATTGATATTGAGTGTGTGTTTACGGCAGGCACAATAGTTGTTAGCTCTGCTTACCAAAGGTCGTAGAGCTCATGTTATCAATCATATCTGTCCATCCATCTTTCTGTCCACTGGTTTGTCATTCTGTCTTTCTGTCCATGCATATAAACCTTTTGCTTATAAACATGATAAAGGCCACAGCTTTCAAGTTAGAGTTATGTAACTTTAGGACTTAGGTTGAGTTCAATATTGGTGGTGGCACCTACAGCATTATGTAATGTATGGGTCAAAATATTAAAATCTTCTGACCATGCTATCATCCTTGATTGTTGATAGATGTTCATAAAATTTACTGTGGAGGAGATCAAAGTCTCAGTTGTATATGATACCACTGTTGAAAGATGTAAAACTCCATATCTGGAAAAGTAATTGAATTAGACATGCCACATTTATAAGATATATTGATCATGGCCATTGCGTATACATTTATGCTAAATAACATTGGCAACCTTGGCCTATTTTGGTTAGGTCACCAGCCCTGTAAAGTTGAAAGAGGTGATTGTGTAATATGGCAGGGCCTGGACATCAATGGGGAAGAGAATTGAGCCCCCAGATCAAAATTGTTCTTGAATACATTGTACATAAAACTTGGTGACCCAATTATTATGGAATTTGTCACTTGTCCCAAGTTTGTTTTTTATTCAGAAAGTCAAAAAGATATTGCCCAGTTTGAACGAGCAGACCATGTATGAAAAGCTGGGCACATGGCACAGGTTTTGAACAAACAAGTTTTTAATTTAAGTTGAAGGTGAAGGTCATGGCTCTTGGAATATAGGGGTCACAATGGGGAAATCTTGCAAAGGCTCTGCACCCCACTTTTTTAGTGAGGCCCTATAACTTCAAAGAACTTAAATGAAGAGTTTGGCATCAGGAAAATGATGCATGGTAATTACAGCTCAGATCAAGTGGGACTTTCTGTAGTATACCATTAAGACATTTCTAATGAAGTTGAACTTCACACAGAGATAGATTATGCAGGGCGGAGTGGAGGTGGAGATGGGGAGATATAAGTGGTACTGTACATGCAGCATTGGACCATAATGATAGATCATGGTAAGGCCACAGCATTCTTTTTAAATTTCAATGTAGGTTAGGCAAGCAGATAAAAATAAGCCACAGTATGCAACATGTTTGAATATACAGTAGTACCTGCTGTATGTGACGGCCCCTTCGGCCGGCTAAGAGTGGTCACATACAGCAGGTGGTCTTTCACCACAGGTGAATTTACAAAGAAGATAGACTTCTGTGTCACAAAAAATGTGGTCACATACAACAGGAACTACTGTTTTAATGGCTACCCAATTTCACTGGTGAAACTGTGAGTTACACCATCTAGGCTCTCCAGCAATATGCATGATACAAAAGGATCAACCCCACATGGAACCTACCTAGCAATGCTCAATAGATCATATAACAATTAACCAGAATGTTCAAAGTAACACAGCCAAAATATTAAGATACATTCTTAACTAGATCTATACATTTTAACTTTTAAATCTCTGATGAAAGATTGACCAACAGAATCTGTTAATCAAGTAATTATATTGCTGGGGCCTAAGAAGGAAAAAAAAAAACTACAATATGTGGGCGGTTGTACAATGTGGTACATGCACAGTGAATCCTGGCTTGAAAGACCACCCTTAGAGGTCACCTAATTGTGGTCCCTGCAGACAGGTGGTCTCTCATAGGAGATGTAAATGACATGAAAAGAACTGAATTCAGTATCTTGACAATGCAATCTGTCAAGGCACATGGTCTGTCAAGACAGGAGCCACTGTTCATGTGTGGTATGTTATGATCTAATAGTGTATGTGCGTGAAATGCATGAGTGAACATGAAGAACAATAGAAAGTCCTGCAAACTTTGATAAATTTGAATAAAGTATGTATTCCACTATTAACTGGGCATTTCATAATTTAAGTATGTAAAGCACTACGTGTGACTGAAAAACTTTCTTTTCAGCATTTTTCATACAGAGTGTATCCCTGGTTTCTGTGGGCAGTTTTTAGGGAAAATGTATATTTTCTTAGTGTATTTCTTTGTAAAATACCCACACCTTTGCAGGACATCAGGCAAGACCATTGGGATGTGACTTGTGTATTCAGCTATTAACAGGCCAATTAAGCCATTGTTCTTGTATACTTGCACATGGGTTATTAGTCCCCTGCCCACTTGGTGGGGGACTATAGGTTTGCACCTCGTCCGTCCGTCCGTCCGTCCGTCCGAAGCTTCTCCAGGCCATATTTCCAACACCATAACACCCACAGCTACCAAATTTAATGTGTTTGTACTTCCTAGGATAGAGGTGTATCGTGTGCCAAAAGTAGGTCACAAGGTCAAATATCTGGCTCACAGAATACATATGTATGAAAAATCTTGTCCGGGCCACAACTTTTTTGTCCTTTTACTTAGAGTCATGAAATGTTACACAAATGTGAAGCTTAGTCTAAGAAAGTGCCATAAAGCAAAACTAGGTCACTAGGTCAAATATTTGGGTCACCACAATATGTAAATATACAGAATTTTCAGGTCCTGACTGTAATTTTTTTAACTTTTGGACCTCTTTTTATGAAATTTTATATGATAATGTACCTTGACCCAAAAGTGTTCCATGAGGGGAAATTAGGTCACTAGGTCAAATATAGGTCACAGTATAAAATTCTGTGTAAAACCTTGTCAGCACCAAATTTCTTATACCATAATACCTACAGCTACTAACTTTGTTATGTGCATACTTCTTGGGGTGCTGGAGTGTAGCATGGCAAAAGTAGGTCACTAGGTTCAAAATCTAGGTCACAATGTGAAATCCATGTAAAAACTTGTCGGGGCCATAACATATTTGTCCTTTTACTTAGATTGATGAAATTTTACACAAATGTGAAACTTAACATAAAAATGTGTCGTAAAGTAAAATTAGGTTACTAGGTCAAATATTTGGGTCACAGTAATACATAAATGTACAGTATTTTCATGTCCTTACTGTAATTCTTAAAAAATTTTGACCTCTTGTTATAAAATTTTACTGATAATGTATTGTGACCTAAAAGTGTGTCACGACGCAAAACTAGGTCACTAGGTCAAATATTTAGGTCACAGTGTAAACTCCATGTAAAACCTTGTCCATGCCATATTTCCCTTACTATAATACCTACAGCTACCAAATTTATTATTGTAATACTACCTGGGGAGTTGTTGTGTCACAGGGCAAAAGTAGGTCACTAGGTCAAATATGTAGGTCACTGTGAAATCCATTCAAAATCTTGTCCAGGCCATAACTTTTTTGTCCTTTTACTTAGATTAATGAAATTTTACACAAATGTGAAGCTTAATCTAAGAATGTGCCATAAAGCAAAACTAGGTCACCAGGTCAAATATGTGGGTCACAGTGATTTGTAAATGCTCAGTATTTTCACGTCCTGACTATAATTTTGTGTTACTTTTAACTTCTTGTAATGAAATTTTGCCTGTTGGGAGACGAGCGGGGGACTATGTATTGCTCTGCAATGCTCATTAACTTGTTGTATATAATGTGTCACTTGAAAACATTTTAGGGAGTCGACAGTTTCCATTGGATGAAACAAATGTCGAGACAGACGCAGGGCAGGAGGCTGAAGCAAATGTCTCCCTGTCACAGAGGTTGGGTGAGATAAATGTCAATGCAAAAGAACAGAGTACTGGAGATGCTGTTCAGGAGACAGAAAAACCAATAGGGGAAAAATTTCGAAAAAGTGGAGGCATATCAGTGGAAGAGGTGAGCAAAACTGTTTCTCTGTTTTCCACAAATCCAAATTGAGTTTCAGAGAAAAGGTCTTCTGGTGGTCACATCACACTGACTCACAACATCTCTGCCGAGGGAGAACTTGTTTATTTGTTTTGACACCTGATTTGGTTCTTCTTGTTGCATGTGACATCAACTGTGTGCTCACCAAGAACCCTGTACCATAAGGCACTGCAGGTAATGTACTCAAAATTGTGTCACTAGCAGGAAGTCTTCTTAAACCACACAAATTTACACAACTTTTACTGCAGCACAGAATTGCACTCTTTAAACAGGCCTACGTGAGAGAGTGATGTCAAAAGCTCATGTAGTGCTTGATTCAAGTGGTCGCTGTGTCTGTTGGCGACGCAACCTGAAAATCATTAATTCAGTATTTAGGCATCATGCACCATGGAAATACACATGTGTTTTCATCATCATCTTTTTGCTGACCTTTTCACATGTCATTTTGGTGTTCCTTGTACAAGATTCTAGTTTGGCTTGGAGTTGATAAACACCCCCTATGGACATGTATTTGCTCACCCAGCAATAGAAACAAAAATGCCGCGGGTTTTAGTAATAAAAAATAAACTCATCTATCTATATGACAGCAGAGCACAAAGCACATGAGCCTGTCGTTGCAAAGTACACATCAGAGGGCAGTTTCAACAGTTGAAAAATTGTAAACATGTGTTGGGACATGTACACTTAACATCTGATGAACTCGGGCAGTCACTTGACAGCTTCACTCTTTCACTGCCAACTGTGACTAAAGTCAAAATACTTAGGATGAACTTCTCTGAATTATCAATTGGATACCATATTAATATTATATGTAAAAAGGCCTTTCATTCAAGTACCAGCATTCCTATAGTCCCATTAAAATATAATGGTCCAGGTCAGCAGCTTTCCTTGGCACACTGTGGGCACCATGCATCCAAAGCATGCCAAGGAAAGCTGTTGACTCATTCCTAAACATGGCATTGAAAGAGCAAAGGGAATAATTATTGTAATTGTTTTCTTCCGCATGTTTATGTCATGCACATTAACTGCGGCCTTTTCAAACTTCTGCTCGTTGTCCATGGAAAGTGGTGTGCAGCATGCAGGGCAAATATATGCATATTCCAGCCATAGATACTCGCAATGTTGCCACATCACATTGAAGTAACATTTAACAATGGCAAATGGTGAACGGTTAGGGAAAAATGACACAATATTTGTACAAGTGTTTCTAATATATGGTGATCATTTCTAATTTATTCATGGTTTGTGCTTAAAAAAAAAAACTAAGTGTCTCCTATTAGCATAATGTAAAATGTTACAATGTTTATCCAATATATATTGCATGTTCATTAGTCAATAACTAATTGTAGAACTAAGAGTGGCAACTCTATCTATCATAGTTTTGAAGATATTGAAGATTTTAAGTTTCAAATGCACCTGTAATCCCTCCCTTCTGGGTTATGAAAATGTGCTTTGTGTGCATAAATTTAAAGTGCCTAACCACAAGAAATGTCATCAGGAGTCGGGGGAAACCCATATGCCAACAACATGAAGAAAGAATTAATTCACTTTGTGGAAAACTGTGAAATGTAACTGGGGATATTTACCCAAATTAACAAATGTCTGTGAGTTAGTGCTACAGCCACGCACCTTGTAATATGACATGGGCAACAGGTGCCCTTGTGTGTCTTGAAAATTGATCTAAATTATTATTTATTGGTGCAGTGTCTCCTTTACGTTTAACCGAGACCAGGAATAGCTGCCAGTATTCACGATCTCAATGTTTAATTAGTGTCATGGGTTGAGGTCTCTCTTACCTGTTGTCTCATCTGCTGGCAATGCACCTTGAGCAATGAGAATTGGTGAAGTGTATCCAGAATGAGTCCCGTTTTCCTCATTTTCAACCGTCTCAATCCTCCAGCCATTAGGACCAATTCCACCCATAGAGTTTGATATCAATTTCAAGCTTCTGGCTCTCGGTGTTTCTCAGAAAAACTCGGACAAAATGAGGGGTGAACAAAAAAACGCTACTGACAGACATAAAAACAAACAAATTACTTTAAAGGTGCTAAGACACCTAATGCTGTCTGGGAAAGCATGACTATATTAAGGAGACTTTAACATGCTTGAGGAGGAGTTTGGTTGTGGCGTCAATATTTGTAACACAGCAGTACTTTTGAAAACTGACACGGAGCTTTCACCAAATTGTTTAACTCGTCCCATACCAGTCCCTGATTTTTACGTATGTTTATCTAGATTTAAGACGATAATTGCATATTTAAATTCTTCATGAAAAGAGCTTTCATTCAAGTACCAACATGCCCACAGTCTGAACTTGCCAGGCAGTGCCAGAACCACTGACCAAGGCCTGTGACATAGTATGGAATGAGTTAATGTGGTACATGTATATAAGGCAGAGCAAGTGGTCACTAATGTCCTGTTAGCTCATGCAGCTCATCACGGACTGTGGGAAAAATCGTTGAGGCTCTTTATACCAAGGAAAAGTTTGCCATGTAAAACACGAGCTTGTGTTTACGTAGTGCAGGGGCCCTGGTATGGCCATTACTATGGTTTTCATGGTCAAATTTGACTAAAAATTAATTTGAATTACAGTGATTTAAATGGTTGAGATCCCTGTTTATGACCTAGCTGGGGTCAGCAAGTTCATGTTGGGGATCATGTTCTAGGTATTTTTGGATTCACAGTTTCTCCTCCAGGCTGTCACTCCTGTGGCAATATGAACAGATATTGTGGGGAAACGAACCTGAACAGTAATTTTTTTTTAACGCGGCATGTACTCAGTATAACAACTGACAAGGTAAACTGCTTTATGATCTTTGGAGTGGGCTATTAAAGTTATATTTCTGCTTTCAGACATGCCCACCAGATAACAACTACAGCGAAAATCTGGATGCAACAGGGTATGCACCCCATGGACCTAGCAGACATGCACAGGAAAGCAGCACCCCACAGCCTAATGTTTACAGTTTCACGGGTTTTGGACCAAATGTACAAACTACCAACAACAGTAGTACGTCATACAGGGTGCCCAGTCACTCAACAAATTCTGCTCCAAGTTTTCCCTACATGCCACATATGCCGGGTAAGTATGAATGAGATCCTTTTGTAGCCATGGTGATGGGCATATAATATGTACAGTGAAATAGCAAGGGTTGTTTGAAACAGCAGAGTGTGACCACAACAGCAGAAATAGCAGGAGCTGCATGTAATACAGCAGTGCCCATCTGTGGCATACGACAGGCAATAAAGACCAGGACTCGTATTCTTGACATGGCCTTGCAACAATTTGTACAACAGCTTCTAGCTGCTTTATGAATGATGATGATGACAACGACGACGATGACGAAGACGATCCCATTTGGACACCTCTTCTTTCTCATACAGTGCAAAGGATTAATTACTGCCAAAGTGTGGGACTGTATATTGTTGCTGATCAAATATCAATTTCTATGCAGGTGTCTTTACGTCGGGCCCAGGGGCTACCTACCACATCCAGGGCCCGGTGCAGATTGGCAGCAACAATCAGATCATATACCACGGAGGATCCAGACCACTATCAACCAGCAATCAGAAGAAAGCACCTAAGCAAGTCAGAGTCACAGGTACGTTAACTGTTAGGTGACATGTGATCAACGTTAGTTCAGTCTTTTTAGCCTTTAAGCTGGTCACATTAGCCTGTATGTAAACCTTTGACTGGTCACGTCACCTTTTAGCCAGTTATATTTACCTTGAACTGGTCTTGCTACATTTATTAGCCTTCAGCTGGGTTGTAAACCTTTCACTGGTGTGATAGCATAGGTGATGTGAGCCTGAAGCTGATCACGTTAACCATTTCCCCCATGAATTAAGACAGTCATCAGATTTCCTTGGCATGGGTTAGTGCCAAACCCATGCCCAGGAAAGCTGTTGACCTGGGGCATATGATCTTGATAAGTCTCATCTACCAATTTTTTTGGTCAAGTTGTTTTTCATTACTGTTGAAATTAGTTGAAAACACTAAAGCACAAGTCATTCAACCACCAGTCGGTTTCGGCCAGTTTAAGGGGGAAGGGGTTAACCCTAAACTGGTAAACTATGTATATGTCAATGGGTAACAAAACCAACACACACTGGATCTCATCTTCATGACATCATGCTGCAGCTGTGTCGATGCTGATGTTTTCCCTTTGGTACATGCTGACCATTGCATTACTTTTGTCACTTTATAGCAGCACATAATATGTATTCTAGCAAAGTGTTCCTACATCAACACCTCTTTGAAAATCAAGTGCTGCATTTGGCTGTAAAAAGTACTTCATCAAGACATTGGCATTTACTTGAGTACTTTACATGGATCTAGTAACATCGTGTTTGTGTTGACCGTGACTTGACGGACACTGTATGTTGTATGTTATTGTCAAGTATATATCAAAAGTATGATTGGTCCTGACTCAGGTCACCCGAAACCCTTAATAAAATAAACTTGGAAATAAGTTGTACATGGTTTGTAGAAAAGGTGATTTTGACCCTATGTGCGTGAAGTGCTGACACTGCATATGTGTATGAAGTATTGCCATTATATACAAGTGTGTGAAAGACTGACATTGTGTTCCTTTGTATGAAGCTTTGACATTGCATACAGTTGTATCAAATATTGACTTTGCATACACATGTATGAAGATTTGACTTTCTGCACATGATCATGTGTGCACCCTGTCAACATGGGATAACATTACAGAAGTAAAAAAAGATTTTAATACACTGTGAAATTATACAGGAAACTCTTGGGTAGAGCTGTACATGTAATGTTTTTCCAGCTTGAGCATCAGTTATTCATGATGAAAATAAACAAAGTTTACATGATTTTTCTTGTGTGTGTGTGTAGGTGGGTGGGTGTCAGTATATAATTTTTATGTGTATAGATTATTTTTAAAAGAGGTGACTTTATGTGTGCATGTGTAATAACAACATTAGAAGCTAAGCTTTTTTTCTTGGAAACAAAAAGAGTTGGCTATAATCTAAAAAATAAGTGCATGTAATAGTAATTATATCCCTCGCGTCCGAAGGATTTGGGGGATATATTGGTTTTGTGACCGTTCGGCTGCCGTCTGTCTGTCTGTCTGTCCGTCTGTCCATCGGGACGACTTTACCATGATAACTAAAAAAATATTGCATGCAGCTCCGCCAAATTTTGGGTAGTGATGCACCTTATGATGAAGCAGGTCAAGTTCGAAAACTAGCTTGCTGTGATCATTAATTTAATTAATTAGCAAAAGATCATTAGGCAACCTCCATATCTGAACCATTAGGCAATCTCCAGAGGACATTACCATGATAACTAAAAAAATATTGCATGTAGCTCCGCCAAATTTTGGGTAGTGATGCACCTTATGATGAAGCAGGTAAAGTACGAAAACTAGCTTCCTGTGATCATTAATTAGTCAATTAATAAAACATCGCTAGGCAATATCCAGGTCCAAACGGCCATATCTTTGGACCTGTGACCCCTATTCCTTTCAAATTTCGTTCAAGTAGTCTATAGACCTGAGGGATTTTTCTAAGGTTGTCAGTCTGTCCATCTGACTGACCATCTGTCTGTTCGTCCCCCTGGTCAAGATAAGATTTTTGTCTTTTTCTCTAAAACTAATGGTCAAGTTGTCTTCAAACTTGGTGGGAATGTATCCTGTATATATGCCCACAAGATATGTATGAATGGTCCTGCTCGATTGTTTTTTGAAATTTTTATGAATTTTTGAAATTCAGAATGATGGTAATAAAAGAGCACATTTTAACATGGCATATAGTAAATGTACTATATACATGATGTATATAGTACATGCATATAATATTTCTGAACCCATTAGTTTCAAATTTTATACAAAGACCTGTGGGGGGTTTCCATGGTTGTCAGTCTGTCCATGTGACTGACTGTCTGTCTGTGCGTCCCCCCAGGCAAGATAACAGATTTTTTTTTCTTCTAAAACTAATGGTGAGATTCTCTTCAAACTGGTGGGGATGTACCTGGTATGTATCCCCACAAGGTATGCATGAGTGGTCATGCTCTATTGATTTTAGGATTTTTTATGAATTTTTTTTCCTTACTCATTGCCCCATACCATTTTTGTGAACTATGTTGCATTAAAATGGTGCATTGTGCATCTTATAGGGCCTGTGTTGCATTGATACATTCTCCCTCATCCAGATTTGTTTGCATCTTAATACAGTCATCCATCCTTTGAAAGACCACGCATAGGGCAGGTCAAAAAGTGGTCACGTGAAGTAGATGGCTTTGCAATAGAGATTCAGTAACATGGGAAAGATAGCACTAATATTGTGACAAAAGTTGCCTCTTAAAGATGATTTCTCAAATGGGAGACAGTACGCTTTGCGGGGGATATATTTGTTGTCACGGGCGACGACTATCTCTAGTTGACTTTGTTCTGATTTGATGTTACATTGTACATGGAGCAAGTAGTCTCTGGTGAGTCAGTCACTACAGCGCAAACTGGGCTATGTATAACCAAATCTTCTTTTCTTTTTTCATATATATATATATATATATATTTTTGTTTATTTTGCAGGGTCAAAACGACCGGTCAATTCCAGTGATTTGGATAAAGTAGAAAAACATATTGGAAGTAAATGGAGACCAATTGGTAAGCATACATGTATTTTGTGCTGTTGAAAAGTCATGTAAATAGTGGTTTATCATTACCACAGAAAAACATGGCAACAATTTAACTCCTGTTAATCAGTGTCAAATTCCCAGTTGTTGGAGCAGAATTTATTTCAGATGTAATTCCTCAAAAAAGAAGTGTAATTTCACTATCTACCAGCCTCACCTAAAATAAGCATGTTGATGCACTATTGTACTAGTTATGCTCCAGCTGTGATAGCATCTAGAGCATGGCTTGCAGTCCAATTAATAAAAATCGCTGACCAGAATCTTTATAGTGGCATAGAATAAGTCAAAACTGAGACCTGTTTGACAAAAAGGTACTTGTATAAAACCAGAATTGTGTTTAATTTTTAATACATTTCCTCTAGTATTTTGACATGGGGGGGGGGGGGGGGGGGAGGAGAGGTTTTTTTTTTTAAGAGAGCTGGTTTGTCAGTCAGCTTAGCTTGTAGGATGGGTCTGCATTTGTTACCTGTTCATTGGTGAACAATCACATCTTCAACTATGAAAAAAACAAACAAAAATAAATAAAGATGATAATAAATAAGGAAGGAAGAAAGAGAGAGAGAGAGAGAGACAGACAGACAGACAGAGAAAGATAGAGAGAGAGAGACAGAGAAAGAAAGAAAGAAAGAAAGAAAGAAAGAAAGAAAGAAAGAAAGAAAGAAAGAAAGAAAGAAAGAAAGAAAGAAAGAAAGAAAGAAAGAAAGAAAGAAAGAAAGAAAGAAAGAAAGAAAGAAAGAAAGAAAGAAAGAAAGAAAGAAAGAAAGAAAGAAAGAAAGAAAGAAAGAAAGAAAGAAAGAAAGAAAGAAAGAAAGAAAGAAAGAAAGAAAGAAAGAAAGAAAGAAAGAAAGAAAGAAAGAAAGAAAGAAGGAAAGTACCTTGGGTGGGTCTTTACTGGGTTTTTGCAATATATCACAATGCACTGATTTTTTGTGATTTTTTTTTGGGGGGGGGGCGTGGGGGGGGGGTAATTTTTACAGAAAATGTTAAAAAGGCTTGCCCTCCATAACTGCTACAAAGTTTGGATAAACAGGAGATATGACTCATACTTGTTCATATGGGGAACCTTGACCTAAATCTCAGAGGTGGAAGGACAATGTTAGTAACTTTAATTTTTGGGTGGTAACATGACCTATTTAAGGCAGGACGTTTAAAATTGGGTGTGATGCTGCTCCTCAGAAAGCAGTGAATTGAGATTCATTTGGGCGACCTTGACTTAATCCTTAAGGTCACAGGGTCACTTAAATGAATTTCATTTCGGAAAGATAACTTAAGAACTGTTTGAGTTTGGGCTAATTCAATGTTGCACATGATGATGTTCGTGTGTAAAGACAGAGTTGCGACTGTACGTAAGTGGCCTTAGCATGATTCCCAAAGTCAGAAACAAATGAGCTGGGACTGCACCTGGGTAACCTTTTACCTTATTCCTAATGTCACAAGGCCACTTCAGTGAAGTTTGCGATTCACTTTCTCCCTCTGTCAGCTGGGATTTTGATATTACACATGATGGTAGTCTTCTGTTATGGCTAAACAGAGACTGCACATAAATGATCTTTATATGATTGAGCTAGGATTGTTATATTGTACTTGATGGTTTGCTCCTGTCAAGGCTAAGTTGAGACTCTCACTCTAGTCTCTGCATGCCAAGGCACTGGAGCACAGGAGCCTTGCATTCCTATTGTTTTAGTGTTAATCTTTTTCTGTTTTTTGTTTTATTTTTTTTAAATTTTTTCGAAAATTATGTATTTCATGTAACCACATTTTAACAAAGTTTACAGCCCCCGGATTAGTAGCTATGTATACTGTGATCACGGACAGTATCAGTTTTACGCCGAAGGTCACATTTATCCTCACACAACTTGACGAGAAAGCACCAGGTGCGCAAGATGTGGCCGAAGGCCCATCCTCAGTGATAGTGTGTGGCAGATGATCATCAATTTATTGTTCCACCTGAAGTATCTAATCATCGTGACCAGACTTACAACAATGAAAAGGAGCAAAGTAGAATTCGCAAAGCAAATTATTCAGATTTGCATGGAAGTCAAGACTTGAGACTGCTCACAGCTACATGAAAAAATTTGGTCATGCAAGTTGCAAGTGTCATGAAGCACCACAGTTGAGAGGTCATCAGGCAATACAGAAAGCCACAGGTCTACATCACCTAGCTAATTTCCTATTCAGTTACATCTGAAGGCATTATACATATTATATAAACAACAATTATTTTTTAAAATGGGATATATCCATTAGTTCATTTTATATTAATTTTTTTCCTTTCAGTCGTGTATAATAAAAGCATGGCAAAAAATATTTTGGTTAATATACCTTTTATGATGTGATTATTGTAGTAGAGTCAAAATTTTCAATGAAATGAAAGGCCCAGAAATGTGATGCATTATTTCTTTCAAAGTGAAATGTTTTTACAGTAGGTGTTTAGCAATATCAAGTTTTATCCCATTTTTGATAAGTTTCTTGGCTTCTTATTGGTTGATTATTGGTTAATCACAGTGTTACAAAATACATATTTCCCAATGTATCCACATCACAAAAGAAACCAGTGGACTACAGCATGAATAATGTCACTGGCCATGGAATACAGCGTGATTCTTGCTAGTTGGCACTGTATACTCCCACAAAATTTAATTCTCTATCAGCTGCTCAATTTCTCTGTCCATGTATTTTCTTTGCAGGGGGCAAATAGCATGACTGCAAGCAAGTCAGCATGGTGCAGTGTTATACATGTTGTGTGAACTGATTGGCTGACAGAAAATAGGATAAATGGTCAGTCACTGTTTTAGAGTGGAATACAGAGAGTATCTCTCCCAAGACAACTTTAGTACCCCCTGCTGTTGCCTTGCATAATACAACAGTTGGAAAGGGGGGGGAGATACTCCATGTATTGCCAAAACAGTGAATAACTACTAGTGTATGGTATAGGTGTCTTTTAATCGTTTCTTCATTGCCATTTATACCAATGTTTGTTTTTTTTTTTTTTTTTGTAGGTAGGAAACTGGGCTTAGATGATGCAGAGCTAGATGAAATAAATCATGATTATCATGTAGACGGCCTTCGAGAGAAAGCCCACCAAGTGTTGAGACATTGGGTTGACTGCAATGGGGATGATGCGACACTTACCAAATTAGCACGCACATTGGCAGAAGTAGGACTGTATGATATTGCAATGTCACTCAAGTGAACATTATCGTAACTTTTCCCAGCTAAGAGGCAGATTGAATCAACAGCTTTCATGATAGATCAGGTACACTCAGAGTGTTTTCTGGTACCAGGTACAAGACTTTTTTTTTGTTGTTGCTTTTCAAAACTGAAGGCTGTACATACAGGGTTAAAACTTTTTTACCAACATGCCCACCAGGCATGTTGGAGATGAACTCAACATGCCCAACCCATGCACAACATGCCCAACTTTATATGTCCAGGTTCAACTGAAGTGTTTCTTTTTTTCAACTCCCGCAATTTCTTCATCATTTATTACTCCTTGAATGAGACAAACACATATTTTGAATGTTACAGGCTTTATTACATGTATAATTACGGACGTTTTTCTAATGTTAAATGTACTGTTGTGAGCGACCACCTGCAGAAAGCGACCAGCGACTGGGAAAATTTGGCAAAACACACCGCAAACTACCGCTTTTTCACGAGACTCTTGAGTGTCAAGCAGTGACAAACCCTGATGTTTTCCCTTCATATACAACAAAAATGTAACTGTCATTCATTCAACTATCGTAATTCCCCTTTGTTTCAAACTTTATTTCAAATAATCGGGATTGATTTGAAGTGCATCGCAACTGGGAACATGTAAGGCTCTCTATTTTTGAGTTGAAGTCAAACTGGCCGGCACCTTGTGCCTGTGGTGCTGTCAACTACCGAACATTTGTTTTGCATAAAAAACAACTGAACAGTTGCAAAAATATTCTGAATACATCACTAACTATCTTGACCTTAATCTGCATGCTCAGTTATGTCAAGTGCATTGTTAGAATATCATAACAGATCAAATAGTAAAACCAGCCAAGTGGAGGAGACGAGTCAGCAGACTGGCCTCGTTCCCCCGGCGGATCACTCTGAGTGCTTGCACGAGGAGTGATCACGCGGCTGGTTTTACTTTTATCCAGTAATTATGCCCCCCTTCGAAGAAGGTGGGGCATATAGCGTTGCACATGTCGGTCGGTCGGTCGGTCTGTCGGTCGGTCTGTCGGTAGACTGTGGTTTCCGCACAATAACTCAAGAAGTTTTTGAGCTAGGACTTTGATACTGTATAGGTGTATTATTCTAGTCAAAAGCTAGGCGAAGTTCGAAGATGGGTGACCTTGACCTAAGTTCCAAGGTCACAGAGCCACTTTACTGAATATGGTTTCATGCTTTCTGCATGATAACTTATACCTTGGAGCTAGAACTTTTATATTGCACAGCTTTATGGTTCTCTGTAAGGGCTAGATTGATTTTGAAGATGGGTGACCTTGACCCAGTTTTCAGGGTCACAGAGAGATTGTAGAATTCCTGTGATTTCCGCACAATAACTCAAGAAGTTTTTGAGCTGGGACTTTGATACTGTACAGGTGTATCATTCTAATCAAAAGCTAGGCGAAGTTCGAAGATGGGTGACCTTGACCTAATTTCCAAGGTCACAGTGGTACCTGAGTCAACTTTGGTTTCCGCACAATAACTGAAGAGGTTTTTAAGGTAGGACTTTTATATGGCACAGGAAAATAGTCCATATTTGGGGCTAGGCGAAGTTTGAAGATGGATGACCTTGACCTCATTTTAAAGGTCACAGAGCCACTTTACTGAATATGGTTTGATGCTTCCTGTGGTTTCTGCACAATAACGCAAGAAGTTTTTAAGTTAGGACTGGGATACTTTACAGGTCTATAGTTCTTGCTAAGCGCTGGAAGAAGCTTAAAGTTTGGTGACCTTGATTTAATTTCCAAGGTCATGTTTGTACCTGAGTTAACTTTGGTTTCCACATGATAACTGAAGAGGTTTTTAAACTAGGACTTCTATATTCCACTGGATAATTGTCCGTATTCGGGTCTAGGCCAAGTTTGAAGATGGATGACCTTGACCTAATTTCAAAGGTCACAGAGCCATTTGGTTGAATACTGTTTCTGCATGATAACTTGCATTTTAGAGGTAGCAGTTTTATATTGCACAGCTTTATGGTTGCCTATAAGGGCTAGTTTGAGTTTGTAGATGGGTGACCTTGACCCAGTTTTGAGGGTCACAAACAGACAGTAGACTTCCTTTTTTGTTTTTCGCACAATAACTGAAGAAGGTCAAGTGAAAATGAGTGACCGTGCCATAATTTCCAAGGTCATAAAGCCACTTTGCTGAATATGGTTTCTAAATGATGACTAATTTTTCAGCTATAACTTTAATATTGCCCAGGTTTTTAGATGTTTTTTAAGGGCTAGGTTAAAGTATAAAGATATGTGACATTGATGTATGATCAACCTTCACTAATTTTGTAAGGTCACGAGTGCCCCTTCTACCACTATCAATAGGGTAGCGAGGGCAAGGGTAATGAGGGAGGGGGGCATCTATGTTTTACAAACATATCTTGTTATAGCTGTAATTTTATTTCCATCATTAAATACAAAAAAAGACAATTAAAAACAGTTTCAAAATTTATTTCATCAAACAAGACTTTGCGTATGAATAACTGTAACGCAGGATCCAGTAATAGGGTCATTTGAAAACTACATGCTTGACATGCGCCAACTACAAGAATTTAGAAGGAAAGTAGTTCTCAGTGACCTTTGCACTGTGGTGATATGGATTGACCTTTGCACTGTGGTGATATGGACAGGGTTATCACCCAGTCTGTATCTTCCACCTTTTCTGGATGATACAGCTATAATTACTGGATAAATTAAAATATGCCCCTGGTACATGTATCAAGCCCGCTTGCAAGGGCACACTAGAATTGGCCACCGTTTGTAATTTGCATTCGGGTACAAATTACTTCGCGGAACTTGGTGAATTCCGGTGCGATTTGTGGTCTGACATTTGTCGAGTTGCAAAACAGAGATATACACGTGGTGCTGTGTTGCCTTATATTTTACATTCGATTAAATTAAAATTATTAAAGGTCTTAAATTTAGCATTACTTCCATAAACCTACGATTGGATCAAGAGTAATATTTTTGCGTAACTTCGGTGAACTCCGGACAGGCACGTGCTCTGAGATTTGTTGATCAACTTGACTTGAGCCAAGTCTACCACTGGGGGATATACAAATATACATGTGTTGTTTTGTTTGCCGTTGATTTTATTTTTGATTAGATTAGAATTATTACAGGTTTTTCAGCATTGCTGCCATCATGCTATGATTAAATTGAACTGAGCCAAGAAAAATGAATTCGTCTGCATCCAAACATTTAGCTGGTAGCATCGTGAGGCTGGGCAGGATATGACGAACGACGCTCGCTACAACAGCTTAAAAAATCGGAAAGGAATTCGATAAACTGAGGAAAAGCAAGTATGGTACGTATACTTGTTGTACAGTAAATAGACCGTATCACACATTTATTTATTTTAAGACCTAGCCTTTAATTTTACCGCTTGCATTTTGCTTTGCCAACTGCATACGCAGATTATCGTTATTATCAACTCAGACATTTCTGATCTATGGACTAGCATGGTAAGGATAAATAACAGAACTGCTCAACTTTAATATTAAAAGCGAGATCATGTGGTGATTCTGAGCAGGTTTAGTGTACTCAGCGCAGACTTGTGAAACTCCTGGGGTGAAACTGCACAGATTTGTCTTTGAACCTTTACTGATTAAACAACGACCATGATTTCTTTTTAATGAAGTTGTTGAACATAAATAAGAATAATGCGGCAAAAATATATTTTATTTCCATGCACATGTGTGTAAAAGAAAGTCCGGTAGCCGGGCCAACATTGGCGTGCACCACACCTTTTAAAAAGTCTGAAAGATACCCAAGCCAATCTCATGTCCATGTATTTTTTTAACATGCCCGGTCGGGAATCTTTGTCTTTATCTCAACATGCCTGGCACAATCTCAGCGTGTCTCAGGACGTCGGGCACTCGCTAAATTCGAGCCCTGACATGTATTTTGCATTTTCAGCAAACTTTTTGGGCATGCACATCAACTAAACCACTACCATGTTGTTGTTTACTGGAAAGGACTGATACCGTTTTCTGCTTTTTATATTTGCACCACCGTTGATTACAAAATATTTGCTTATCAATGGATAAGAAAAAGCTATTACGTGTGAATTTATAGACTACATCAAGCTTTTACTGGGTGTCATGGAACCACGCACACGTGTCAGAACCCATAGGTATGTCACGTAACAATATTATATTCACCATGCTAAATTGATGTGATTGTGAAATATTCATCAGGTGCAACCATGTTGAAACAAATAGTTGTCAAATAAGGTGGCACCATCTGGTGGCTAGTCGTGTTTTTTCATTTGTTTCTACAGGTGAGGTAGCAGATGAATAGAGACATGTTAGTACCACTGTAAATAGTTTAAATATGTATATTGTTCTTGGGAGCACAGTCTGATGGTTGTGTCAATGTTGGTGTAGTGACATATGGACTGATTTAGTGTTTGTCCGTATCGCTTGGGGGAGCTGTTTGCAATGAAGTCTCTTTCATATTGTGTAAAATTCATCTAAAAAAGGCCATGTAATGCCTTTCTTCTTGACTTGTGTCAGAAAAACTGTGCACAGGCACATATCAGAACTGAAATACATGCCATGAAGTTAAACTAGGCCATGTATCTGGGTCACATTGACATATCCATGTGCTATCTTATCTGTGGGCTGTAATTTCTTTTTGCTTTGACATTGGAATGAAACCTCCGCAGGCATATATTAGGTCAAATATATGTCATGTAAGACTAGATCATGTATTTAGGTCGTATAGGAATATCATGGAGTTATTCATCTCTGAATTATAGCTTCAATGTACTGTACTTTGATTTTATCTCATTAAACTTCACATGCACATGAGTGAAGTATGTTTTGTGGTAAAATGAAATCACAAGGTCACTGCTGGGCCTACTACACTTTTATGCCCAGATCAGCTGAGCACAGGCTGCTCACACAACCCTCTCTTTTTTATCATGTGATGACCAGGAAAGCTGACTGGTTACTTTGGAGTTTGCAATGCTAAAAACTGAGACATTGCTTTTCATGAGCATGGCTGAGTAACTTTGGATTTGCGTCAGAATTTGCAAATCAAAATGAGAGTTTGCCAATCAGTTATGGAGAACATAAGAGTTATGCAATGTGGCATACTAATTTCCTGCTACAAAGCAGGGGGTTCACGTTTGTCAATCATGGAGGACACACGGGCATATCACTGTCATAGACGGGGCCAGATACATTTTTCTCACAAAATCAGTGGCTTTTAAAGGAATTTAAGCTTACAAATACCAAAATCATATTCACTTAGTGCCGTGTGAGTTGGTTACAAAAAATAAATGTCCATCTCCCAGCACTAAGTATTCTTTATTTCCAAAATAGTAGTAATAACCTGCTTGGCAACACAGGTAGCAGCTGGTATCTTGCCAGCGAGACTATGGCTACTATGATAAGAGAGTGTGCAATTGTGGCAGCAAATTAATATGCAAATCAAAATGAGTTTGCCAATCGGTTATGGAGAAAATCTGTGTTACGCATTCCTATTGCATACATTGCTAATTAACTTGCACTCCTGCTCAGACAAGTGGTTATCAATGTGAGAAAAAGGTACATGTAACTTGTAAGCAGTGGCGTAGAGGCCATTCCTGGTCAGAGTATGACTGAATCAGTAGCTTTCCTTGGCATTGGTTGGGTGCAATGTGCCCAACCCATACCAAGGAAAGCTGTTGATCTGGGGTGTACCATCATGAATAGTCTAACATACAAAACTCTGCAAAAAAGTTTTCTACTAACAAGAAGTTCAAGAAAAACTTTACGGCAGATGACAGTTTACATCCGGGCACTTTTGGGCAATTTTAGTGGGAAAGGGTTAACATTATATTCTCCCCCTCAAGAGAGGCCACCCCTCTTATAAGGCCACTTTTTGGCTGCATTTGGGGTTGCCGTATAAGAAGGGGACCACTGTATAGTAAGTTAACTAGTGGCACCTGGGCAGCAAGTCCTCAACTTTAAACCCCTGTGGACAGTCCAGTGCTGGAATATGCATTGTATGCATGAAAAAGATTTAGCTTTTTTGAAGCATAATCACCTGAATTGCAAAATTAAAGGCTGTTGATTGGTACATTAAGACTGAGGGGAAAATTAACTAGCACGCATGACCATGAAAATTTTAAAAAAGATACATTTACCCTAAGCGTGTGTAGCTTTACAGTAAAAAGTACATCTATTATATTATCATTATTATATAAATTGTCACAGGGTTAGCTTACATTTTACCCCCGGAGCATATTACGGTTCAATCAGAAGAAAAAAAAAAACATATTACGGATACCTGAATTTAAAAGTAGTTCTTGCATGCCTGGTAATGGAGAACTAGCGGATGAGTCATGTCACCAAACCGCACCCCAGCATGAACGTTGTTACATTTCATATAATATGTACAAAACGTGGGTCATCAGCTTGCTGGCATCTGCAATGTCGTGTTGTGGCAAAAAGGGGACTGGAGGCAGCTCTGCAATCCATGGTCTCACATGTATATGACCATGAAAAAAATGCAGAGTCTGATGTACAGTGGTGATGGTGGCATATCCTGAATAATGGACAGTCAAGCACAGTTGTTATGCAATGCAGTTTTGGTTTAGCATGACCAACAATCACCACAACCTGGGAGACGAGTGTACAGTCAGCGAGCTGGCTTTCTGTGAATGCTGACCATTGACTGGAAGAAGGGTTTATTAGGGTGGGTTTTTTTTTTTTGTTTTGTTTAATTTTTTTGAATGCCATTTGCTCAATGAGGAATCAAGCAGACTCAAGCCTCTGCATGTCTATTCTGCTCAGAGTTGAGCATAATCCTAATTTGTAAATTTATTTATTATTGTTTTAAAATGTATTAAAAATTAGAAAACGATAGCAGCACCATGGTAATGTATTATGCCCTAACACACATCATGTCAGCAAAGTCTACCAAATTTCAAAGACTTCTGCTGGAAAACCCGAGACGAGTTGAGGATACAAGTTCAGTCCCCTCCATAAATATTAACATGTATGTTTATCTATCATTTACAACAAAAAAAAAAAAAAAAAAAAAAAAAAAAAAATCCGGAAATGACAACACTATCATGCCAATGTAATATGCACTAGCCTTGACCATGCCAATGAAGTGCCAAATTTGAAAGGGATCCAATGAAAAATGAGGGACTAGTTGCAGATAGAAGTTCAGCTCCATCCATAAATATGAACATGTATATTTACCTAGGATCTGTACAATTTAAATGGATCATTAATAATCAGAAAATGGAAGCAGTGACACGCCAATGTAATGCCTTTATATATTGGGCTGCTGTAAGTCTGTTGGAGCCCATAGTTATGTTAACCCTTTACTGGTACACAAGATGCAGTCAACAACTGACATGCAGTGAGAGAAACACCTTCTCATGGCATGGGAGCAACCTGTGCCATGAGAAGCTGTTGACCAAGTATGCTACCGTGGTCATTCTTGGCAACAATTCTCACATTTTTTTTTTCCAATTACAAAGAAAATTAATATATGGAAGCAAACAATTTGCGTTTAGGCACTTTGAGCAAGAAAGTGTTAAAAGTTGTACTTTGAGAACATTTTGATGTTACATACATGTCATGTTCTTGCATCAGGGTGGTGCTCTTTAACATGAACTCCAAATTTGATGTACTACCTGGTGGCCATATTATTGTATGTATGAATTGGAAAAAAAAAAAAATATATATATATATATATATATATATCAAGTGAAAAAGGAAGAGAGGACACGTGGGTCTTTGTTTCATGAAGACACTCTTCAAACTGAAATAATGTTGTCAGTTATAACATGTACATGTATAATAAAAATCGAGAAATGACAGGTTTCTTATGTATGTTATGACAAACTCGTTTTAAAGCAAATTAGCCAGAAAAAATGCTTGCTGCAGGCAGTGAGGCAGAGCCAGCATGTACCCCTGCTTTGTAGTCCGAGTGCTTACGGAACAATCTCTTAAAGGACAGGTAAAACAACAAAGCATTTTTTGGAAACTGCTACTTACCAAATTTCATGTACTGAAAAGTATGATTGCTAACATTCATAAAGTTTATATTTCTGGAAAGGAAATGTTCAAAAGATTTCAAATATGATTATAAATTCAACTTTTTGTGCTAATTGGTGAAAAATCATTTTAACTAATTGGCAAATGTGTAAATGGGGGGAGGGGGGCAGAGAAAGGAGTCATTCAGAAATATATATATATAAAAAAAAAAAAAAACGGGTTCCCCCGGTTACCACTTTTTTTATGATTCTGTTCTTGCAGACTTGAGACCAACAACTGTCAAATTCTCCATGATAGATAAATTGGCAAAATCACTTTTTTTGACATATTCAGGGGCATCATCCAGCATGCAAGTCTCCCAAGTTTAATTATAATTGCTAAATTTAACAAGTCAGAAATGAATTGATAAAGCACACAAAATTACAGTGCCACCTGTTGAGCATCAGTAACTTTTAATAGAACACCATGGGTGTGTTTTCAACGTGATCCAAGTGGTGCAAATTTTAAAAGCCCAAAGTTTTGGAGGGGTGTGCCGACAAGAATTATACTCTCAGACCCAAGTGCTACCGTGTCATGGTGAAGAACTGCCTTCTCGGGAATATTTTCAGAATTTTATCAGTGCAATTGTTTCAGATCATAAAAGCCCTAAAAAACAAGGCTTGATGTGCTGTGTATGTCTGTATGACCCGATTCTATGCTTTTCAATTATCTCCAAGTGGGAAGCAAATAATGAGTGCAGATACGTGTAAAAGTAATGACAATGGTTTATTAACTTGTGGAACAAAAAAGATGAGCTGCTGTAGCTTAACAGCCTAGTACCAGAGATACATTGTGACAAGGACAATACTATGCATGCCACCAGATGATGACAAGACATTGGGTATGCCCCCTACTGGCCGCAGCAACAACTAACTTTACATCATCTTAATATGCTTTATTTTTCCACCTCTGAATGAAGGAGCTGGACTTCTGACAGACAACCAGGACTTGTAATGACAACTTTATGGCAACTCTGTAATCTGTACCACATATGCGATTACAGATGATATATAAAGCCAAAGCACAAGGGACATGTTTTTTAAATGCCTAAAAATTTGCCATAAAGGACATTATCTGGTTCCATATGTGTCATTATGAGGTTTGACCATACATTGCAACTTGTAGCTAAACATGCCTGTTACAAGAAATGTATATATATATATATGACCATTATGTGCCTCTCAGCCAGCAAGGGGCTATATGGGTAATTTACCCTGACCACTTGTAGATGTCCCAAGGTTTTGCATTCAGTAAACAAAATAATTCCAGCATGAATATATACATCACCTATAAAATTATTTTTACAAAAAATAAAAAAAAGGTTAATTATAGTGACTGGACAAGTATGTATTTCCTTTCTGTTTGATACAACAATATTGCAAGCACACCACTTTTGATTTTTGTTGAAAATGTCCACTATTTACACAGACAAGAATAATGTTATTGCGATGTAGACAACACATACAGAAAACTACTCGAGAAATTCACGGATGCCGTCAGAGGTTCGATGTTTGAAGAAACGAAACATCCCCCCTCGATCAACATAAACTTCGCATGTTCACTGAACTAAATGTTTTTCTTTGTTTGCATCAGCCTACCACAAATCTCTTTTCAAAATACAGTTTTGGTTCCATGATCAATGTTGACACATACTATTACCAAAACGTGTGCAGAAAGTATATACATGTATTGCCATGAGGAGAAATTTTTTTTTCAGGACTTCTTTTGCAAACATGAATTCCACGGGATCAGAAAAGTAAATGTATCTTTTTCCAACTCAACTTACACAAGCTTCCTGTCTAACATGGACCTTTTGATGGCTTCCCTCAATTGTCGTGTCAAGATGAGACACCATGACCAGGAGTGGGTCCTTGAGTCAGAAGGAATAAGAAACAATGACGTATAAAGTATGCAGTGGTTTGTCATTCATTCTGACACAAGTACTAAGGATGATGAGTTGCATCTCTAATTTAAACCATGCTGTTTGTACATGATTATAGGAGAGTAACATCTGTTTGTACTTCAAACTTGACATCATTTAACATTCTTGGAAACTGCATTGAAGTCTTGTTTTCTAACCTCTGATGTTCTCCTTGCATAATAGCTTCCCCTTGCATGCACCACCACTTCAACCAATACAAAGAAAAGGGTCATCTGGTTCCAGCAGACCCAATGGTTTAACAGTTAAGACAGGCTGTCAAACGACACTTTGTTGACAGCTGGATCCCTTCATATGAATTTTTGGTAACAAATGGGAACACCTCAAACATCTTCAGTGCAACAACTGCAAATAGTGCCAAAGGCAAAACAAAACAAACAGTGGTTCAATTGAAATCATTGAAGAATAAATCACTGGCAAGATCAACTGAAGCACGGTTTAAAGGGATGGTAAAAGTCGAGAAAGGAGGATGTGTGTACAGAAGCGGTATCTGTTGATGTATACATGCAGAAGTGAACTAAGCACACAGGGCACCGGACACTGGCAACGTATTAACACTTGTAAAGCAATACACATTGCTAGTTATGTCTTTAAGTTTCAAGTTGTAAATACCCTCAGGTAGTCACAGAATATATTCTATCCAATGTTCATTTATATATATATATAGGCATTTCTTCTATTTAATACTGTTAATTAATTGAAGATAACTCTCATGAAAAAGTTGACCCGTAAGAAGACAATTGAATGCAAGGGGTTACTGCATGCTTTCTGTGTGCAAGCAAAGACACTACACTGCACTGTCATATTAATATCCTGCAAAATAATTATATTTCTGTTATGATCTTGTCCATGAAACCAGCATCATACTTAGGGATAGTTCAACATTATCATCATTATTGAATTAGTACTTAGGGTACTAAATTTCATGACCCCCCTCCCTCCCCCCAAATTAGTACTTTAAAATGATGATTTTCCCCCCAAATCATATCAAAATTGCACAAAACAGGCCAAATATTGACCATCATTTTCCATATCCTGTGAAAGTGTACAGACCCATTTAACCCCCTCCCCCCTTGCGTACTGTAAGTACTAATTCAAAAATGATGAAAATGTTGAACCATCCCTTACCATAGTGCACTGTACCTATTTTTACATAAATATTTGAACCTCTTTCAAATGAATGGCAACATATAGCATCCTTAACTAATTTTGCATAATAGGGAATGTGCCAATTTAAAGTCCCGTGAATTTATTTAAATAAAGGATATTTTATAAATCCCAAGATGTAGTATCACATCAAATATTCTGTCTCCAGCATTGAATATGTTGAACATACCCCTTGTTGCAAACAACCGAGTTCAACCTTCTTGGACCCAATAAGTTGCTTTCAAAACTTTAACCTATTCCAAAAATCTGGTGTTTATGGAATAAATTGAACGCTAGTACATCTGCAATTTTATGCAAACCTTTTTTCATGGTCCAACCATACGCATAATAAATATTGGGGTAATTCCTTAGCTAATAGTAATCCAAAAGCCCATCACTACCTGTTGTCAGGTACACTTTTGCCACTGTCACCTGGAATATGCATCAACAGGATCATGTATTGCTAAATAATACACAGCCCCCACCGGAAAACAGACTCGGGACATGCTCCTCAGAGGTATCCACACACCTAGAATATTCCAAGTATTATGGTATAGGAAACATGACCCCCACCAGCATTTTTTGTATGACATGGTCAAAGATCAAGGTCACAGTGACATAATTTTGGTATGCAACATCGCCCAATCCGCAGAAGTATCCAGATACCATGTTTGGTATCTATGTATATGTTATAAGAAATATGGCCTGCATAACCATTTTCCATGAGTAGGTCAAAGGTCAGGGTCTCAATGACCTAATTTTGGTGCACAGCACACCCGTCCCATAATTTAGGTTGCACCCCTAAATTGGCCACAGAGGGCAGCACAAAGGTATGATGTCTAATGACCAGCACTGTAGGATTTGGCTTGACCAGAGTGGTGGAATTTGTGGTAGGCTAAAACCCGTTACATATAATTTTAGATCACATTTTGCCATCACAAAATAGAGTGATTTGAATAATTAATTTTGGGCATATTTTTTTTCCGGGATGGTCGGAAATTTTAAGGTGATATTGGGTGCGGACAGGTGAAAATCCAACATGACTGCGTTCAGGTGGGGCAGTCAAAAGTTTGGTGTTCATCATATATGTTAATGCCTCTTATTTTGTAAGTCAGACTTGAACTTAATTGCTGAGCATAGTCTTCATTAAAGTTAAAGCTCTTACTCTCAGATACGCCAGGATGTGTTATAATGGCCGCCTATGGGAAATTCAATTTAGTGGTGCCACCTTAAAGTGTCCACATGAAACATTTGGCAGCTGTAGCTGTTATGGTATAGGAAATGAGGCCTAACCAGGCTTTGTTGAAGGATAAGGTGCAACCCCAGAAAGGAATGATTCTAGTTCATATATTCCATGTGTGTATGACAAGCCATACATACAGGTCACCCTTGTCATTTAATCTGTCAAGTTCTGGACTTTTCCTCAGTCCATCTGGAAAGGTACATGCCTAAAAAAAATTCTTCAAACTTCAGTTTCTTTCTCCATTAAAAATCCTCAGCAAACTCACTGGCTGCTTCCAGAAAATCCAAAAGTGTAAAATACAATGCTATACTACCACTATATAGGAGTCTTACCCTGCTGAAAACGTGACATTTGTTTAAAGAAATAAACCTGATCATGCATCTTCATTCATTAAAAAAAAAAACAAACAAACAAACAAACAAAAAAAAAACAAGCCACTCTTAATGTCTCGTAGCATGGTATGAAAATAACAGCTTTACAGAGATTTGAATCCTTATTTTAACCCTTAGGGCTTTGCCAGAAGTGAACAGTCTGAGGTGGGTGAGGATTTTTAAGGTCAAGGGAGTCGTCAAAGTTTGAAGAATTTTTAGAGTGTAAATTTCCAGATGGAGTCAGAAAAGGTAGTTAACTTTACAGATTGATTGACATGTAAGATGTAGAAGATATATGAACTTGATCGATGCACATTCAAAGTGACTGTGGACAAAGTCTGGTGATAAACAGGGCTATGGGCCTTGGGGTTACCAGCAGCTAAGGAAGGACAAATATGCCTACCATCCAAAGCTAATGACAGAAAAAATATTACTCCTTACTTCAGTGAGTTGCATATTTTAACATGGCAATGACTGCAAAAGAATGTGGACCAGCCTTATATAACTGCTAAGCTGTTCTCATTTCTCAGACGTTTGTATCTGCAATCACATCTCTTCACTGCCTCTTACTGGTAAAAATCACTCCATATTGTAACAAATGTTATTTTCAATCCTCCAAACTTCAGCACTTTGTAAAAATTGGACTGAACAGTTGATCAGCTGGTCCCAAGACTCCAAAGTTTTATAAAATGTGAGAAAGAATATGCATATGAACCAACATATAGGGAACACAGACTTTGCACCCAGCCTTTATCTATTCATCTGTTGAAGGTCAAGACTATGACCAAAATCATCTTCTGGCAGCTAGAACAATTATGCTGCTGGTTTCTTTGATAGAAAGAGTTCCACGTCTGTGTTACAAAACCTATGGACTGCTGCCACAGTACCACCATCATGATGAACATTCTCACAGTGCCACCACCATGATGAACATCCCCACAGTGCCACCATCATGATGAACATGCCCATGGTGCCACCATCATGATGAACATTCCCATGATGCCACCACCATCAGGAACATCTCCACAGTGTCATCACCATAATAAGTCCACAGTGCCACCTCTGTGATGAATATCCCTTCAGTGCCACCACAATGAATATGTCCAAAGTGCCACATCACGATTAGCATCTCCACAGTGCCACCGCTGTGATGAACATCCTAAGAGTGCCACCATCATGATGGTCATTTCCACTGTGCTGCCACTGTGAACTCCGCCACAGTAACATCACTGTGATGAATGTTCTCCAAGTAACCACCACTGTAATGAATGTTGCCACAAAGATACCACTGTGATGAACACTCCAACAGCAACAGCACTACGAGGAACATCAACACAGTCACATCAGTGTAATGTATACTGGCACAGTAACACTGCGATGAACATTACCATCTTAACATCAGTAGTGTGACAAGCGTCAACTCCATCTACAGACCATCAATTAGCAGACAAAAAATTTTATGCATACTCTGTAAACCATTGTGTATGCCAGTACAGAAAAATCGCTATGTACAATTCAAAGTATTAAATGATATCACAAATTCCTCAATGTAACAAATGAAAATACAAAATTATATACAAATTCCCATATAAATTAGATCCAACTGATTTCATCAGCACATTGTGATATAGTACTCCTAAAAATCATTCCATGTATACTTTTGTATAAAACCTATAGTACTATCCAGCCCACCTATTCAAGTATAATCTCCCATGGCCTGAGCAGTCACTGAACATTTCAATATAAATTTGAACATCATACAAGTCTGTCGCCTATTATTTTAACACTTTCATAAATCTACTTCTTTGTATATTTTTTGGCAGCAAACTTGGAAATTCATTTTGCATGTAATGATAAAAACTTGACATAATCTGGATGTCAAGACGCATTAAGTATCTATATTTAGACTCCATAAGTTTTTTTGTTTTTGTTTTTTTTTTTATTTTTTACACAGCATGTTTCCTCATGATTTGGGGGCAAAGTACATTAATCTATACTTCTAAGGCTATGTGTCAAAAATTGCTAATTCAGTACAGCTATGAAAATTACTTGAGTCCCATGATCAAGCCTAAGTCTGATAGCTGCGACAGGTTCAGGTCATCTTGAGTTACATGATCAAGCCTAAGTCTGATGGCTGCTACAGGTTTACGTCATCTTCCCCCTGCAACTTGAAATGAGATCCAGGTCATTTTTGCCGCGAGGCTGGTCCATGTAGACGGGACTGTTTTAAAACAGGAAATAATATTTAACAAACTTTGCCCAGGTTCCATTTCCCAACTAAGTACAATGGTCCCTGTCTTCAGAGAGCACCCACTGGCAGGTACAAAAGTTGTCTCTTGAAAGAGGTGGTCTTTCTTGCAGGTACAATATGTAACGACACACACAGTGTATTTAAATATAGCCATTCTTGTGGGAGGGGGGGTGTCTCTCAAGACACGTACCACAGTACGAAGACATAATCTTCAGAGCATTATGCACTGGACAGGGCACTCTGAAATCAGGGGTATGCACAGTCAGTCTCATCTTGGGTATTGCACCCAACACGCAAAAATGCCCAGGGTTCAGTGGGATCATATTTGAACTGGAATGCATCTAATTAAATACATATTTTCATGCTTTCCCCTAATGCGCCATATTGATTTGCATCAAAAATACATTAACTTGTATATTTCACAAACATTTCTGCACAATTAGATTTTCTGTTTGTGTCATAAAACAAAATTATGTCTCTTTAAACTGCAATATCACCCCTATTTAGCACCTGGACACTTAGTAAATCACTGCTGAAATAAGTTGTAGTGGGGATCTTCATTTTGAAGTTTACATTTAACCACAAACTTGTACAGTGCAAAATATCTGACAGTGTTCTAGCTCCCTTCCCCTACCCCACCCCCACCCCCTGGACAACAGGAATGCCAGTGTAGAACTCCTGTTTTGCCACAAAAATACTGTTCATGGGGTCAATGAACAAAAGTTCAACTTGCATGAATTTATTATTCACTTGCAAGCAGCACTTCTGTTGGCAGATAACATCATCAACGCACTGGCCAAAAGTCAACCACAGCCAGCATTCAGTTCACTGTCCATTTAAATGTGTAATAGTGCTCCCTCTTTAAATGGACCCTCATTACAAGGTGGATATTGATATGACACAGTAGGTCCCTTGGCCCCAACTCAAGCACTTTTCTTGTTATTTCTGTGTTAAGTGTCACCTTGTTCCAAGGCAGTTTAGCAGCAACAGTCTACTCCATGGATCCCATCATCAGTGTTACAATAATGAGGGAGCACTCTACCTGACGCACCATGAATGACACTTAATGCCAATAGGGATGCATGTACACAAAGCCAGCCTGTCAAACAACTAAAAACACCCTCTGGTGATGAACTTTATACACTGTGCTTCTGTCTTTTAAAACATCATTCAAGCCAACATACCAATGATTACAATGAGCACGTTCTGTATGATTTTAATGATGCCAAACAGCATTATCTGCATTTTCAAGGTTGATTGTGTTTTAATACTATGTGGAAATTGTCCCTGGTATTGGCTTCACTCTATGCTGCTATGTTAGTATCTGTACCCTTTAAATATATTTTCATATTTAATATCTGTGGGTTTTTTTACATGTCCACATAAGTGACAATTCAATGTACTTTTCAACTCTTTCTGGAATGTCAACATATCATTTCTTCTGGGAATCTCCTTGCATCTGGCCATCACTTTCTAGAAGGCTACCAGCTCCAAGTAAGACCACAGAACTCCTGAGAACTGAGAAAATATGAAACAGGGTGAGCAAGTGACCGGATTGGGCTTAAGAGAAGCCTGGGAGACAATTCCCCGTGCCATCAGATCTCCGCAATAGCAATCCTGGGATCAGCTTTTCAGGGCGTTTGCAGCAGTTACACAAGGAACTGGAACAAACACGGGACAATATTTGTTTATGATGGCAAACTCAAAGCAAGTTAAAAGGTCATGGAAATAATAGTCAAATGCCCAGGCTGTCAATACTTTAAAATGATTAAGAGCCACATAATTTGTAATCCCTCAAAGACCACAATATTGTGGTGATGGTCTTTTTCAACAGAATTATTTACATTAACCCTTTTCCTGTTTGAATTAAAACTGAGCCAACAACAACAACCCCTGAAGTGGGTTGAGTGCTGTGTCGAGAAAAGCTGTTGACCTTGGGTCATGTTATCTTGACACATTTCATCTACAATTCTCATTCAAATTGACTTCCATTGCTGTTGAAATTAATCCAAAACACCGAAGCATGATGACATTTGACCACCAGCCAGTTTTGGTTGGTTTAAGGGGGATATTGTTCAAGACAACACTGGTTAGACACCACAGGAAAGCATTTCTGGGTAACAGCTACTTACCAAGGTCCATAGATTGAAACATATTAATGCAAATACTTATAAGAGTATACATTTTCGGAAAACTAAAAATGAAACGATTTCAAATATGATTATAATTCCAAATTTGTGAACCAACTATTGAATTCACATTCAAGTCCTTGGCAAAGGTGAAACATTGGTTGTCATCTGACATGTTTGCCACACAGCTGAATGTTTATTTCACAATTAGATGGCAGGGTTGAAATTCAACTCAGATTTTAATTTTTTGAGCTATGTCTATTCCAAAAAATGTATACTTTTCCATAAATATTTTCCCCTCTATTAGCTCTGATCGGTTGTAGTTACCCAAAAATCACTTTGATGTCTTACTTGTCCTTAAAGCTACAGAAATGTAAGTTTGGGATCAAACACAGGCATTTCACATCCCAAATTACATGCACTTTATCACAGCAATACTATATTTATAAGCTAGACCCAAAATTGAATAAAAAATATCAATCTTTGTAATTCTTTGACCGGGTTAACCAAGGAAAAAAGGGTACCCCACTTCACACAGTGAGCTAGGACAGTAGAACAGCAATCAATATGTAACTGAAAGCATTTTGATAAATTTCACATTAAGTTAGATCAAAATTAATTCGGAAAAAGATGACCTTTTATTCTTTTTAAGATGACTTTTTGCAAAAATATTTCAATCTAAAGGAGGACTTAAGTTTTGCTGGTTTAAACTTGTTTTCCTGCATTAAAATATTAAAATGACTGTTGGTCATATTTTACATTGGAATATGTATGTGTGTGCATGCAGAAATATATGGGGGGGGGGGGGGGTGGGTACATACAGGCTTTAAAGCTGATCAATTCATTTCTTGCATATCATGCTGCATGTTTGCAATTTTCCCCACACATTATTGGTCTGCTGTGATCAGCCAGGCTGCAAGACTCTACCAACTGTATAAATGGCATGGGCCTGCCCAGCGTCCCAGCATGACTGGTCACGTGCAAACCAACGGTTTTCAATTATCGCCCTGCCCTGTGGACTAGATGCAATCAACAAATGGGAGCAACGCAGTTTACATTCAGACCAATTGTCACAAACACTGGGTCTGCAGTGTAAATGTACATCATATGGCACATGGACAATACAATATTACACTAAAATATGGCCTACGGTGCGTAGGGATCATACAGCAGCTACACAGATGCTGCAGAGTATATGGATACCACCTGGCAGTAATACAGGGCCTGGCAGTATATGCATACCCTATGGCCACTTTTTGCATGCAGAAGCACGTGAAAAAAATCCTTTTTTTTTTAAACTCAAAAGTAGGCCCAAACTTGAGATCAGCAGAATTCAGCTTCAGCTGCAGCTTGACCTGAGCTGAATGAGCAAAGCTGAGCCTAGCTGAACTGCTAGCTGACAGTATATGGATACAAGTGACCCAGACATGTCATTTACTGACACAGTTTTATTAAGATCCTGCCAAGATACATCCTGACCAAGCTTCAAGAGGATCTGATCTGATTCTGGAAAAACAACAAATGATGAACATACATGTACACTAGTGTTCCAACATTAACCGTGCTATCATTCCAATTGATCATCATATAATTTTGAAAATTTTTTATAAGTCGCGAAATGGTAGCGCTACCAAATGCATGAGTAGAGGAGATTCAGTCGAACTACATTCCTACTAAGTTTGAAGACCACATGTGGTTTGGGAGAAGTGGAAAATCACAAAACACACACAAATTCATAAAAACGCACCACTTGCTGAAGAAATTGTAGTCCAGGGGTACCCCAAAATGCTTGTCTACAATTTTAAAGCAATTGGCCCAGCAGTTTTAGATAACAGGATTTGTTAAGATTGTCAAAATGAATTAACAAAAAATTCATAACAAATACAAAAATCATTAGAGCAGGACCAATTAAAGAAACCTGGTAAGACCTACCCAAGGTACAACCCCACCGACTTCGATGTGGAACTGGTCAGCCATTTGAAGGAGGGCAGCAACTGAAATATCAGTGACACTTACACAGATTTTTCTGTTCGCACTAATTGTACGATTTAAAGTCTTAGGAAACATGACATACTGACTCAAACATGTACAGATGCATACAGATTAGCGCATCTAAGTATACACTGACACATTTTCTCTTGCAAAAGTTAAAATGACTGTGTTTTCCAGGCTTACTTACTGCTTGTAGCTTCCAAACACTCGTTCACTCTGTCACATTGATACATTATTTAGCAGGTTTCTGTTTTGCTCGTCTTACACCACAAACTATGTTACTGTTACCTTTCCAATAGGACAGTCAACTTGTATATTTGACAAGACTTGTCAACGGTAAAGACATGGCCTGTGTATACACTCTGCACCTTCCTGTGCCTTCAGACTCACTGCCCCAAGTTCATTTCATGTAACATTGTGTCTCGGCAAAACTTCAAAGATTCACGTTCAGTCTCTGCATAGAAAACAACAATTCTCTCCTGTCCTCCCTGCACTTTCCTTTTTGTACATTTTACTGGTTGTGTCTGGCCCAGCAAACAGAGCATCGTAATTTTCTCAACCTGGCATTCAAAAAGAAATTCCTGTTTTAGCCATGTGTGAACATACAGTAACAAGTGCATATTTTGGCCCAACCTAACTGCAGGTAAAGATCATGCATCAAGACGGACTTTAACTGCAAATTTGACGTTTCAGCGACTGAACAATGGATAAGAAACATTTCTATGTACCCGCATGCATGATAACTACCCGGGAAGTACGCTTGTTATAACAGTAATAGAAGAGGAAAGGTAGGGGCAGTCCAGTGTTAATTACATACAAGAGACCGTTGGATTGCTACTGGCTGTGACAGCTAATGTTTATGAGCCGCCAGCCACCACTACCATCAAGTCTTCTCCTTCTGTTTGGCACCGCCAGACTTGCTTGGGGTACTCGTGCTCTGTGAGGGTAGCATCGGACTGGGGCGTGCCGGTGGGGCGGACCCCATCGAGGTGGGTGTGGCGGCCGGGAAGAGGGTGGACTGTTGCTGGTGCTGGTGCTGGTGCTGCTGCTGCTGCTGCTGCTGCTGCTGCATCATGTGGAGCATCAGCTGCTGTTGCTGCTGCTGTTCCTGCAAGTACAAGTTCCAGGAAATGCTGCTATTGCCTGTTTTCAAAATACACATCACCTTTCTGGGTTTTGTCCCTGAAGCGTACTTGCTCTACAGCAAGCAAATCAACCATCCTGCACTCTTCAGGACAGCACACACACTAAATTTCCTGAATAATTACCACCTATCCAACCAACAAATACACATTGTCAAGTGACGGCATATCATTTTCCCACTACCCCCTCTGACTTATTTCATATCCTCTCCATATGTACATTTTTGAGTGCCGATACTTACTGGACTTGTAGGAAATTTTGCTCAAAAATTTCTTTGCCCCTTTAAGTCGATCAATTCTCAGGCTAGACTTAAATGCAGCACTTCCCTGCATTCTGTAGCTCAATCCTTAAGTGACTGGTTCATGCCAGCTGGCCACTCAAATGTAACACACATAGGTACTGCACTTCAGTCCATAATTTATCCCTTCCCTTAACTCATTATGTGTGTATCATTAAAACTAATTTCCCTACTTTCGCTTTGCTCTTTCCTTGGTTTAGGATCGCCATTTCAAAATCTATGCTACACGAGTGGTGACAATGATTGTGAGACAAAGATAAATTCATGATCAAAAGTGTCAAATCCATGAGGACCAGGTCTTTCGTAGCTGACCACGTAAACATTAAATCTGCAGTGCAATTTGCCAAAACTAAAGAAACAATGTAACAAGACTCAATATATCTTCCTCAGCAAACTGGCATTGAATTATGGAATGAACCTAAAGCTAACACAACACTCACTGTCTATTGAGCCAGGTACATGTATACCTTCAAAACAATTTCTTGTATCCTTGATACTGAAGCAAGCCTTGTTGCTTTTTTTGTAAGGCCAGGCGCTAAATTTATCCAAAATATCAGGAAGTACATACTGAGGAGATCTGGTGGTTGACAAACATCTGTTGCTGTTGCTGTAATAAGACTTGTCTCTGGGACTCTGACATCACTAAGTGAGCAGGACTGCTTGATAATGATGGTGCTGGCCCAGGCCGCACCTCCGGGCCCGGACTCCTGGAGTTGTGACTGACAACTGGCTGTGGACCTGTAAAATTGTACACAAAAACACAGGCTGCATTCACTTGTCAATCTCTGTATTTTGCTTCAAAAAATTACAAATCATCCTTATTTCTAACACCAACTGGCCCTCCTTTGTACATAGGGCAACATCTGACATCACAAGACCACCATTCTCCCACACAATATATCTTAGGAGTTCCCCTCTTTGAATATTTTTCCCAGGACCAGGAAAATTTCCAAAATGCAAGTACAAATTTCATAAATTCTGCCCTCTTGGCAACTCAAAGTTTTACTTTATATTTATGGTTGAAGTGGGAGAACAAGTGAACCTCAAAAGGGCTAGTGCAACTTGAAAAGAACCTGCCTTGTAGTCATGTAACCCTTTAATGTTAAGAGATCCTGGAACACTTGGTGTGCTGAAAAGGGGCAATGGCCTGGTAGCCCTCAACCATAGCTTTTTTTACCAGAGCTGAGAGGGCCAAGGTGCGCCTGAGTATACCCTAGCCCATTGCCCCCCATTCTGCCACACTGCATACTGCGGTGTCCACTGGCCTGTTTACGGGAAGCAAGGACACTGTAACAAGCCAACATCCAAGGCCACAAATCCAGACATTATCCAATACAAGTCCCATATCCCTTTCACACCATGTCACTTTCATGAAGCAAGGATCAATGATTCACTCACCAGCAGGACTGTGACCTTGAGATGACCCCTGGCCACCGGCGTATGAATTGTGGGCAGGGCTGTGGCTCTGAGCTGGACTTCGAGAGGTGCTTCGGTTAAAAGTACTGTTCATATCCTATTAAAATCAAAATTGACAAGCGTTATTCTTTGTACGCCGAACTTATTAATCATCAAAATTTGAGTTCCAACCTTTAATATGACTGGCAGCCAATATTACATTTTAATGGTGTACCACAAATGAACACAGATGGGCAACTGCTTAAGTGTTTGCATACAGTTCATTATAGCCTGGCAATTGAAGAAATGCCGGTTTCCTATATTTGATCAATCAATCAAGCAATCACCATGACGATCTTTACAATTACCTGAAAACAGCAATTAGTCACAGTGAGCTTTACATGAAGTGGGTAATCTGAAGAGTCCCAATCTACTATCTGGCCTCTGTATGTGTATAGTAATGGGACTTATCTGAACACAAGTCACTGGGGAATAACCTCACTATTCATCTACAAGAAATGCAAAAGCATGTAATTTCTTCTATTTATGCCTCTATTGGTACTGAATAGTCCAGATATTCATTTAAGTAAGTCACCTGTGAAATGCAGTTTTCTGGAGGTATATAGTTGTTTATTCTGGGACTGCGGTTGTGGCCTCCCACACTTTCCGGGGAAGTTCCATGAGAGCTGGTGTTATTGTGTGATGTACTGTGTGGATTGTTTATGGGTGTGAGGGGCATTGACAGACGAGCATTGACAGCCAAAAGCTGGTCCCGTCTCGCTGTCAACACCTGAATATGTTCTTCTAAACGCTGATTCTCCGCCCTCAGCTGGTGTAAGCAACTTAGCAGTGAGGCAACTGAAACAGATATAATAACCATGTTACATAGAATACAATGTTTACTCTGCTAAAGAAGGGACTCCTATTACTACAAGGCACTTTATCCACAGGTATTTACATGTTCAGCAGGACCAATGTGAGAAGTTGTTTTGAGCAATTCAAGTACCAGATGGCACTAACAACATGCATCAGGGTCTGAATCCTGATGAACTTGGTTAACGCTTTGAGTCAAATATCAATACTAACAGGTAGTCTCAATTCTTAAGTGCAGCATATTGAATGCCTTGGATGTAAACAGGTAACAAGTGTCTACATTATTCCCAGTATAAGCACAAGACTATCAGCCTGTCTAGAAACGAACATGAAAATTCTTGAACCAACGAATCTTAAGAAATTAACCTGAATCACCATTACATTTTGCAATTCTTCATGACAGAACTTTTCTGTTGATATAAATTCAGTATACACTTGAAAGCACAACATCAAAATCAAAGGGTTCAAGTGAAAAAGATCAGTCCCCCACCACCACCCTTCCCCTGGAGGTTTTTTGCTGTTTTCTTCAGGCTAAATGTTACAAGGTCAGGCTTCATTATGTAAATGTGTGTATGCATGCTTTAATGAACGTCATGAAAAAATGCCGGGAAAATAGTGCCAGCTGAAGGTGTCCACTCACGAGTTACTTCTGCTCAAAATCCACAGATTGGGTATTTATAAGCTTATTGGATACATTTCTAGACCTGTGAGAATTCTTTTAAACTGCAACTTACTGTCAAAGTGCTGACCCTGTTCCATAAGAAAGGTAGACCCCTGTTCCCACTGCCGCTCCAGCAACTGTTCCATACTTGTAGGGAACGACTGAGACCTGCAAGTCAAGTTATTTTCTCTTTCAGTTATTCACTATGAACTCAGTACCACATATCATGTATGGGTTGATCCTGTCCCACTCCATCCACCCAGAGGTGCCCTGATGTACATTGTCATCTCCTTAAATTTTTTTCACACAGATTTTGAGTTAATAGAAAACATTTTTTTTTTCATTGTATACAAGAGTTATGACGATGACATGCCCCACGTCATTGGCTTTCCTTGGTGTGGGAGGCAGTGCATCTAACCCATGCCAAGGAAAGGCATTGACTCAGTTTTATTATGACCAGGAAAAGGTTAAGCTTGTGTGTGTGTGTCTATATACGCATTTATGTCCACGTACATGCACCACATACATACAATTCATCTGTGTGTCTGTATTACGAACTATATATTTGTACTCTATATTTAAATTTAATTACAAATACAGAACCCTTCATCCTGTTGGCATTTATATTTTTGCACTGGTAAATATAGATGATAGTGCATAATAAAACGTTTAAATCGGTCATTTAGAAATTGTTTTCTTCTTTCTTTACCACAGGGTTCATACAGCAAAGCAAATTCAAAATTCCATACTTTTTCAAGTACTTTCCAAACCATTTTTTCCAAAATTCCAAACCCAATTATCCGTGGTTTTATGGGTATGTATATATATATATATATATATATATATATATATATATATATACCTCTTATAAGGCCACCCCAAATGTTTCCTTATTATGGGATGTGGTCTCTCTTCAGGGGGAAAATATTATGAAAATGCCATACTTGCTGCACAGCAAAGTGGCCTTTGCAGTGGGAGTGGAATCTCTTTGGGGGGGTGGCTTACAAGAGGGGGACCAATGTATACAATTTATATATTGAACAAAAAAAACAACAACTTTTTGATTGATACTAGCAAGCGCTGCTTCCCCTATATTTTTCAAGTGCACATTACTTGCACACACCTTGCATCTTGCGCTGTATTTGTCCTGTTTTGCAGGCAAAACCCAGTCCTTTTATTTGGGGTTTCCAAGCCAAGTTCATTATATGAACTGCCTCCCATTGTTGTTGCGGATTGGTGCACAATTTTTGCATGCGGCAAACATTTACGGTCATTTATCAATAATTCAGGGATCGACAATTTTTTAAAAATCACTTGTTCGCTGGGCAAGTAGATTTCAAAATCCACTTGTCCTGATAAAACTTCTATAAACATCGTTTTTTTCTAACAATGCTAAGGCCTAGACAAACCATTTACCCTAAAATATATTTGCCGCTTATTGTTGCTTGCAAAATCGCAAAAAAATGTCAAATTTAATGATTCTAGCTGCAACTGTTTGACAGTGAAACTGGCAAAATATCAAAAATACAAATTGAAAGTAAGCTATTTGCATGGGGTGACTAACGATGAAAAATACATTGTAATTTCTGGGACTATAGGAGTCCGTATAAACTTAAATAACGATTAAATAGTTGCATTGGCTTCAGTTCAGGATCCTTTCTCTCTGCCTCTGACGGCGTGATGCACTGATGGGATGCATATCGTTTGCGTACCTACCATGAATGCTATCGGTACATCGTAGTAAATTTGCGTATACAGTATTGGCAAGTTCCTCGCAATAAACGGTGTTCTTAAATCAAATTCAAACGAAAATTTTAATATTTCAAATCAGAAATCGAGCGTGCGCACCGTCAACATCTTTCCTGCAACTGTACACAAACAGCTGCTTTGGCCATGTGGTCTGACGCACAACACATCACCCGATTGGTCAATTGAGTCACATGCAAAAATGAGCCAATCACGGCTTGTGCTACGGTGTTTTCATCATGGCTTCCGCCCAGTGAACATGTGTGAATTTACGGAGGGAACACACAAACGGGAAGCTTTGTTTTTATTGCAGCATACGAAAATAAAGATTCCGGTGTTTATTGCAACAATTATTTGGAGTCACAGGCAAATACGCAAAGGTATGGGATAGCGGGAATTCCCGAATGTGTTCAAAATCAGTCCGTGAGACTGCGTCAGTTCACCGCAGATCCAATCCGGGGTCCACGCTGTCACTTGCCTGTGACTGCTTACTGGCAGTTGTGTGCTGTTTTTGCCCGGGAAGTCATCTCACGGCACGTATTTTTTTCTAACACTGTTTGAACCCACCGATAAATAGCATTTGATGTTAATTTGCAGATGAATTTGCCCTGCAAAATATTATTATTTTTTGATGGATTTTACTAGTAAACAAGAGGGCAGTGTGAACAGCCCGTGCCTCAGCTGATCTTGACATTCATCACACTTGCAGCTTTATGAACTTGGGAAAGGATCAAGGACACCATGTTCTGAGTAAGTCTGACCTTTATAGAAGAACACTTACATGTGCAACATCAAAGTTCAAGTAGTTCTCAAGTTATAATGAAGAGTAAAATTCATGTATGTTGCACTGTGACCCCACAAACAAGGTCAAGGTCATTCATGTACTGTCTCAGCATGACCTTCATACAGAATAATTAACATGTGTAGCTAACTCAAAACAGATCTCAAGTTATCAAGTTAACAGTAAATTTCATGTCAATTGTCCTGTGAATTAGCATTAGATTGCCCATTGACTTACATAGTAATCAATAGGAAAGCTGCATTGAACGATAAGTACCCGAATTGAAAATCCTTAAAAATCAGGAATCCAAAGCAGTGCCACCTAGTAAACAACTGTTTGACCCTTCCACAACAACATATCCATCACATTTCAGCTTAATCTGAGGGATGGTTCTGAGAACAAGTGAAAAATAGCAAAACCTTACAAAAAATTCATAAAAAAGTTGCAGCGCCACCTGGTGAACAAATTAGGAACTAGGTGTCCCCGGGAGTGTCTATGTACGATATCAAAGCAATTGTGTGAGCGGTTTCAGAGAAGAAGAATTTGGAAGGTTTGCCCCCAAAAAGAGCAAAAAAATTCATTAAAAAAATCAAAAAATCAATAGAGCGTGACCATTTGAATGCACTTGGTAGAGATCCACCCAAGGCACTTCCCCACCTAGTTTGAAGTAAATCTGGTCAATTTATTAAAGTTATGCTCATTACAAGAAATTCCCATGTTAAACTTTCCTTTTAAAACATTGGAAGAGATTTTTGAAGAAAAAAAAATCATAAAAAAATCCAACATTCATTGAAACATGACCATTGGAACAAACCTGGTAGACACCCACCCAAGGTACATTGCCACCAAGTTTGAAGTTAATCTGGATGATGGTTTTAGAGAAGAAGTCGAAAATGTGAATTAGCATTAGAATGCTCACTGACTTCCATAGTAATCAATAGGAAAGCTGCATTGACCGACAAGTACCAGAATTGAAAAAATCGTTAAAAATCAGGAATCTGCAGCATTCCCACATAGTGAACAACTTTGTTTGACCCTTCTACAAGGAACATATCCACCATGTTTCAGCTTAATCTAAGTGACGGTTCTGGAGAAGAAGTCGAAAATAGCTATAACACACAAAAATTCATAAAAAATTAGGAAAAAATTGCAGCGCCACCTGGTGAACAAATTAAGAACTAGGATTCCCAGGGAGTGTTCCTGTGTGACATCAAAGCAATTGGGTGAGTGGTTTTGGAGAAGAAGATTTTTTAAGATTTACCCAAAAAAGAACAAAAAAATTCATTAAAAATCCAAAAATCACTGGACCGTGACCACTTGAAGAAACTTGGTAGAGACCCACCCAAGGCACATCTCCACCAAGTTTGAAGTGGATCTGGCTGAAAGTTTTTGAGCAGAAGTCGAAAATGTGAATTGTGGACGACGGACGGACGACGGAGGACGGACCCTCACAAAACCTCAGCTGACTGACAAGTCAGCTGAGGTAAAAATTGCAACTAGCCCACAGGGATAGCACTTTAGTCTTTATTTCCACCAGCCCAAGCCCAATTCTGACAAGCCCGGGCTTTCGGACATGCGAATTGTTGAGCCCTGAATTCATGATGGACCATCACTCGTAATCAAAATGACGCATGCTTGTTTTTCAGATCTTGCAAAGAATCCCGTTGCATTGAGAGTTGAAAAAGGTGCCTCCCATGATGCTGTGCAATGCAGAAAACCCCATAGATGCTATATTTAGCAATGAAAACAAACTACGATCGTAGGTATTGCAACAAACATTAAAATAAAGTCACACAAATAGATTTTTTCATTCTGTTTCGTTTTTTTTTTAAAGCGGAAAGTCGATTTTCCATACTTTTCAAGACTTCTTTATGAAATTCCATACTTTTCAAGGCCTGGAACAGAGGGCATTCAAATTCCATACTTTTCAAGCCTTTTCAAGCTCTGTGCGAACCCTGTACCATTTATTGAGACACTCACCTCTCTGCAGCAGTTCTTGGGGATGTTACCACCCCAGTACTGTTTGGCCTCTGTGGACCCAAAAGTGGAGATGTCCCATTGACTAAACTCTCACTGTCCCCCTGGTCTTGACTGGTAACTACAAACACATCACATATATGAGTTTATGCCACAAACAGTTGCGGCTATAGATGTAGGAGGTTAAGTTTGACTTTAGTTGTCATGATATCTGCATCTTGTCAGAAACTGTCAAAAAAACAAAAAACAAAACAAAACAAAACAAAAAAAACAAAAAACACACTTACGCCCAATTTATATACATGTACTTGTGGTTGGCCAATATTTGTTGACACATAAAACACACACGACTGTTTACACATAAAAGTAACTGGCTCTGAATGCTTGTTTTGACATAACTGAACTTAAAAAATCACGAGTATTTAAAAAAATATAGGATTTACAAATATGGAAATCTCAGTTTTACATCCAGCTAGGTTAGATGCACAAGGTCAGGACAGCCAAAGGACTGCTCCAATGCCCTTAACAGAGTGTTCAAGAAAAGGACCACTGTTCACATATCAATGGTACTATGAGGAAAAAAGGTTAAAAGTACAAAATTCTTGGGAAGGAAAAAAAAAATCCACACTTTCAGGGTAGAAGTAATATGACACAAATACAATTTGATAATGATCCTTTGCACACTTCTGATCCCAATGTTTCAGACTTCCTAACATTAAAAAAAAACACCACTATTTGCTGGTATTGAAAACTGTTCCTAAACCATACTTGTGTTGAATGGTTTTGAAATTTAATATGTATACAGCACCTGTAGTCCTCTTAATTGGCATATACTGTCATTTTCAACATGGAACAGGAGACTGGTAATTTTGCTTACACCTGTAACCCTGTTTTCTTGTTTGGTTTGGCTACTGATGGAAAGCAAGGCAAAAAAAACAAACAAACAAAAATCATAGGTACTTTCCTTCATTATCCAATAACAGTATCAACGGGCCTTGAATCCTCATTAGCAAGCTGTACATCAGTATGTCAGATTGACCTTTCAAAATTAATACCACCAACAAATACCCAATAGGTACTTTTGGAGCTTCCCATTGAAGTTTACCATGGGCCAAAGGTCTATCATTACCACAATACAATGTATAAGACAATATGTCAGATTGACCTTTCAGTGCCACTCAAGGTCAACATTGACATCTGAAAGAGAGGCCCCATAAGTACTTTCCTGTTAATGTTCAATACTAACCATGGGTCTAGTACCCACCATAACCACAATATAAGCCAACATTGTCAGTTTGACTTTTCAGATGATGCAAGGTCAAAATTAACAACAAAAGAAACCGCATGGGCACTTTTCTGTTCATAAGGAGAATGGTCCAGTACCTGTGGATGATGATAGTGCTGTAGAAAGTAGTCCCATCGTAGCAACACCAGACTGTGAAGATGCACCTGAAACTGTGGTACTGGGCAGGCTATTTACTAGACTCTCTCCTGTATCAAGAACATTGTAAAAATATGTTTAAATGCAAGGACTGCTGGTGCCATAAGCCAAATGCCAATGTTTCATTCATTTTGCTAATTTATTCTAACATGAATTATAGAAGAGTCAAGTCAAATTCTGCAGCAATTGCTATTTTATTTCCTGATTCGGCTACAAATTTTGAAAGCCTAGAACTGTCCATGTGTTATGCTTTGTAACTTTCATTATCTTGTCATGATCAAAAAGAAACACTCGTCAAACTTGTCACTATTCAGTCAAGAAAACAATTATTTTATTACAGATTTGAAAAACAAAATCAGGGTTGTGATCATCTAATAGGGCAGATAAAAGTTTTTCCTGTTAAATCTATGTGGGTGTACTACCATTGGCTGTGACTACCGCCAGAGGCGCATGCAATTCTCACGAGGCTTATCAAACAGCAGCCACAATTTAAGCACACTTGGCACAATGGTTTACACCGCAAGGGTGGTACTGCTAGACACTGAACACTGATTTATTGTTCTTTGGTACAAGAAAAACAACCAAAGTTTCATTGGCTTCAGAGAACAGGAGAATCAATAAAATGTTGACAAGTTTTCCAACCTGTTTTGTGTATGGTGGCCATGGTTACAGGTGATGCTGCTGTCAAGCTTTGTGAGAATGGAGTAGATATTGATGAAGTCGAGACACTGAAGCTTTGTGAGCTGAAATATTGAGTTGAAGACATGCAGTTATCGACAGGTACAACTTACAGTGAAAACTCATTATAATGACGCCATCTGTTCCCTTAGAAATGTGTCAGATAACTGAATATGTCAGATAAATGAATTAAACAACACAGCAAAGGAACTTTTGCCATTCAAAACTTGTGTCATTATAATGAATATGTCAGATATCTGAGTGTCGTTATAATGAGGTTTCACTGTATTCACCCCTTTCAATAATTACTTATCTTAATATGTATGACGTATTTACCCTTTCTGGACATGAATTGGATCTCGGCAGGTATTAAAAACATTGATCCACTGACTGATAACATGTAGCGGTTTTAATAGGTAAGTGATTCCTCTTCCAGGACTACCAGCTTACAAGACGGCAGGACGCAAACCTTTCCAGGACATGTAGCTATCTTAACAGGCAATAGGGTATTCATCCTTTTGCCTTGCTTTACAAAAGTCAATGCCTTTCTTTGATCTACAATGTATGTAATGCTACACAGTTCTTTCACTTGAGCATCAACTCACCACATCTCCTGTGTGCACTTTTTCCATCACCTGGCAAATGATGCTGCAACTGCCCATATGGAGGCAGCGGCACGACCTGCCAGGCAACACACAACACAGGCTAAGGCCTTTCAAAATGTAGTGTGGTATGAGTCACAATGGGAACCTTTGTACGTTTCCATGATCATCTTGAAAATGCTCAACGTTAGAGAAAACAGACTTTTGTACGTAAAACGATTTTTTGTAAACACTCATTTATAATACATGACCTCGGCTGATCTCTGTAAACTTGGTTCCATTTTCCAAAAGGATGTAAGAAAAACCACCATCGTTGACAATCCCTACACGGCAACCATGCTGCCTCTGGTGGCCAGCTCCAGCACGTAAAGTGGCTGCACGCCCAACCTCAGTTTCACTATCCCCAAGATAGAGCAGCCGAGCGAGGAAAGGGAGAGGGTGGGAAATAATCATCATGTATAGCCAAGGGCTGTTAACAAATAATGATTTTTCTATGGAAAATCTACTATTTGCTACACACCACCATACCTATACATGACCTCGCTCATCTAACACCCGAAAGGAGGACTGAGGATTCCTCCAAGCAAATTGAACCAGTGTCAATATGCAAAGGCGTCACTCTGGTTACCCCTGGAGTGGCAGAAGAGCACTGTCTGCCTGAAGCAAAAGGCAAGAAAAAATAACCCAATTCAAAAGCCAGTGAAAAGTTGCTCAATGTTAGGTAGATCAATCAATGTATGTTGATTCAATACCAAGTAAGCGAAACTGAGGGTGTGCATGCAACCACTTTTAGTGATGGAGCCGGGCGTTAGAAGCGGCAGCATTATTAAAGAGGCAGCATGGTTGATGCTTAGGGATCGTCACCTGTGGCTATTCTTCTTGCATCCTTGGGTACGTACAACCAAGTTACACAGATCAGCTGAGGTCATGTGCTTGGTGTGGTGTTGTGACGCAAATACCCAGGAACCTAACTTGAATCAAATAAGTCAAATATTTAGTGAAAACAGACAAATGGGACCAAATACTAATGTGTGTGTACTGTCAAGGTCTCAACAAATGACTAACTGAAGTCTACAATATGGTACTCTATTTTGAGTCAGACAACTTTTTAGGTGTGAAAAAATTCAATACCTGCCCCTACCAGCAGGATAAGAGTTGATGATATATCAAATTACCTGATACTGCTTGCCAGTGATGATGAACTGTCCTTGCGCTTTTTTTGGCCGGACTTCTTAGCTGCCAGGTTAAGGGCTGGAACAGGAGAAGGGGTGGGGGCACTGGAAGTGACAGGGGGTACAACTGGGACTGGGCTCGGAGGTGGGGACAAGCTGTTAGCAGAAGCCAGCAAGTCTTTCACTGTCTTGGCCTTTGTGGTTCCATTGGTACCCTGTTTAGCCTTCTTTGGTTTTTTCTTTTCTCCTTTCTCCAATGATCTAATGAAGTACAAAAAAAAAAAAAAAAACACGGATACTAATAATTTATTCCAACACTTCCATGGACACAACGCTAAGTCTGTAGCAAAGTAAAACTGAACATAGGCTTTACCAGAAACAATCTTGGCAAAACACGTATATGCTAGTGTTGGGAACTTGCCCCGATTTTGAAGCTTGATGATTGGTTAGTACAAGCAGTTGATGATCATTCAGCAGTTGATTTCATGCAGACCTCTGACAACTCATGTATTTGGTTGTGAAATTCGTCACTTTGTATTTGGTGTCATATGAGGTACCCCTTTGTTTCAGTCATTCATTTGTGTGTTCCAAGATCACAAGAAGCAAGAAATATCTCCCTAAAACTGTGTACCATTTAAAATATTTGTGCCATCATCCGGATAGATCATGAGAATATGTCAAAACTGTTTATAAATTCCTTCTCAAAGGTGCCATCATCCTGATAGATCATGAGAATACGTCAAAACTGTTTATAAATTCCTTCTCAAAGGTGCCATCATCCTGATAGATCATGAGAATACGTCAAAACTGTTTATAAATTCCTTCTCAAAGGTAAAATGATGTCACTCAAAACAGATGAATACATTTGCCTTCAGGATAAACAGTGTCGTGGAACATACATTTTGAAAAACAAGTGATGAAAATGATTCACTTTTTCCAAAACAAAATTTTCTCTCAAAAATGCCGAAAACAAGAAGGGCAATTAAAAGGTATGCTACAAATGTGATTAAAACAATTAATAAAATATAAAAAAATAAATAAAACAAGAGGCCCTTGGGCATAATGCTCTGTTGATGACCATCACCAAAAAAATAATTTCCTGGTATGCATTACCTAGATGACCTGGAGAATTCAGTCAAGCTTATACATATTATGCACTATCAAACCTCCACATGGTACATATTTGTGGTGCATTTTGTATCATTCACCTCATTCTTCATCAACATATTGAATTTAGTGTTCTTTTCTAAAGTTCTTAATGACCTCGAAAAATAGATTGCCACATGACATATTACAAAATTTTGACCATTGACTTAATGCATATTTGGTCTAACAGTCCCATCTCAAACTGGTAGCACAATAATGAATTTAAAGTACTCCCTCACCAAGTACTCTATTTTGTCATGAAAAGTGAATGAGTTGAATTGTTATAGAACTTTGTGAAGAAAATTCGCTTTTGCGATGATGCAATATATACTTTATTCACTATTTTATCGTGCAGAATTGCCTCTCATTGGATGGCCCCTTTTGTCAAGCATCGCTACTTTCCGTCACACTTTGACCACCTGGGTCTATGACGTCACGGAAGGGAGCTTCTACACCAACTCTAATTGTAAACATGGAATTGCAGCGGTAAATGTCAGTGTGCTCATGGCTTACTGGATTAAAATGGGGATACAAACTGTTCCCACTTGTCCAGTCTGAACTCATTCACCATGTTAGAAGGCCCCACAGGCTATGACAAAGCAGGTCTTTGCCGGTGCAACTACGCAGGCAACTGGGACTGAGTCTTTGCCCAGCACTGATCATGCCATAGCTGCCACGGAAGATGACCAAAGCTGGTGCTTGGGAAGTTAAGACTGGTATGGAAGGCTTTTCAAAAGTCATTGTGTAAAAATCCCTATTTAAGTGACTGGTTAAGTTCAAGGTTCTGAGTACTGCCAGATCATAGCCTCTAAATAAGGTAGCAAGCCATTTATTCTATCGGTGATTTGTCTTGTGTGCAATTCTTGTCTTCGTTCAGTGATGTCTACCTTGTTTTTGCATACAGTGCTTTATTTTCTCTTATTTAATGTGCAAAACGGATTCATATAGGGCTGCACCCTTGTTCCTGATAGTTGTTTTTTTGTTTTGTTTTTGTTTTTGCAATTGAAAATATGTTTAAAACAAGATGGCCTGGTTGAGAATACCGGCAGTATACCCAATGTGCTAACACAGGCAAAACAGCGCTCACCTCCCGGTATGTGGCTTATGTGTATTTAAGCTGTGGTCAGGTGCTTCAGTATTACCCTATCTTTTGAAGTTTGAAGCATGCTAAAGTAGTCATTGTTACTCCGTTTGGGCATGCACTGGCCTTACAGATGCTTTTCAATGCAACTCTGTACCTTCACATATCCCAGGCCTCGTTATAAATCACTAAATAGAATAAAACTAAAAGCCTACTGCACATATGCCTATAATTTCAAATTCAACTGATTTTGAGTTTATAGTAAACACTGTCTTAGCATGCAGTGTATACTGCCTGTGTATTGGTATTGCCTATTGGCCACCCCGCAAGATGGCCAGCCGTAAACTTCAACGGTCACTTATATATAGGGAATTTTCGCACAATGACTTTTGAAAAGCATCCCTTACCAGTCTAAACTTCTCAAGCACCAGCTTTGGTGATCTTCCATGGCAGCTACGGCATGGTCAGTTTTGGGCACAGACTCAGTCCCAGTTGCACCGGCAAAGACCGGCTTTGTCATAGCCCGCTTGTGGCTCCTTCCAATCAGGCTGAATTTCTCTGTCCTTCTCCCTTCCTAACCCTACACCTTCCCCCTTGTCCTCATTAAGTTCTATTTTGGAAAAGTAAACAGCTAAAACGGAGATCCAGCTTATTCGCTGCCACTCATACTTTCTGTATCGCTATCCTCCATTGTATCACACAGACTCCCTTCCGTGAGGTACTCCCTTATTAGTACCTCCCTGAGGTACTAACAAGGGACAAAACCTGCCGTATTGTCCCTTGTTAGTACCTCGCGATATGACACCTTAAATGAAGTGGGCCTCAATTGTGGAACTCATTGTTAACATTACATATGTGGCTGTAATACCATGAGACATGGAAAACGGGAAATATTACACATTGTTCCAGTTTTCCGTTTTGCCTACAGCAAACTGTACACACAGGCCCTTTTTATTTAGATAAATCTCTGAGACATCAACCTGCTCTACATTCATCACCACTTACTTAGCTCTGGGCCTCTTTGCTGGTTGCTGGCTGTTACATGTCTCAGTCACAGCTGTTGTAGTCGACGGTGGAGATGAACTTGGCATTGTAGTCTGCGATGTAGAGGGATTTGGATAATTGCCCCGTAAAAAATTTTCAAATGAATAGGAGAATGTTGATGTAGTCTGGGGCTGGGACAAGGAATTACTGTTGGTGGCAGTGGTTGGTGTCCCAGAAACACTGGCAGTGTTACTGCTGTGGGAGGTAGTTACTGCACCACTTTCTGGACGACTGGTTGGAGAGGTATTTTGCGATGTGTGATTTAAAGGAGACGACTTATTTGAAGAAACTTGCAATTGCTCCCCTTTTGAGTCTGATAATGGTATACTGGCAATGATACTGAAATTGCCACCTTTGACATTGCTGACTGGTTTAGCATCCACCTCACTCAGTGCTGTGCCAGATGGTGATGTCACAGACGCAGAACTGGCAGGACTAAATGACGGTGATGTTGTAGTGGGGTGCTGAGAGGGCCACTTCAGCTTGGCACTGTTATTTGTAAGCAGCCCTGGCCCACTGGAAGTGATCGTGGTCTCTGTGAAGTTCGCTGTTGTGAACTTCCCGGACAAAGAACTTGAAGTGTTACTTGTGTTAGCAGTAGCTCCAGAGACCGAAGAAATACTTGAACCATATTCTATCACTGTTGACTTCTGAGTTTTCATCTCTTTGACCTGCAAGGAATTAAGTCCGCATAACACAGAACTGCACAAAAAGGCCCACAAAAGGACCACTCATTAACACTTGAGCACCAAACTCTGTCAAATATGTAGGCCAACTGCTAGGACTTGCCTGACCACATGAAAGTTACTACACCTTTTGTTTTAAGATTTCAGATGATCTCTGGAGGTCATGCAGTTATAAATGTGCCCACCAAGTCAAATTAATAGCAGCAAACACAATCGACAGCAGCCAAGTACAGCATGGGAGAGTAACACACGCACACAATATGGTCACAGTGACCCAAAAGTACATAAACAAGTTGAGTTTTATGTACCATGTACTTGAGCGCAATTTTGATCTGGAGGCTCAATTCTCTTTGCCATTGATGTCCAAGCTACACCCTACCATTAGAAAATCACCTCTTTCAATTTGACGGGCCTGGTGACCTAACCAAAAGCAATCAAGGTCACTGACAGTATACAACATATCAGCATTGGACATAATCTATATATCCTATAAATTTGGTATGTCTAACTTAATCATTTTTCAAGACATGAAATTTGTATCTGTCAGCACATTTTGGCTCATAATTTCCATCAAACTAACGGTCGTGCCACTGGTGTCATATACAACTAAGACTCTGACCTCCTACACATTCCCACTAAACTTCATGAAGATCCATATAAAATCATGGATGCTAGATTGGTCCGAAGATTTTCACATTTGACACATACACATTTATTACATAATAATGCAGATGACACAGCCAATATCAAAATTGATGCAGATTTTTATACACTTTTTAAGTCTCAAAAGTTATATGGGGCTAACTTGAAAACTGCGGACTGTATTGGGTTCATAACCAAAAGTTTACAGACAGACTGATGGACAGACATAAGGACACACGAACAGACACGAGTGATCGTATAAAGTCAGCGAAGCAAAAACAAAACAGAAAACGCTTGTGCAGAATTAGAGAATCTTACATGTACGGAAGTGAGTTACCATTTTACTCTAACGAGGTATGGCTTTTGCTTAGGAAATCACAAGTGATTTTCACCACCAACAGCAATCTTGAATGAGAGAAAAATGGTAACTCACACTCCAGCTGTGTTAGATTTTATTTATTCTAAGATAAATTGGGTTTTCATTGCAAAAAAGAAAATGCCCAACGCCTACTTTCAATGCAGAGCTGATGCGCAATGTTTGCTGATGTTTGTCACGGTTGTTCCACACCACGTGTGACATAATCACACGCCCCTTGTGCACATTTGATTTTGTCTATGATGTTAATGCGAATCACTGACCAAAGACAGAATGAAGAAAACTTTCACACAGAAGAGGTAGGCACTTGTCAACAATGAAAACCATGAAGTGTCACATGCAAGTCACTTAATTTTGTAGATTCAGTTCTCTTCATGCAGGACAATCCATTCACGCAAGTATATCATTTTATTACCTACCATGGCAGATATGGTGCTACAGACCTTTAATATAAGGTAAAACACCTTTAAAAAGTTCACCTTAAAGACGTTCGGTACACTGGTCAAAAGAATTTAGAAATCTCTGGTTTTTGGTGTGAACCAAGATATTGGCATTTGAAACAAAATGCAAGCAAAAAATTGGCATGTCACGGTGCTACTTTTGTCGCTAGGTGGCGCTACATGTAAGGACTACAGAAATTTGATAGCAAACATTATATATGTGGGTAAAAGCAAAAAAATAAATCAAGGATGCAAAAATATGCATAAAATAACTCAATATGAATGTATGCAATGTATATCAAGCCTTTTAATGAAAAATATGTGAAGAAAACATGCTGGAATGTGACTTTAAATTCATCTCGTCTTGCAAAAACGTATAAGTGCTCACATTATTTTTTAAGTTTGAAATAGAAAAAATATTTGGAAATCCCTGAAAAATTGTAGGGGGTTTCCAAAATATGCACTGATTTCATTGATTAACAAAAAAAGATATCATACGGTGCTATTTTTTCCGCAATTGTACAAAGAATTCATGCATGTTGACTTAATTTGTTCTAAGTTCATAGGTACAAGGTATCCATCCATTGTCTAACTTCGATACCATATCAATATACATGTATGTAGGTTAAATAAACTGCAGTACGTCGTTAATTTTATATTCCAGTCATAATATATACTTTCATAGTTTTACTGAGAAGAGGCAAACATTTTAAGATTCTCTCCATAGTGCAATACAGCAATGTGGAAAAAGAGGTAAAAATAGGAATATCAAAATTATAGTTGCCTTAATACATTGTCGAATGGTAACACAGGCAGCACATTGTCAAATATACCTGTGCCACCTTTTGACGCTGGGGTATTACTGTGGTTCCCCCCCCCCCAAGTTGGGACAGCGTTTATCGTACCACATTCACAACAAATGTAAAGTACACTAGCCAAGCCATATCGTTTTTCTGATTCTGTATTTTTAGGGACAATGTTTTTTTTTTTTTTACATTCCTCGCATACAAGATTATCGGCTAGTACACTTAGTTCCACTCTTCTACGACCTTCGTCCCAGTTATAACTGTCAGTGTTTACATGTGCATGCGGCATTGGGGAAGTGGGCGTGGCACTTTCAACGGTGGCTTGGTCAGCGTTCGCTGATTGTGTACATGCGTTTTGGTCTACCACTGCCGTGTTTCGACGTATTCTGCCTTGTTTTAAAGCATTTAGTCCTTTGTTTTGGCACTTGTTAACAAACCGCCCATTCTTTTTCCTTTTCACTCTGCGTAAACAATCCATATTTCTCAAACGGAACTGTGCAAAATAGGAAAAGCGAACAGCAGCTAGTGCAGGTATCGACAAATACCAGCTCTAACTGCATAGAGGCATTGGACCATAAATGGTTGCGCATAACGCGGTGTACCGAACGTCTTTAATTTTCAGAGGCAAGGTGTGTGTGAACCCTTTGATTATGTTTAGTGACAATATGCATGAATCCAGTGAGCTTTTGACAGTTTGTCTTAAAATTTCAAGGAAAGCTTTATATTATTATTAATATTATTACAGCCTCTCGGCAGACATTTTGCCAGAGCAGACCACAATGGTCTGAACCTCAAGATTCAGATCTTGGAACATATTCGAACACCCCCAAACTCAAAAAGACAGAAACAATGAGACAAAAGAGATAATTTTTTCCAGATTCATCAGCTTTGTACCATGGAACCATTTAGTCTCAACCTGATGGGAAAATAAGCATACAGTTGTACTTGCTTTGTATTATGCTAATTTTTTTACTGCCTATGCTTGTTTTTTCATCACAAGTATCACAGAATGTATAATGCTGGGAGCAACTCAATCTCTCCCATTTCACGCCTGCTACACATCTTTACGGGATACTCCATTAATATCCCTATATTTTTATAATCATTCAAGAAATTTTTCTTCATTGTGTATCTCGATACATACTTGAGTAAATACCCCTTCTCTGCCCCAGCTTTATTCCTTTATAAAGTGGGCAGAGGATGGTCACTAGGATATGCTATGACACTAACAAGAATGCCTCCTGCCATAAATACATTTGGGAGACAAAAACACCTAAAAACTACATGCAATTTGCAGTCACTGGAAAATGGAGGCATGACCATAAATAGTCTGAGCCAAACACAAAAGCTCACCCTAGACGTTATGCTTAACTCTGTGTTAGCAAGGTCTATTGTTGCCAACATACTGTATTATCATGTTAACTATTATGAAAATGTGTATGGCTGTTTGTTTGCATTTGGAGATGTCAGTAACAAACAGTACATTATGTTTTTAACGGTACCACGCTGCAGCCACTGAAATGTTCAGTCCCTGACGAGCCACACTACTGGCGAAACCGGCTGGACTACACAGCGCACAATAGAAGGATCCAAACTTTTGTTTTGTTTTACAGAAAAAAGCTTTATATTAAGGTGTACAATCATGTCTTGACAGAAAAGCCTGGAGAATCTGACGATCGGCTTTTTCGCCTTAAACTGCAAACATACTCAACTGACTACAGGCATTTATTTCTGCATACGCGTAAACTCAACATATTCAGAATGGGGAGATATAATAATAGCACAGCCTGCCACAGGCCTCATGATCACCTTTTTGTCTCGCGTCACTAAACGAAAGTAAAGGGTCATAAATAACAAACCACATGATGATGTTAATAATTTCATGGGCTTAATACATAAAATTTGAGTTGAATACAATATGTGAGATACAGTATGGGTGGCCTCGGGTGATTATCACAATATTCACTGCCACCCATACAAATATCTCACACACTACAGCAGAATTAACTGGTACCTTGGATTTCTCTGGTTTAACTGGTGTCTTCTCAGGGGTTGAGTCTGGAGTAGCATTATCAGCAGGTATGGGCTTGAAAGCAGGAATAGTCTTTATGTGACTATCTTTTTTCTGAAATATAACACAATCCACTAAAAACAAAGTGCTCTTCATGTGTAAGTATGCAGCTTTGTCAATATCCTTAATGTGCACACCTTGTCCTAGCAATATCCTTAATATGCACACCTTGTCCTAGCAACATTTGTAACACGCTTCCATGCACAGAAGACAACTTTTTTTTCAAATAATATGCATATGCTTTTTTTTTTTTTTAAATAAAATCTTCCTACATATACCCATATAAACATGTCTTCATAACTTCTATTTACTGCATATCAATGCTGATCCAGTCACAGGCATTATAACTTATGGTTAAGTAAACTCTATTTTATAGCAAGTTATCATACATGCAATCACACCAGTGGCAAATGACTCTGAAGATGTATTACTGTAATGCTGCTAGCAGACTAATATAAATACTCACTATGACTCTGTGGAACACAACATTACATGTTCTAGCGCACTCAGGTTTATCATTTAAAGGATCCTCAATAATGGTCTTCATTAATGATTTTGTTCTGCATTTAACACCCTACCAGTAAGCTGAACAAAACCTTAAAAAAAAAAAAATGGCCTCCACTTTGCAGTTTCCTCGTTGTCCCTTTCAAAGTCTTAAGACTACCACACTTACAGTCAGAAGTCAATTTTATTAATATATCCCTATGCTCAAGGTAACAGCCCATCCTCACAGAACACTGACAGAAACAAGGCCAATCAAATAACTGGTGCCAATAATAACTACAGACAACAAGCATAACAAACAGTTCATGGGGTATAAAGGAACTAAGCACAATGTTTTTACAAGTTAACGGAAATGTGAACACACAAATATACATAGCCCAGACAGCGGTTATAAGAACAGCACCAAAATTAAAGTGACAGATACACTTAGAAGCAAGGGCAAAGGTGTATTTTGCTCAACTGTAACTGGTCATTTTACGTTTCAGTATACAAGCATCATTTTTCTTGTCTTTCTTTGAACTGTACAGTATTCAGATTACCATAAAAGAGCTCTACAGACCAACGATACCCAATTTCTCCAATGGGTGCATTTTATCGCAAATTATCATATATGCACACAAAGTGTAAGTTTCCATAAATCATCAGAGCAAAATTGGGTGCTGGCTGGCTCATGAACACAGTTTTGCCCATGTTTATACAGTTTGTACACAACAAAAACTTACTGAAGAAAACACATCATAATATGATATATGAGAGACTGCATCTTCAGTATGCAAATATATACAAAGTCATACTATTGTCACTCAAGATATTAGACAAGTCCTTAAATTATGGAAAGAGAAACCTAGAAATTGGACAAGTGCAATAATATCCTAAAGGTTAATTAGACTTTTAAAAAAAATGTGACAATGCATGTGACCAATCAGAGCTGCAATGTACTCCTTGTCCCCTGCAAGTACAGCCATAATCTTGTCTCACCTGAATGTTCCTCAGACTTACCAATTTCTTGTAATGGTAGGCACAATAGCCACAGTACTTCACATTGTCCATGAAGTTACCGGCCTCCTCACACAGCAAACCCTGTGATTGGGCACTGAAATAAAAAAAAATATATATATATATACTTCCAACACCACTATTTAACAACTAAGGCATGTATAAGAACAGAAACTCCACATCACAATGGTACATGCACCTCTGAGGACCCTGCAGCTCTACCATGTGGAAAATGAAAGTGGTAACTAAAATGGTACATGTCTTGTCGCCCAGAAGCTACATAATTAAAAAAATGTCCTCCTTTGACCTTCAAAATGAGTACAGTCATTCATATGCAATCACAGCCTTAGTCCTATGCAGGCCCACCAGCATGTTAAATCTGACAGTGGTAGCACCAGCAATTTTTTTTAGTTATTATCCAGAAATAACATTCACTGTTCCTGAACGACCTTGACATGTAAGGTCAAGGTCATCTATACAGAATCCAAGTATAAGCGCTAAATGGATCAAGAGTGCTGGCTCAAATGGTTTTTATTATATCATGTAGAAGTCAAATTGACAAAAGTACTTCTGTGACCTTGAGAACAAGGTCAGTCTTCCATACACAAGCCCAGTGTGCGCCATAAAAGATCTTAAATCATGCCATTTGAAACTGATGGCCTGACAGATCAAGTTAACATATTGAACCAAAAGTGACAGATGGACAAAATAATTAATTACTATAAGGCATATATATGTGTATATATATATATATATATATATATATATATATATATATATATATATATATATATATATATATATATACACATATATATGAATGCACAATTAACAGAAAATAGTACAGTGAAACCTGTTTTGAAAGACCACTGTCGTGAAAGACCACCTGCCCTTTAAGGCCATATTTGCAAAGTCCCTTTTGCTATCTCTCCCATGTTACTGTACCTCCATTGAGAGACCACCTGCCTTATGTGACCACTTTTTAGGCTGCCTTATGGGTGGTCTCTCAAAACAGGCTTCACTGTAATGTGATCATTGTGAAAGAGACAAGTCAACTGAAGTAAAAACTGGCTCTGAAATGCCCCAGCTTTTGTTCTATGATCACTGTCAGCCTACCACATCTGAAATTTAAAAAAAGGATGGGCTTGAATTCTTTTTAATCAAGGACAAACAGTAAATGTGATAGTCACAAACAGTACTATTTGAGTCTTTCAATCATGTGCCATAATAACTGAACCATATACACTGACATTATTCACAATTTGTTCAGACTGTTCATTATTTCTTCTTTCTTGTTAAGAAAATTCTAACCATAAACTGTTACTTTTTTTGATGACATAAAATATTAAAAATAATTTAGACAGCACTTAAGTGACATTCTTCAAAGTTATACGATTCAGTGTTACTCAATACTGACAATGTCTGTGTGACATATGATCATTTGAGCGAGATTTGTATATAGTATCATGTAGAGCAGCATTATTACTAACTACATGTAGAACTTGTTTGACAAGCTATATTTAGCATCAAATTTGAAATCAAACTGAGCCTGTTTAATCTAATGTAATAATTAGTCAACTGCTGAAATCAGACTTCGGACTGGTGAACTTATGTTATATTGTCTATTTGACTAGTATGTAAACGTTCAGCACGGAGTGTAAGTTTGATTTATTTGAATAATATACTATGAATAATTCAATTCTGATTGCCTATCCTTGTGAGTTGTCCCTTTAAACAGGGGAAAACTATAAAATTGAAAAATAAAAGACAAGCAAAGAATTAACCTTTCAATTAGAACAGTTAACTCAACGAAAAAAAAAATTGTTCAGCATTATATTGCATTTACCTCCCAGGCTTTCTCAGTCATTTTAAAGTCTGGGTAAATTTAAAGTTTAAATTGGACCAGAGGGCAAATTACAGTTCAATGACCCCCATTATGTTTGACACTGTGAGCAGGACTGTGTTGTCTTTGAAAATGGAGATTCTCTCTCCTGTCAATGTTGCCTACGTGTTTGTACTGTAAGAATGGATGCTCTACATCTGCACTTGTGCTGAGCATCCATTAACACATTCCATACTATGGTCACAGGCCTTGGTCAGTGGTTCTGGCATTGCCTGGCAAGTCATGCAGCAGCTGCCCTTGCGGCAGCTGCAGCATGACTTGCCAGGCAGTGCCAGAACCACTGACTTAAGAGTATAGGCATGTTGGTGCTTGAACGAAAACTCTTTTCATGAATTTAAATATGTAATTGTTGTGTTAAATATAGGTAAATATACTGATATGGAGTGAGTTAAACAAAGAATCTTTAGGTATGATGCAGAATATGAACTTGTTATAGTGGAACACTTGTACAATCAAAATGAAACAGTGAAATTGGACAGGCCACGCATCACTGCTAAATAAACATTTCAGACCATCAATAATGATATGATATATGCTGTGGCTGCGATTCCCTTTGATATCCAAATTAACTAAATTTTTGTGCAACTGTACCACATTTGCACCACCTTCAAAATGGTGCATGGTTTGCCAGCTACAGATATCTTGTCACATTTGGATTTGTAACTGATGATAACAGCTTCAGACACAACTGAGCGGGCAGATTAAAGTTAAGATAGTAAGTCATGTTTTAAAAGTACTTTAACGATCATTTGCCCTCCTAACTTGGAGAACAGACACCGGGAACCTTGTGAAATATTCTGATAACGATCACTGAACAACCTGGGCTAGGCTGCTTCACTGACCAACTATGACTATGCCTTATTGAACTTTGTGTTGCTATGCTGTTTCCCTGGCCAAAGTTAACCCTCCACACCAGTTGAAATAAAATGCTGTGTTTCACTTGACTTTACTTCAAAATGACAGCCACTTTCCTGATAAAATCTGTCAACCGGGGATATGCACGCTATGGCTATGCTGTTTCACCAAACAACCGTGGATATGCAGCCATGTTGTTTCCCTGACCCAAGTTATCCCTCCACTTCAGCAAAATGGTGAATTGTCTGCCGGCTACAGATGTCATATAACATTTGGATTTGTAACTGACCATAACAACTTCAGACGCAACCGAGCGGACAGATTCAAGTTAAGATAGTAAGTCACGCTTTAAGAGCACTTTAATGACCGTTTGCCCCGCTAACTTGGAGAACAGACACCTGGAACCTAGCGAAATATTACGATAACAATAGCCAAACAACCGTGCCTATGCCTTTTTGAACTTTGTGTTGCTATGCTGTTTCCTCGGCTCAAGTTAACCCTCCAGACTAGTTGAAATAAAATGCTGTGTTTGAGTTGACTTTACTGCAAAATAACACCACATGCCAGCTAATTTCTCGATAATATCTTTCAGCCAGGATTAAGCAATTTCATTAGGAAAGGGCAGTTTCAAACTTTTTCTTTTATTTAATGTCTCATAAAAATTATTTAGGGTTGAGACTCGTCGGTCGGGGTATCGAAACCACACATTTATTTTTGTTAGGCCTTAGGTAACTTGGAACATTTGTTGCAACATGTTTAAATGGGCATGTTTCCCCTTTTACACATTACTTCCTTTGATGTCAGTTTAATCTGTTACCTGGGCACGGCTGAAGGCACTTGTTCACTAAAAAATTAGCCTCTAAAAGTGATAACAAAAAAAAAAAAAAAAAAAAAAAAGAGAAAAGTTTGATTCTGGTTACCATGGTAACACAAGTTGAGCAGGGAAAGGTCACTTCCTGTCCCTAACAACCTGTCTTTCAAACACAGGCCAAGATTCCATGGACACACCTAGCTGATATGTCAACTTAGCTTGTTGAGCCTCACCAAGAGCGACACTGTTAACTGCTTCAGGGGCTCAACTTGAGTGACTCGGTTAGAGGGTTCCTGAGCATGTTGCCGTCTCTCATTGTGATTTCGCTGACCAAACCACATGGAGCGTATACAGCAGTGTTTCCAACTAAAAACTTCACTTTATTTACCTGATCCCTGTCTCTCCTATCATTGGCCTATTTATATGTTCAAGCCTTTTTTTTCCCACAGTGCTGACAAGCATTCTCAAATCATATACACAAAATACATCACTTTTCCAGATGCCTGAACTTTAAATCAATTTGTTGTGGTCTGTGCTTATATGTATAAACTTAATTATGGCATTGCAGCTTGATGTTACAGGGCCCTGGGAGGTACCACCACTTTATGTTGCCAACCCTGCTGGTATTAAGTACTTTTTTTTTTATAAATTTAAATTTAATTGTCACAAATTGCCTCTCCATATCACTGTGTCTCAGAATAGAAATGGACAGTGTCGGTTGATATGGACATAAAATTACTTCAAATCAAGTTTTGCCAGGGCAAACAAAAATGATGGGAAATTATAATTTTATCAGTTCATGTTAATTTCACCAATTCTACGATCACTGAAACTTGACTTTTGTACAAAAAAGCTCCAATGTCTCTTTAGATACCTAAATGTGAAAAAAATATTCACGAAATGCCAGCAGAACTTCAATTACTACATCTTTCTTCACTATTCATTAGATGTACAATGATCAGTTACACATTTGCAGACGATGAGATGGCATTTCTATCTAGTACAAATTTGAAGATATTTATTAGTTATAATTTCAAAGTCCCTAAATTGTATAATCTTCAACATCTTTATGCCCCCAGATTAAAATGCAAAATGTCATTTTTAAATATAACAAAGTTTTCAGTTTATAAGCATTGTAATGCCTGAGAAAAACTGGGAGGGAAGAAGGACAAAAAATAGAGCTTATGTTCACACACTGACATAACTAGGTGTAATAGTGGTGCTTGCACCCCTGAGGGGACCGCCATATACAAACATGGTACAGTTTAGGACAGCAACTATTGTCAAGGTCACCCATCTTCGAACTTGACTTAGCCCTTACGAAGTGCTATAATGTGCAATATCAAAACCTGACCTCAGCAGCTTCTTAAGTTATCATGCAGACACCAAATTCACTAATGTGGCTCTGTGACCTTGGAAATTGGGTCAAGGTCACCCAACTTTGAAGCTGACCTAGCTCTTAAAGAGGACAATAACCCTGTGCAATAAGAAAGCCCCAGCTCAAAAACTTCTTAAGTTATTATGCGGACTCCAAATTCACTATGTGGCTCTGTGATCTTGGGAATTGGGTCAATGTCACCCATCTTTCAACTTATTCTAGTCATTATAGAGGACTAAAATCCTGTGCAATATGAAAGCCCTAGCTCAAGAACAGTCTCCTAAAAATCTGGGTGGGATATCTGGACATTTGCTGGTATGTTTTCAGGTGTGGCAACTTACCAAGTAACATGGAAAGTCTGCTTGCAGCCACTCTTGTTACACTGCATAAATGCTCCAGAATTAGCTCTGTTTTCTCGCCCATGCTCCTCGCATATGTAACATGTCTACAACATAAAATGCATTTAAACCCTGTACAAGGCACATAATGTAAAGTGGTGGTCCCTGTTGCAAAGACATGCCAAGATGGGGTTTCAATCACCTGGGGTGATGAACCATTAAGGTATCTGGGATGGGGGCTCAGTGTTTACTCTGAAGTTACAATGGACCAATTATTTTTGACAGAGCATAAGGGATCAGGATAACGAAGAGGATAATGATCCACACGACTGGTTTGAATCCAGATGTCTCTTAATATAACACGAAGCTTTGAGACTGAATATCTCAAAAGGCAATTTTCAACAAAATTTATACTTTTTGTACCAGCATAACTCAAATTTGGCTCAACAAATTCACATGAATCAAATGGTGACTGAAAGGTATGAATGCAACTTAGAGAACTGTTTTGGGGTTTGGTGAATAACATATTTTTCATATTGACTTTGATGGCCAGAAGTGGATCAGTTACTGGGCATATGCTCAACGCTGAAATTTTCTCTACAATGAAAACAATTTGAGGTGAAGTTTTATGTTAAACTACTGAACATAATTTTACAAATTTTGAAGCTTCTATGATCAGTAAATTTCCTGGAACCCCTGTACCCAAAATTCCAATGTGACTGCTTTACTAATGAGGGGCTCATCCTGCTGCATCTTAAGTCACAATGTTTAACATACTTGTATGAAAAAACTATACATCTGAAAGAAAAATCATAATAGATAATTTAATGGGTAAATATACGAAACAAGACGGCCCTGAAGAGCCAATGCTCAGCTGACCTATGATGAACAGAGCAAAGTGAAGTAGGCCCAACTAGACTGGAAATGAGATTGGAACAATCTCAGTTGACTGACATGGTTGTCAATAGGAATGCATAAATTAAAATTAACCTTGCCAGCGAAGCAGACCCTAATGTTCTTGTTTATGTATGTAACAGCACTAGGCCGCTTCGCAGGCAAACATTACAAACATTAACCGAAAGGCACCTGAACTGAAAAATTAATTTCAAATCAGCAATCCAGAGCTTCACCACCTAGTGAACATATTTGTTTAACCCTCCCACATGCTATATTTCCACCATGTGTTACAGGAATGTGAGCCACAATTTTGAAGAAGTCAAAAACAGTGAAAACACATGAAAATTCTTTAAGAAAAAAAAAAAAATTAAATTGCACGTTAAAGAAATTAAGGTGTGCCTGGTATGAGGGTCCACAGAAGTGTCCCTGTGTAATTTCAAAGCAATTGGCTAGAAGGTTTTGGATAAAAAGATTTCTTAAGATTTAGCCAGAAAATGAACAAAACAAAACAAACAAACAAACAGAAACAAAAAAAAAAAAAGATGAAAAATCAACAAATCACTAACAGAAGCACTTGAACAAGCTTGGTAGACAGCCTGAAAGGTACATCCCCACCAAGTTCGAAGTGAATCTGGTTGACAGTTTGGAGAAGCAAAAAAACGTAAATTTCCATTGTAATGTCTATTGTCTTACACAGTAATTTTAAAATTGGAATATAGGCATTAACTGACATATACCTGAATTCATAAATTTGTTAAGAAATCTTTGTTGACCCCTTGGCCAAGCCAACATTTCCACCAAGTTTCAGCACAATCTGAGGGATAGGTTTGGGGAAGAAGTTAAAAATAGCTTTAACACAAAAAAATTTATTTCAAAAATATCCCACTGTTACCTCTTGAACAAATGAGGGTCTGGGGGATGCCTAGAAGTGTCCCTATGCAATTCCAAAGCAGCTGGCTTGGCTGTTTTTGAGAAGATTTTTAAAAATCTGGTCAGAAATGGACAAAACATAAAAAAATTTAAAAAATCTCTGGAGCTTGACCATTTGAACAAGTTGGGTAGACAGGCACCTAAGATACATCCCCACCATGTTTGAAGTGAATCTTGTTTAAGGCTCTTGAGAAGATGTCAAAAATGCAAATTTCCATTGAAATCCCCAATGACTTACTTTGTAATCAACATGAATAGATGCATTGACTGACATACCCCGATTAAAAAAATTGTTAAAAATCAGGAATCCCCAGTTCCACCAAGTCTCAGCACAATCAAAGTGACAGGTTTGGAGAAGTCAAAAATAGCTTTAGCACACAAAGAAAAAAATACATAAAAGAAGAGAAAACCAGAATCTTGGTATCCAAAGGACACGGATGCACCCATCAGCATTGGAAAGAGTAGCATGTAACTGGTGTAAGACTTCAAGCATATTGTGAAATCTACACATGGATAATAATTATACACGTAACTTTTCATATATTGATTGATATTCCTATCAAATGTCATGGCTTTTGCTGACATATGTCATGAGCTAGACATGGCAAAAGTTTGACAGGAACCCAATCCTCACTTTCCTAGAATTGTCATTTTCATTGAGTTAATTATGATTATCAACAGAAGGTAATTAACCCAAGAGACAAACAAAACACCAGTGGCACATCTTCACATACTGATTAATGTTGCTATCAAGTTTCATACAAGGGCTGGCTGAAAAGTTATAAGCCTAACTGGGATGTCTCCATTGGATTGAAACAAACTTTTGCCACCAACAAGTACAATGTATCATAGACATAAGAACTGCATTTGTAGTGTGATTAGTGTCTTTGTACCAGACCATCTTGTGAACCTGCCAATTGACCACACCAGAAATGGACAAAACTGGCAATAGGGCAGTCATCAAGTATCTACAACTGAAAGGGCGAACTCCCACACGGATACAGGCGGAAATGGTCTCCCTTTTAAGGCATGATGCCTCTTCCTTTTCCACTTTTAAGAAGTGGGCTGCGGAATTCAAGCATGGCAGAGAGAGCCTTGACAATGACACACATCCAGAAAGATCTTCAACTGCAACCATTCCCCAAAACATCACCCGTGTGCATGACATGGTGATGGCTGATCGACAATTGACCACTCCCCATGTTACCAGTGTTGTGGCCATCTGTCATGAAAGGGTTGAGCACATTATCACGAAGGAGTTCGGAATGACAAAAGTTATTGCAAGATGGGTGCCAAAGCTCTTGAAAGTGGTTCAGAAACATGTCAGATTCCTGGCATCCCATGACAATTTATGCCGTTTTGAAGCAGATTCGGGTGATTTTTTGGCCCGATTTGTAACCATGGATGAGACTTGGATTCATCACTTTGAAGCAGAAGCCAAAATTCAGTCTAAAGAGTGGAAGCATCCACAATCACCACACCCCCAAAAAAGCCAAGTCGGTTCCTACTGCTGGAAAGGTGATGGCTTCAGTATTTCGGGATTCCAAGGGTATTCTATTGATTAATTGAATATCTTCAAAAAGGCCAGAGTATCAATGGAAGCTATTATGCAGACTTTCTCAGACAGTTGCATGAAGGTACCAAAGCCAAGCAACAAGGAATGCTCACTAAAAGAGTTCTGTTCCAACAAAACAATGCTTTTGTTCACAAATCGGTGGTTGCCATGTCAGCAATCCATGATTGTGGCTTTGAACTCATTGACCATCCCCCTTATTCACACCATTTAGCCCCGTCGGACTTCCGCCTGTTTTCCAAAATAAAAAAAGAACTAGCCAGTCGCCATTCTCATTGTGATGATGATGTCATTTCCGCTGTGAACGACTTTTTAAGTGTGGCTGAAAAAAAAATATTCTTGACTAGCATCCGGGCCATGCAGCATCGCTGGCAAAAGCTTGTAAACCTGGATGGGGACATGTAGAGAAATAAATGAAAACCATGGACTTTGTACAGATTTTTCACAGCTAGGCATAGAACTTTTCAGCCAGCCCTCATAGCTGTACCTCAAACACGTTGTGAAATACATGACACCAGTTTGACATGAGCCAACATTTTCACTGAATAGACATTTTCACGAAAGTTAATTAATGACAAATGAGCATATGTTAATTAACCCGAGTCAAACAAAACCCTAGAATAAAAAACTTCAATTTTAAAAATGTGCTTTTATTTTGTTTGCCTTATCATGATAAATCTTGATGTGTCATTCATTAAATATTTTATTATTCTCACTGCATGGAAACATAAAGGTTATCACAATGGTTGTAGCTGCATCACCCCTTGTATCTGTATCGCCACTCGACCTTTGCACTCGTGACGATACACAGGCTCCAGGGCTGATACAGCCATAACCATGTGATAACCTATAAATATTTGGCATGTCTCATTCCACCACTTTTTGAGTTATGGAATTTTATGTCTTTTAACCCATTTTGGCTCATGATAAATAGCCATTAAAATTACAAGTGGTGCCCCTAGTAACATATGCAGCAGATTTTGACCTTCTCCACAATCCCATTAAATTTCATGAAGCTCTATCAAATATTAAAACGCAATCAGAGATTGATAGATCTAAGCTCCACCATGCTACAGCTGTCAGTACTAACTGGAGTCATAGCTCTGTGACCTTGGAATCTGGGTCAAGGTGATCCATCTTCAAACTTGTCTAAGACCTTATGTAGTTCTGTGACCTTGGAATCTAGGTCAAGGTGATCCTTCAAACTTGTCTAAGACCTTAAGTAGGATTGAAAATGTGTAATAAGAAAGGTCTACGTCAAAAACTTTTCACGTTATCACATGAAAACCAAATTCACTTTAATAAATGGCGCAGTGATCTTAGGATTTGGGTCAAGGTCACCCATCTTTGAACTTGTCTGAGACCTTATGCAGGGCTATAAGCATGTGCAATATGAAAGGCATAATAAAGGATTCTACAGCAGTCACAAGACTTTCACATTTTGACCTATATTTTACATAATACTGTTGGTAGCACCACCAATATGGAATTTGACCCACATTTTTAGACACTTTATAAGTCCTGAAACTTACATGGGGCTATCTTGAAAACTCTGGACTGTACTATGCTCACAACCAAAAACTTTTTGGACAGACCAACAGATATGAGTGAAAACAGCTTTAATATACTAAAAAATCACTCTTAAAAAAAAAAAAAAAAAAAAAAATGCATTGCCACCTGTTGACCAACAAAATTGTAAGGCTGCCCAGAGGTTTCCCTATGCAATTTCAAAACAATTAGCCAAGTGGTTTTGGAGACATTTTGAAAATTTTGAAATCCAGGATGGACTGCGATGTGTTTTTACGCATTTTGAGCTCAACATTCTGCATTTTTTCCCATCTAGAATGAAACATTTATGTCACAATAAATTGTAGTAAAATGCCATTTGCCCAGGACCCAGGGTCCGCACAGGCTACTGACGTTCTGTTCAGTAATTTGTTGCACAAGAGTTTCAATCAAATGCAATTGCCGTCACTCACCATAAAGCAGGTTATGCTAAGATTGTAAAATATCATGCATATCAATGCAGGGATACCAGTTTTCAGCAAATTTTTTTCACCATTTTCCATTCTTTGTGTTAACAAAATCCTTTTTTTTTTCGGTTACACTTTCAGGAAAGTCAGACTGGACGAAGTTTAAAAACAAATATTTTAATTTCACTTTAGATAGACCTGTTTAGTTTGAAACCAACTCCTCAAGAGTTTGGAGGCAACCTGTCCCTAAGCTTGACCAACCTGTAAGTAGTCCCCTAATGGAACTATATACATTTATTACCCCTCTGCCCATAAGGCCGGAGGGGTATTGTCGTCACCTATGCGTCCGTCCACTATCAACTCAGCTGACGAACTTGTCAGAAGAACCAAAATAGTGATAGGCCTACCAATTCTCCTTTATCTTTTGCAAAGTAATAAAATTTGGATTTTGAGTGGTTGGGCCTATACATATTGGAAACACTACAGTTTGTATTTAATGAAGAATATTTCAAAGGTTGAGAGGACCGGTTTAAAACCACCAGTTGCCTTTTGTGAGTGACTGCCTGTCTCAAGTCAGGAGTGAAATTTGTTTCTTCACATTGGTATTAGAAGGTGAATGTTGATGCTTTGGTAACCCTGGAATCTCTTTGCTGTCATTGTTGGGTTTGATATTTATGAATATGGGTCATGTTTTTCTACATAAGTGTATTATACTAGAGACGTTTGTGCCTTGTTAACACCATATCTCCAAAAACAGTCACTTTACAGAGACCAAATTTTTATCACAGGGGGTTATTGAAGAACTTCAGGTGCCTATCGAAAAGTAGCTCATGATGTCTCATTTTTAGGTCACAGTGATACATTGCAAAAAAACAAAAACATAAAAGAACAAGGCGTTAACACAATATCTAAAAAATATTGAATGTAGCTTCATCAATTATTTATGACAGTTGAACCTAAGGATGGCCCAGATGCCTATTGAAAACTAGGTCACTGGGTCACAGTGCAGAATTGAAGAAATATGGCCATACCATGATATCTTCCATATTAAATTACTCCTTGTAGCTGCACCAATTATTTATGACAGCTGGTCCTAAGGATGCCTCAGACACCCAGTAAAAACTAGGTCACTGGGTCACATATTAAGATCACAGTGCTGCATTGAAGAAAATTGCCTTGCCACGCCGTATCTCCAGAAATACTCACTTTACAGAGACCAATTTTTTATCACAGAAGGCCATTGAGGTTCTTCACATGCCTATCGAAAAGTAGGTCAATATGTCACATATTTAGGTCACAGTACTACACTGAAGAAAAAAAAACACTGTTAAAACAATATCTAGTAAAATATTGAATATAGCTTCTTCAATTATTTATGACAGTTGGTCCTAAGGATGCCTCAGGTGCCTGCTGAAAACTTGGTCTCTGGGTCACATGTTCAGGTCACAGTGCTGGATTGAAGAAAAACGGCTATGCCATGCTATCTTTACATATTGCATGTGCACCAAGGCCTTGTCATTAGGTTAAACAGAAGTAACCTGACCTACTGGAGGGGTATTGTCGTCACCTCCGTCCGTCTGTCCCTTTGTCCTAACCAAGAGGTTTTGCGGTCATTGATCGGCTTCTAGTTTTCATTACTGCCACCAACATTTAATTCAAGTTGGAACACACAAAACTTGCATGGTTCACAGTTTGTCACTCTCAGAGTAGAAAATAGTAGGATTCAGCTGCATGCGGCCGTCTTTCGTTACAATAGTTTCTGATGGTGAATGTCGCCATATGTTTTTGAAGTCAACATCTCACAAATTTGCTTTTTTGTCCTAGTTACTTGGCCGAAGCGGCCTGTCTACATGTGATAATCTGCCATGTTGGTGGAATTTTCTGTGGCCAGTCCCTATGATGACACGCAAACAGAACCTAATGACTGGACAGTTCGCATCATGTGGAGTTTCAAACCATGACAACAACATGCAAATGAATCCATTTCTAGACTTTTTGGGTGGAAAGAGCCCCTTGTCTGTCATCTGATATGACATTTTGAGACAGGTTCTCTTGAAACAGAACTTACTTAGCCAATAGGAAGTACATGATTTTTTTTAGTCTCTGTAGTATCATACTGTGGAACCGCAAGCAGCATTTCATACAGTTAAATGTAGAAACTACAGGGAATCGGAAAATTTAGCAAAAATTAAAATCATATATACATATTCTGAAAGTTTATCTTTCCATGCACTTTCTCTCATTTGTAAGTTTCTTTTCCAAATCTATTCTGATGCAAATGATGTGATCAACAATGCTTCGTCCATTGTTTGTTATGGAGCCCATATGTAGAGTCATATTGGGACTCTTCAAACAAGCAGACAACCACCAGTTTGAACCCAATACAAAAGTATAACACTGAACATTCAATAAAAAGCAAGTAAACAGGTAGTTGATTAAAACTAGATACCAATTGAATAGTAACCTGTTAAAAGGTACAGAACTCCGAAAACTGATTTAACACTTAAATTGATACATGACTTGAACTTGCATGTATATTGAATGACATGTCATCTAATACAAAAATCAAAATAATCACAATGTATGCGTATGTGGCAAAAAAATTTAAACAATTCATTGCATCATATGTGAAAATACAATCTAAACCTTTCTTTCTTCTCTCTCTACTTCCCCCTTTTTTGAAAAAAAAAAAAAAATGAGTAGGAAATCCTGCCCTCAATTTTTTTTAAGAGTAGGAAACTTTACCCTTTTTATCCTATGGTGGTAACCCTGGCTAGACTGATGCAACATTTTCATATTTTGACCCCTATATTATGTAATATTGTAGGTGGCACCACCAATATCGGAAAGGACCTACATTTTCATACACCCTATGAATCCTGAAAGGTATGGGCTAACTTGAAAACTGGACAGTACTACACTCACAATCCAAAAGTTTACGAACGGACATGAGGGATTGTATCAGCTCTGCAACCTCAGGTCAGCAGATCTAAAAAGGTTCATACAACATCCAAAAATCACTGTTGCAAGACAAACTGAACAAACTTGGTAGAGACATACCCAACCAGGTTTGAAAATGATCTGCCAAACAGTTTCTGAAAAGTCAGAGATTAAGGCAGATAATAGACCATGAGAAAAAATCAGCCGAGCTTGAAAAAATAAAAAAAATAAAATAAAAAAGCCAAGTACCTTGTTGTAGCGTTCCTGGGGAACATACTGCAGCACTATTGGTTCCATGGTGGTCACATTGCCAAACCGTACCTCAGGTATGTACAGGGCACAGACAACATGTGCCCAGCCTGAAAAAATGGAACCACTGTATTCACACATGTACAGGTTGCAACAGTTAAGCTCCCATTCATCAAGAGGCCCACATATTATTACAGCATCCTGTGGACTTATTTTCAATTATCCCCATGTTTTTGTTAGGACCTTAACATGAAAATGGTATCTACTTAATATTTTAAAACAAAAAGTTTGCATAGAAAAAAGTTCATGCAGTTGGTCAAACTTATGAAAGAGACTTGTAAGCTAAATTTTATACATATTTCAGTGCAATTATATTGTATTTTTGATTTCTCTGTATTGAGTCCATCTATTAATTTGTGAGTTATCCCTGGTCTCTGGGGCTAATAAGATCATCATCATCTATGTTTATTGTTAGCTTCTGGTGAGGCATCAGACACATGACAAATCACGCAGGTCACCCACCTTGGGTATCAGTCCGTTTCAACGCACCATCTTTCTGAGGACATAGTTCACATCGCTGTAAATAAAATACTCTTTTTAATCTTGATGCACAGGTATCTTTCTCTATACTTTACCATAATTTGTTGCCTTCACACAGTCAGTGAAGCATAGCTGCATCTGACTTGAGAGATCACCATCATAATGAGCATTTGTGAACACTGGAAAATGTGCATACATGTTACTATTCCAGAAATTCTCAGTAAATTTGAGTCAAATTACACCTAAATAAGTATCAACTATGAAATATCAATACTGCTCAGCATGAGCTTTCTTTCCAGCACTCTGAACTCTAATGTTTTGAAAACTTTTGGCAAGTGACATTAATGACAGCATTTCTACAGTTTTCAAATAAGATGAAAGTATTGTTATTATGAGAGTGCACTGTGACAAATCTATGAAAGGAAGATACTTGTGAGTGTAAAAAGGCACAAGCATACAAGGTTTTATATGATTTTTAATCTCTGATATTGAAGTGACGATTTCATAAGCCAAAAAATCACAAGAAGTTTGTCAACAAAAGATGTCTATGCTTGTCAAACCAGATTAATAAGATCAGATGCACTTATACATGATGGACTGGAACTTTTGCCAGCTTGACAGACAAAAACACACACAATTTTCCATTTCTGATTTGTAATTCAGGGACAGAAATATACATACAGCGCCCACAATAGTCTAGGGTGATAAAGGAATACATCATTCACCTTTAAACAGAAGTCATCTTACTCCATGCACAAAAGACATCAAAACAGGATTATAATATGTAGGTCAATCACCTGAACATTTGTGACAAATAAAAATTGCTGGTTGTGCTGATGCATTGAGCATAAAATGTGGAACATGGCCATTTATACATGTCAGAAAAAGCCATGAACAAGAGTTCTCACAGAAACACTTACTTTCTGAAGAAAGTTTAACCTCCCTAAGACAGTCTCAACTAATAAGTGTAATTCACTTTTTTATGACTTGTACTCAATTGACAGCTGACTTTCCATTTTGTTCCATACTCCTGGTATGCTAGGCTACAATAATGTCAGTTCAACTTGTAATGCATTTTCAGTGTAGTTGTTTGTATGAAAAGATTATTCAAACAGGCATACCCCAACAAAGAGGTTTCTCTTGGAAAATGAAATGAGAAAGCAATAATTATGTTCCAATTGTAGAGGAAAAGGCCTGAAATACAGGCACATGAATTCGGATCTGTTTACAAAAATATTTTTCCCAGCCAGACAAACAGCGGTAGACATTTGTCCTATACTAAGATAAACAACTACATGTAGTATGTTACACAGCTGTAAAATTGACTATGTCCATTTGAGCCCCAATTGTTTCTTGATAGCTTAAACAGTGTTAAAATCTTGGCATAAAGACTGAGCACTAGGACAGGTAACAGACTTCTAATCACATAAGCCTACACATCTCATAGATGTTCACACTTTTTTAAACATTAACCCTTTCCCGCTCAAATCGCCCAATAATGCCCAGATGTAAAATGTTGTATGCATTAATGTTATTATTTAAGTTTCTCACAACTAGAAAACATTTTTTGTACGCATAACCATTTATGATGGCATACCCAAGGTCAATTACTCCCTTTGGCATGGGCTGGGCACAGTGTACCCAACCCATGCCAAGGAAAGCTACTGACTCGGTCATTCTTTGACCATGAATGGGTTACATCATAAGGCATTCAATGAAAGATAACACCACATTTGATTGCCACCTCCAAACTTTGATGTCCACCATTACAAAGTTATTTCAAGAAACTTACACAAGAATTGCAACCATAAGAGTTGTTGGTCAACAACAAACATTAAGTCATGGATACCTGTCCCTGATCCAGAATGACATTGTGCTTTATGGACACTTTGGGACTCTATAAACAGAGGGGTATGCAGACAGCCATAATACTATATCCAAAAAGAGCAATTTGCAATTATACTTGCACAGCACTGTTCTCAAGGATAAATGACTCAAAACTGTGTGCAGCTAATGATTTTCGCTGATAACTAACAACAGGTATGGTTGTTTCAGTTTTGTTTTTTAAAGACTTTCTCAATGGTCTAAATGATTATCCAACATTGCCCTGACGATTTGTTTTATGCATCATATCTGCTGGCAAAAAATAAAACATAATTTAGATTTAAAACTAAAGTGTTTTTGATATTCAGCTCTTGTCTGAGAATTGTCGGACGACTGACCAGATGCCCAGATCAAAATGACAAGACATGGTCATCATACATCACGTTACATGTTCAATGGTGGATACCCGAGTTCCAACGCGAGTTTTTTCAATGCATGATGATTTACAATGATTTACAATGAAACCACCCAGAACTATTTACAACTGTCCAGTTCCTTGGTGGTCTTCATTAAAGGGACAGGAAGCCGTCTCTGGCTTATAAAATGCCCCCCTCTACTCTTCAAAATTGGGTCCAAGCTGTTCTTAAAGGCATTCACAGAGTCAGCATTTACTATCTCTGGTGCTAAACTGTTCCATTCGTCTACCACTCTCTGTGAGAAGAAAAATTTTCTTGCATCAAGCCTAGCTCTTTGTTTATAAATTTTAAATTTGTGACCTCTGGTTGTAAGGCTTGGGTTAGACATTTCAAAAAAGTCCTCCTTTTGCAGACCTTCCAATTGGTGCATTATTTTATAGACCTCCAACAAGTCTGCTCTCAGTCTTCGCAACTCTAATGTCATCAGGTTTGTTCTCTTTAATCTTTGCTCATAGGATATTTGACTAAGTCCATTTATCATCTTAGTTGCCCTCCTCTGGACCTTTTCCATGTTATCAATGTCTTTCTGCAGATAAGGCCTCCACGCTTGCACACAATATTCCAAATGCGGCCTGACCAGGGATTTATATAGTTGCACGATGTTTTCTTTCGATTTGTCATCATATGTTCTTCGAATAATACCTAGCACTTGGTTTGCTTTTTTCACAATATTAGCACAGTGGGAACTTGTTTGTAGTGACTGATGCACTGTTATGCCCAAGTCCCTTTCTTCTAAGCATGAGCTTATTATGTCATTCCCAAGCATATATTCAAACTCGATATTGTTGAAGCCAAAGTGTAAACACTTGCACTTATCAACATTAAACAACATGAGCCAGTCCTTAGACCATTTGCACAGCCTATTTAGGTCTTCTTGAAGGATCATAGCTGCTTCCACTGTCTGCACACAGGTATATATTTTTGTGTCATCCGCAAATTTCAGTATCCCACTTGTCACGCTGTCATCGATGTCATTTATATACATGAGAAATAGGGTTGGTCCTAACACCGAACCTTGAGGTACGCCACTGGATACCCTTGTCCACTCAGACCTTTGGCCATTTATAACCACTCTTTGTTCTCTGTCTTGCAGCCATTGTTCTATCCATCCACATATTTTACCTCCTATACCATGCGCTCTGACTTTACGGATCAAACGCCTGTGTGGTACTTTGTCAAATGCCTTACTGAAATCTAAGTAGATCACATCTACTGGTTTTCCCTCATCTATATACTTTGTGACATCCTCCAAGAACCTGAGTAAGTTTGTCAAGCAGGATCTTCCACTTGTGAATCCATGCTGAGACTTTTTCAAAAGATTGTGCTTTGATAAATGTGTCACTATGGAGTCCCTGATAATTGATTCTAGTAACTTGCAGACATGTGATGTTAGGCTAACTGGTCTATAGTTAGAAGCAGAAGATTTAGATCCTTTCTTAAATATAGGAGTTACATTGGCCTGTCTCCAGTCACTAGGTACCACTTGGTCCTGTAAAGTTTTGTTGAAAAGTCTTGTTAGTGGTTTAGAGATTACTTCAGCCATTTCTTTCAAAACTCTTGAATACATGTTGTCTATTCCTGGGGACTTATCTGGTTTTAGTTTTTGTAATCTCTTGGTTAACTCCTCCGATGTCACTTCAATGTCATGTAACTCCTCACTCTGATCCCCTGTAAATATTCTTGTAGGTTCAGGCATTCCATCTATCTGCTCTTTTGTAAAGACTGAAGAGAAATATTCATTTAGCACATTTGCAGTTATCTTGTCGTCTGTAATAATAGATCCATCCCGGTCTTTCAAGGGACCTACACTTTCTTTGGTGCACATTTTCCCTCTTGCATATCCATAAAATGCCTTAGGATCTTTTTTTATGTTTCTTGCAATTTTATTTTCAAACTTCTTTTTAGCCTGCCTCAGAGCTTTTGTTGCTTTGTTCAACGCTTCCTTGTATTGAACGTAATCACTATATTCTTTTGTGGCTGTGTACTTCTTCCACTGTGAATACTTAAGTTTCCTAGCTCTCTTTACGTTTCTGTTCCACCACAATGGATATTTTGAAGCTCTCCTTTTCTTTTTTGGGACAAATTTAGAGACCGCTTCATCCATTTTTCCTTTAAAATTATTCCACATTCCCTTAACATCTGAATCCCCAAGCAGTAGGTCCCAGTTTATTCCTTGTAAAAACTCTCTCATCCCTCTATAATCTCCATGTCTATAATCATAGTATTCTTGTTTCCAATGTTTGATGTTAACCTCACATACCAAGTCAAAAAATATGACATTGTGGTCACTCCTTCCAAAATTTTCACAAACATTTACATCTTCAATCATCCCATTTTCTGTTGATAATACTAAATCAAGCACATTTGCACCTCTTGTTGCTTGTTCCACATGTTGTTGGAGAAAACATTCTAAAGTCAAGTCCAGGAATTTTTGTCCCTCTGTTTGAGCATGTAATTTTGTCCAATCTATTGATGGATGATTAAAGTCACCACAAATCACAACACTTTTAAATTTATCACAAGCATCTTTGATTTGTTTATGTAACATTTGCTCCTGCTCCTCTGTAGCTGATGTACTATTGTAGCAGACTCCTATCAAAATTTGATGTGAACTTGTGGTCAGGTTACACCATATTGATTCTGAATTATTTGTAGCCATAAGTGGTTTATCCATCTCAATGTTTAAATTTTCTTTAGCGTAAATAATACAACCTCCACCTCTACTGTGTTTGCGGTCATTCCTGAATATGTTGTATCCTTCAATCGCAATTTCTGCATCCTTTATATCCTCGTGTGCCCAAGATTCTGTCACAAAAATTAAATCTAATTCATTTTCAACAGTGTAACATTTCAATTCTGGCATTTTGTTTATAAGACTCCTGGCGTTAACAAGCATACATTTCAGTTTTTTCAGTGTATCAATTTTGTTATTTCTTCCTTCATCTTTTTTGTTGCTAGATTTTTGAATTAGTTTACTCCAGTCTTTATTTTGATAATTCTCAGATTCCAGGGAGGTCCCCGAACTTTGAAGGTCCAGAGCCCCCCCTCTGATTCGTTTTTTTCCTTCTGTCTGGCTTCCGCTACCTTCAGTCTAATTTTCTCTCTTTCATCTTGTGTGAGATCATCAGAAACACTGACATTTTTAAATTTTACATCTGCACTCTTCAATCTTGATAGGTTTGCCATGAATTTACGTTTTTCATCCTTGCTGCCTAAGGAGACTTTCATTGGTCTTGGTCTGGATGTATTGTTGTTGGGTTTGCCCACTCTCACTATGTTCTTTACCTCAGTATTACTATTACCAAGTAGCTCATTACATAGGGATTTGAAAAAGTCAGTGTCATGTTTCTTCCTGTCACTAGGATTCTCTTCTTCACTCTCTTTGACTCTATGCAAAATAATGTTTTCTTCCCTTCTTTCTCTTGACTGTTCATCTTTTTTATGTTCAATCATTGTTTCCTTCACAATTTTCTTAACACTATCCTGCTTCATTTCATTACTTTCAACCTGATTAGTTTTGACAACCTCAGCCCATGTTTTATTGACTTTGTCCGGAACCTCTTTCGAGTATCTGCTGAGTTTATCTTCCATTTTTGTTTCCAGCGCTTGAAATTTTGCATTCATTTCATCTAAAAGTTTTCCAATCATTAAGTCAGGTTCATGCATCTTTGATCTCTTCAAATTCCCTACACACATAGGGCAATACCAAAAACAGTCCGGCCGTTGCAAAGTTGCATATTGTTCATCATGCATATCAATACACTTCGCACAATAATAGTGCTCACATTCACCATCACATTGTAGAATTTTATCATCATCATGCTCAAATACATTCTTGCGTTAATACTAACATCCTCTTTTTTTAAGCTTAAAATGTCTCCAAATTTTGACATTTTTAATGAATTATTATTTAATAAACGAACACTCTTCACACTACTGTCTTGACTGTTGATTGGGAAATAAGAATCGGAATATGAAAACCCAAACAAATAACAACGTGGTTTCACAGACTTGTCAATCAAGATTCAAAATGGCCGCCTTACCACTCTTGCAGCGCGTTCCTGCGATTCACACTTTCGGCAAAACCAAGGACCAGTTGGCACCTGAACGATGCCATAACATGCTACAAAATAGAATGAAAGAAATACACACAACCTTTCGTATTTTTGCATACGCATGCATCAAAAGTAACAGGTAAACACAAAGGAAATCGACCTGTCCAAAATACCTTGATGTACAGCCACATTGCACCCGTGACCATCACAATAAACCAATGGATTCTCCGCCCAGCCGCGCTCATCTGAACAAACACAGCACCCTCCAACCATCTCTTTCATTGTGATCAATTAAAAATCATACTAAGAGCCCCAAGATCGGTGCCAATGTTGCATTTTGCGCTGTAACACTTTAAATTTACTACAAAGAATACAATTTTGCACAGATAGGTCACAGAGCATGCGCGATTTCTTCTTGCAGTGCATTATGGGATATATTTTGATTGATGGAATTAATGGATCATTATCCATAATATTTCCCGCCATTCTTTGAAATATGCGCGAATTGGTGAAGAAGCTCTGTAGTATTATAATAGCTTAAATCTGAAACAAAAAGTAAAGCACATGTTTTCATGATTGCACTTTGTATCTTTGAATTTGTTTTACTTTGTATGAATGATGGCCATCGACCAACAAAGTGGGCGGGGCACTTTATTTATGAATGAAGGTGAAAGTTACAACGTAGCGCGGTTGAGCAGCCTTGCCTGGGCAAAATCATTCTGCTTTGGTGTTGATATAACAATATATATGGATCCTGTAAGGTACACAGCATATTTTCCTCATATGTTTTAAGATGATTGGAAAACGAGACCCTTATAATTATTTAGGTATGATCTAGAATACTTCGTTATTGACAAAAAGTAGCCCACCGCATGGTAAATTTCGTGAGGTCTTGACGTTGATCTCGAGACAGATCTTCAAATACTAATAAAGGTAAATCCATTTTATATTGTTCATTCGTTGCCCCCCCCTCCCTTTTTTTGGGGGGGGGGCATGGATTACCGGTAAGTCACAAAGGCGTATCTGTAAGCAGATATAATTTTATGGTGTTTACTGTTCAAACAATGCAAAAATAACGTGTTAATCCAGAAGTTACCAAAAAACCTGCACTGCTTCAAAAACACAATGTCCGATTGTCCCCCACGTGAATACAGTGTAAGAGAAACTGCATATGTCTGATAACTTATCCTTTCTTCCTTTTAATCTCATACTTGAGTGATGGTGAATAAAATGGGGTGACATGAAGTTGATCGAGCCATCACGGAAATATAACAACTTCATAATTTAGATATACAAAGCCTAGTTATGATAAATATTTTGTTTTTTTTTTAAAGTCAAACAATGTCAACTTTTTCGCGACTTATTGGCTGGTAGGCTGGGTGACCAGTCAAAAATCACAGGAAGCAAGTGTTATTTGCTATTTAAATTGTTTTTTTTTTTCCTCTGTAAAGTTTTAACATCGTACGCATAATATGTACGGTTTTCGCCAAATAACTTGTTCGGTCAAGCATGTGCAATCGGTATATGTTTGTGAAAGCACAGATGTAGAACTTAAGCACTTCGGAGAAAGTGTCCTAAAGGATAAAATGTCAGTAAATGCTTTTGGAGCTGATATGGACATAACACGCTCCACCTGAATGAGATACTGATAAGTAAGCTGATCGAGTCAGGGTGGGGGTAAAGCAAGTCACTGTTTTCATCATCTTAAATGTGTTTAGTTTATTCACTTCTTTCATTTTTTGTTCACTCTATCCCTTTAATCCCCAAAAGTGGTAAAAAGGCTTTGCAAATTAATTGAGACGCAGAGCTCTACAATTTGGCTAAAGGGAGTTGTGCAGTGCACGGATGACACCTCAAGAACGTTGAGGGTCCGTGGTGTAGCAGTGTGTTTCAACACCTTGCATGCCATTGACAGATGTCACACACCAGCACTGAGAGGAATTACACTTCACATATACATGTAGTACACAGTCACCTTTATTATGCCACCTCTGTGACTCATAGTGAATTATTGGTCCAGTTACAGCAAGAACAACCATAATAATAATAATAATAATAATAATAATAATAATAATAATAATAATAATAATAATAATAATAATAATAATAATAATAATAATAATAATAATAATAATAATAATAATAATAATAATGATAATAATAGATAACTTATTCTCTGCGATACATAATGGATGGATAAATTTACATGTGACTTCATTTCGAATACATATATCAAGTAAAATTATATAAAGTGGGGTATGGGAAAGGTTCTGAGGATCTTATGTCTATTTAGACTTGAAATGTTGGGTTTCACATATATATATATATATATATATATATATATATATATATATATATATATATATATATACATACATATATATATATTATATGTAATAGATTATAGCATGCTTTGTTGACGATATGAAGTATATCAACGAGCACTGGATGCCATATAGCAGAACGAGTGAGCGAAGCGAACGAGTTCTGCTATATGGTATCCAGTGCGAGTTGATTACTTCATATCGTCAACAAAGCACGCAATAAAATTTTTATCTCATGTTTGGGTCGATTTGTACATTTCCATACACAAAGCAAAAACAAGAACGACATTCGCAGAAAGTTTTACTCCCCATCAACACAATTACCGATGAAACCGAAAGAGTACCGATATATCATATGGCGGCACTGTAGCTTTTACTTTTTAGGCCTATGATAGGGTATTTATTCAAGCCTGTTATAGTCCTAAAATCGACCCAAACATGATATAAATATGTATGTATGTATGTATGTATGTATGTATGTATATATGTATGTATGTATGTGTATATGTATATGTATATACATATACATATATGTATATACACTGGTCTTGGTAGCTGCGTAGGTGAGGTGTAAATGTGGTCCAAACAAATGTTATCTGGGTATGGGATTAAGAACAATATACAGTAGTAATTGGACGTACACATAACAGTGGCCAGCTAACTCAACCTGTTATAGACTGTTCAACCCCAGACCTGGCTATGGAACAAGATCGGTCCTTGTTTGTTCATGTTTTACACCCATTTTTTCCATCAATTGAATCAAAATGGTTAAACACACTAAAGTTTTGTTACAATGTTACTTTGCAAGTTCCGTGTCACGTTGGTGGTCACTGTGAGGTATTCGAACACTGTACAAATGACTGTTTCATTCTATTTGTACCTCGTATTCACCATGTGGATTTAGTTGACTGGGTATGAGCTGCATATTTACCGAGCGATTTTTTTTTTTTAATTTACCGCTTTTTCAACACTCATGCCGTGATTGTTTTCGTGAATGATTAGGACTAATTTAAGTCCAATTTACTCATTTCTGGATATAGCTCTGCCATTATCCTTAACAATGTTATTTTTATTAATTTTTCATTTTTATTTATTTAGCTTCTTTATGTTCAACTAAGGAATACGGACATGTTAATATTGATCTTATTACACACAACAATAGCTGAAATGTCATGTTTGTTCTTCCATTGTTACAAAGTTTTGTTAGTTTGTTTCATGTCCAGAAATAGCTCTCATTCCATCAACATTCAAACGGTTATTGTTGCTACCGTGCTCATATTTTTCTTTATGTGTATTGTATCTATTCTTTCATACTTTTATTTTGTATTTGTATTAGATTGATTATCTGTGAATTGTACATGTATCAAGCAAGCAGTTCCATCAGTAACAAAGCGTTTCGACACGTTGCAGCTGGTATTGTACATGTTCCTGTCACACAGTATCCAGTGAAGGTTTATCTCTTTCATATGCTTCCAAAATGGGTATTAGCGTACAACAATACAGAGCGGTGATTGGACTATTTAACATTGCACATGGTCTTCTTAAAATATATACACCTCCCCAAAATTTTTTGTCACGACCAAGTGGTGTCCTCGTTCAGCTTCCTTACGCTTTACTGTCCATCATTTTAGTTCTTGAAGTATATTCTAACTTGCGCCATATCATTACATTCTTGTATGAAGCCCTCTCTTCAGACATACATCCGAACCCAGGGCCAACCACGGACAATTTGCAGAAAACCTTCTCTGTTTGTCATGCTAATGTTCGCAGTATAAAAACCGAAGGCAAACTCGACGAAGCCCACATCCTAGCTGAGACGGAAAACTTTGATGTTGTCACTCTTTCGGAAACTTGGCTTGATAGTAGTTTCCCTGATGAATTATTGTCTTTAGATAGATTCCACCCACCACTTCGTAAAGATCGTGCATCTGGTACTGGGGGTGGCGTTGCGGTTTATGTCAGACACCACCTACCTTTTTCCAGGCGTCCCGAACTCGAATCTCCCCATAGTGAATGTATCTGTGATTGAAATCACCGTGACAAATGGCAAAGTACTCCTTGGCGTATATTATCGCCCTCCCGGCCAATCTGCAGATGACAGAGACTCATTCATTGATAACTTAGCTACCTCTATTTCAACTGCACTTGAACTCAATCCCCATATTCTAATCCTGACTGGCGACATGATCGATGTAGTTCCTGGGACTCCACTGACTCTGACAGCGAACTTGGCCAGCGCCTATTTGATCTCGTTGCACAGAATAACTTGTGCCAGTTGATATCAGGACCTACACGCGTTTCCGAATACTCAGAAAGTTTACTTGACCTTATGATTACCGACTCCCCTGGCTTTATTCTGAATTCTGGCATACTCCCACCTATCTCCACCTCTGATCATGCTGTAATCTATTGCTCCTTCTCCATCCTTAGTCGTAGAGATCGTCCATTTAATCGTATACTGTATGGGACTACAAGCGTGCCAACTTTGATGACCTAAACGCAGCCCTACTATATGCACCCTGGGACACAGGTTTTGTGGTCTCTGACTCTATCGATGACGTCGTATCTTATTGGTCAAACTTCTTCATAGATACCTGTAAAGAATTTATCCCATCTCGCGAAATAACTATCAGACCTAAAGACAAACTGTGGATCAATAATAACATCAAGAAACTCATTAGACAGCGCGACCGTGCATGGAAAAGATACAAGCGGCTGACGCTTCAACCCCGTCCCTATACCCTTCTGTTAGCTGACAAAATTGAACGCTTCTTCCAATTTTACAAATGTAAACGCAACACAGCTGTAAACGCAATAAAGAAGTCAATCCGTTTGTATTTTGAAAAAATTCGTTCCGAGCTTGATTCAAAAGAAATAAATCCTAAAAAGTGGTGGACCCTCAGTAAATCAATACTTGGCAACAAGCTCCACCAATCAGTTCCTCCTCTCATTGACAATGGAAAGGTTATATCCAACAACAGTGAAAAGTGCGAAATCTTTAACACCTACTTTGCTAATCAATGTAAGCTCCCACCTCAAGATAACCCCTTACCCCTTCCCGACTTTGCTTTCACAACCAACGCCCGCCTGCATATGTTTCAGTTCGAACCTGCACAGGTTGAAAAGATCCTGCGATCCCTAAAAACTAGTTCAGCTTCTGGGCCTGATAATATAGGAAACACTCTACTAAAACTCACTGCCTCTGGAATCTGCCATCCTCTTACAAAAATATTTAATCACTCTCTACAAACCTCCAACTTTCCACAACCGTGGAAAAAAATCTAATGTTTGCCCGACTTTTAAGAAAAATAACAAGCAGTCCAAGGAAAATTACCGTCCCATCTCTCTGTTATGTAACGTCTCAAAGGTCTTTGAACGGCTTATTTACAATGTTCTTTATGAGTACCTCATTACTAATAATCTACTTACCCCTAAAAATTCTGGCTTTAAAGCAAACGACTCCACCATCAACCAGCTCGTATGCATTCTCCATGATATTTACAATGGACTTGAACTTGGCAAGGAAGCCCGTATGGTATTTCTTGACATATCTAAGGCCTTTGATCGTGTCTGGCATGAGGGTCTCCTATTCAAATTGAAACAACTCGGCTTTACAAACCCTGTGGTGGATTTCCTTAATAGTTATCTGTCAAACCGCTTCCAATGCACGACTCTATGTGGTCAAACTTCCACGTGGCTCTTAGTGGAAGCTGGCGTGCCACAAGGCTCCATACTAGGCCCTCTATTGTTCCTTGTTTTTATTAATGACATTACTGATGACATAGTCCGTGAAATCGAGCTTTTTGCTGACGACACCAGTGTATTGGAAATCGTACATAATCCTGCCATCTCTGCTGAAAGACTGAATGCGGACCTTCTAAAAATCTACTTTTGGGGTAAACTGTGGCGCGTCACTTTCAACGCGATTAAATCCATAGCTGTTCTTTTCTCCTCCAAAGTCAACAAACCCATTCATCCACCCCTTATCCTGGGAAATACACCCATACCAGAAGCAAATGAACACACACACCTTGGCATTACACTTTCTGAAAAGCTCTCATGGTACTCCCATATCACACGCATCACCAATAAATCCAGTCAACGTTTGGCCCTGTTGCGGCGTCTTAAATTTAAACTATCTCGCAATGCTTTAACCCGAATATACACTACAATGATACGTCCCATACTGGAATATGGGTGTGTCCTCTTTGACAATTGTACGGAAGGTTTATCAGCAGCTCTTGAAGCCGTTCAGTACGTAGCAGCCCGTATCTGTACGGGTGCCTTGAAACACACGCCCCGTCATTTGCTTCTAACTGAACTTGGTTGGCAAAGTCTTTCCACTAGACGCAAATATCACAAATTAATACTCTTTTATAAGATGATCCATAAAATGACCCCTAATTACCTTTCAGACCTTGTACCTTGTAATATCGGACTCACCTCAAATATTAGCCTGCGTAACCGGCTCAACATTAGACAGGTTAAATTTAAAACTAAACGATATGGAGACTCCTTTCTCCCATCCAGTATTCTCCTTTGGAATAACTTACCACTCGATATTAGAGAGTCTGCGTCACTTGATATCTTCAAATCTAAATTAAAATCGACTCTATTATTTGTTGACCCCATACCCTCCTACTTTTCGTACGGTAAGCGCTTTCCCAATATCTGTCACACTCAGTTGCGCCTTGGGTTTTCTCAGCTTAATTCCCAACTCCACAATTTAAATATAGTCCAATCACCTGCCTGCTCATGCTCCGACCAAAACGAAGACATTTATCACTTTTTCCTGACCTGCCCTAAATTCCTAGTGTACAGGCAAGATTTACTGGATACGGTGTGTCACATCATTGCACCTGGTGTGCATCCAAATCTCTTAGTTCACTTAGCTAGTGACATACTCATACAATACTTTAAACAGGGCAATTCAGAACTCAGTGATGATGTTAATTACCAAATATTTGAAGCTGTGCAGACTTACATAGTGAAACAAGACGCTTTGAATTTTGAGCCACTTCCAGTTTATTATATTAACATATTAGATTTTTTTAAGCTGTCAGCGCCTCAGATTTGTCTTTGATTCAATTGTACCGAATTAGATACGTGATACCATATGTCAATCCATAGATTGTATGTCCTGTGTGTACATTGTAAATACTTTGTGCGTCATGTTTGTTGTGGAGAGCCTCCAGATTAGTTCTTTGTAATTATTTAGGCAATACATGTGAAATAAATATGTTTAAAATAAATAAAATAAAATAAGTAACAACAATCTAGACCGGCGTTGTCACTGTGACATTCAATTGATAATTATGTGATACATTGTGACAGTCGTTGAATTAGTAGACCTATATTTTGCTGTTATGCAAGGTTTGAAATCAGAATCATACTGAAGATTAATTTGTAAATACTAGGGGGGGGGGGGGGGGAAGAGATGAATCACTCTTCCTGGTTTTATGAATGTGAGTAATATAATTTGACCAGTACCATGAATCCTTCCATTGGCCAGCGATGGGACCGTGTTTGGCAACAGCAGCAGCTTTTTTCTTGCCAAACCTATCCTAAACATCGTCATATTTGACAAATCAAGGTCACTTTCCACAAAGTGTTCGCTACATTGGTCAGATCGGTTCCCAGGGCCTTGTTACTTGTCCCTGTAAATGTTGATTGTGCCGGTCCACGCTCTCCGTAACTTCATGTCTTTGGGGGAATGTAAATAAGCTGTAGAACTTGTATTGCTACAATTGACAGCAACACAACGACTCATCCTTAGCGGGAACATGGACAGAAAAGAATATTTCTACATGCATTTTTAATCCTGTTGATACAGAGTCAATAAAATATGTTTAAATCAAGTGACACTTGACAGCCATGGCTCGCTAGCATGGTCGGAGTCTTCCCTGTCAGCCAACGCTGTTGCGTTTGTGATATCAACAAGCCTTTCGCTCCTTACCGGTGTCGGAAATGAACGGAAAGCGACGATTGAAGGCACAGTGAGTTCTTATAACAAACGAAAGTGTGAATAAAAGTATTTATTTTCACATCCATTTTTTTTTTTAATCCCACGCGTATGGTGAGAACAACCCTTGTGTCACCCATGTATCAAATTTGAACATGATCAATTAAGAGGACCTTTAATATGTTTCCCGCCCATATATTAGATTCATTATAAAGTTTAGGCCTGCAGAGTTGGCCATTTGTGTTCTGAGAGAACGGCAACGTTTGCATAATGGATGAAGAATCAACATATGGGGCCTCGATAGTAGGAGTGAAGAAAGGGTTCTTCAGTCCTCGCCAGGGACGCTTCGCGGCCTGGCTCGTTCTGGCTCGACGCTATGACCGCTCCATCATTTATTTTTATAATATTCATTAGCTATTTTATTTTATAACGAATTAACTAAGAAAGGGTCTTAAGCAAGACTAGGGCCTCGAATGTAACGTTCACATTTATCTTTTCCCGGCTGCACGTTGGTATCCCTTTCAGTACCGAGTAACATTGTTTCGATTCTGGGTTGATAAAAGCTTGCATTTTAGTGTCAATTACTCCTTTTTGTATCTATTTAAAATTGTCAATTGCATTATATGCATGGATGTTTTATTCGTACCCAAGGTGCTACACGATTGGGTGCACGGTTGGCGGAGCTGCAAAACACTCGCCTTTCACCTCTGCGGCCCGGGTTCGATTCACGGCCGGGGGACGCATGTGGAAAGAGTTCCTGCCACTCTGACTGTGCACGGTGGTTTTCTCCGAGTCCTTCGGTTTCCTCCACCAAACATGTAGGTAGGAAAGTATACGCCACCATCTGTGCCATGGAGAGGGATTAATATATTATAGACTTGGCCTGTTTCGCAATCCATATAAAAATATGGGTCTACACTTTTTTTTTACACGATTAACACACACACACACATATTGTATATTATATACATATATATATATACATATACATATACATATACATCAAACAGAATCTATATCTATTTGGATAACGCAAGAAACGTGAGTTTTCTAGCTTTACTCAACTGGAAAACGTCACAATAATCGTCTTTTGTTGACAAAATCCTTTCAAGATAGATAAGAACTCCTTATGTTGTTGTTGTTGTTGTTGTTGTTGTTGTTGTTGTTGTTGTTGTCCCAAGAAATCATTTATTATATATAGTATATATAGCTAATGAAGCCCCAGTCATTACAACATTAAACTCTGTAGAGGAGTTCAGTATAGCCTACAGTCGCTGGACCAATACTAAATAAACAAAAGACTGAAGGTATTCGGAGTGGTAAAAAGAAGAAATTGAATGATAATATAAAATGGTCAGATTAATTGGGAGTATACTTTGGATCAGACAAGGAAAATGTTAAGACTTAAACCTTGAACTCAAAACACTTTAAAACAAATGGATGCAAAGAATATAATGTGGAGATTTTACTTCATGGAACATTCCGGTTGTGTTCTATTTTGAAAAATTTGGGGAAAAAATTATAGTTTTTAAGTTCAACCTAGATTCAACAAAACATGAAACAAAGGTATAAAATGCCCAATGTCCGATGTCTATTGGCAGATTTTACATGCCTGGATTTCAAGTGGTCATTGGGATCACTTACCACACACATATGCATGAGCACGTATGAAAACAGATTATATGCGGAAACGAATTTATAGTACATAACGAAAAAGAGTATAATCTTTAAAAGATGGGTTGACTCTCAGATAGAATATGTTGCAGATTTAATGGATCAAAATAATTTCAGAACCATCAAATTGGTTATAGTAAGTTATAATACAAACGAAACTGGATAGCTGAAAGTAATAGTTTATTTAATGCTAACCCAAAACAGTGGAAAAATGATTACACACTGAAAATGCTGTAAAATCCAAAAAGTAAGGAAGATTCTAACTTTTACGTGTCGATAAAAAGTGATTATTTTCTATTTGACTACAGCTTCAATGTATAAAAAAAAATTATGAAATATGTGTTGATTGCAAATTTGAAAAGCAATAGCCAAGAATTTATAGGAAAAGAAATTTTAACATTGATTGTATTTCGTGGCCCAATGAGTGTGGCCTTTCAAAATGTGTCTATATGAAAAACCTGGGTATTATAATTGACAAACATTTCAGTTGGAATGATCATATAGATCAAATTGCTTCCAAGTTACCACAAACAATAGGTGTCATGAACAGAATAAAGGAGCTTCTCCTAACACATATTCTGCAAATAATTTATGATTCATTTGGGCTTCCACATTTGAACTACGGCATATTATTGTGGGGTCATAAAAGCGTTGGAATTTTCCAACTGCAAAAAAGGGCCGTTCAAATAGTAAATCACAGTAATTTCATTGTACATACAAATCACATCTTTAAGAATTTAAAGCTGTTGAAACTAAATGATATTTTCCTTGAGGCTTGAGGTCAAGGGACCCGAAGGGCCGCCTCAGTGACGTCACGCTTTGAAACCAAATTGACGCTGTTGCCGTTTGACAGATCGCTGAATAATGTTTTCCGCAGTCAAAGGCTCTTTTATTCATGTGATTGGCCAATAATTGATTGACAACCTCACCAAACGTGGGTGAGTTAGGGGACAATGTTTAATTCGTTTTGCACAAATACCAGCTCAACTTGAGCAAACGGTATTGTTTCAGTAGCAAATGATCAACCCCGGTGATCAACATCAAAAGGCCTTTGAAGCTCGTTTTCTCAGAAAGGACAATAGGACGAGAAACCCACATGGGAATGGTTATTCCAAGAAAACCGCTGGGTGAAATTTAATCCAGTTAACGGCCTTTGATTCTGTATAATATCTGAACTGCAAAATGTATTCAGCGATTTTCAAAATTTTGCTTCGTTCTTTTTCTATGAAATAATGAACACCCTGGAAGTGAAAGAGAAATTGAAATATCAAACTTTGAGGATGGATAACAGAAAAACCTAGCCAAACATAATAAATCGCTGCATATTTTTTTTGTTATCAATATGTATAGTATAGTATAAACATATTTATTTTCTCTGGATTGCCTAATAGTACACAAAGACTAATCTGGAGGCTCTCCAGTACATAAAAGGACGCACAGGAATATATACAATACACACTGGACGAGAACAGAAGACTAAATTCACGGCTTGTACACGAATAATACAATTGATGCCAGATAGTGGAGACTTATAATTAGATCATATACTAAATTAGTAGATGAAACGTCTAGATTCTGTCAGGACAAATAAAGCGGGATTTACTTTTGGTGTGTTAGCTGTCTTCAACACATTCTTTAACTGTTTTTTTTTTTTTTTTTTTTTTTTTGTAAAATCCCATAAGCGAGGAACATATGTACATGATGTCTCACATCCTGTTTAAAACGCATTTGCGACTCGAGAAACATATAATAATACAGTTTAAAAGCAAAAACAAAAACAAACAAAAAACAAAAAACAAAAAAAAGAACAAACCTAACCAACCAATCAAAAAACCAAAACAAGCAAACAAAAAAAGCATACATACAAAAATTTAAAAAATAAAAAATAAAAGAATGAAAAAACAAAAAACACCTTTTTGTTCCGTGCATCATAACCATGAATTTAGGAAGACAAGTTTATGTGTATATTCTGAAAGTACGATGACAAGAGATTGTTTACATGTTTGAAAGAACATTTCAATTGTTCACGTGTTAAAGGTCAGTTAGTTTCAGTTGTTTGAAAATGGGTTCTGTATGTGCACTATCATTACAATTTGTAAAAATTTTATCTTTTTTTTTTTTTTTTTTTTTTGTAGTTTATCGAGCCTGGTTCATTTGTGACCCAGACAAAGATGACGTAACTTAGAAGAGGCTACATTATGGAGATTTTTTTCAGCTTATAAAGAACGCCTATGGTTTGGGAAACTTTTGATGGTATTTTGTTTGTATGGTTATTCCAGTTCAGACGTTTGTCAATGGCTACACACCCCCACCCCAAGGAAAAAGATGAAATGAAATAAGCTCACCAACATATTTTATTCTTGTGTTGTTATTTTTAACGAGAATATATTTAATTGTTTTTTGAAGTATGAAAGATCGTAAACTTAGTTTTATTGATGTTTACTGACAGTTTGTTAAGCTTCAGCCATTCCTCAATTTTGTCTAGCTACTTATTGATATGAGATGTTACAGTGGAGTTTAATGGTTGATTAAATATTTTTAATTCACAATATAAAATAATATCATTTGCTTATATTGTAGGTTTTTTTAAAAAAAAGGTTTGAAATAGATTATATGTCATTGATGTAGATAAGGAATAAGATAAGGCCCAGGATAGAACCTTCCGAAACCTCAGTTGTTATGTCAGTCATTGTGGAATTTGCTTGAGTGAAACTCCTACATACTGTTCACGAATGGTAAGATAACTATCTAATAACGGGCTAGATCTCTAACCCCATATTTTAGTTTCTTGAACAGTATCCCATGATCGAGAGTATCGAATGCTTTAGATAAATCCATGTACAGCCTAAGTACTATATTCAGGGGTTTGCCCCTGTCTAAATCATGAAGTATTCTTTCGATCAGTTTTAAAGTGGAAAGCTCTGTTGAGTGTAACTTTCGAAATCCGCATTGATCTTGATAATTTAAATTGTGGTGTTTTAAATGTTCATATAGTTGTTCGAAAATAACTTGTTCAAATAGTTCAGAAATGACTGGTAGCAGTGAAATGGGCATGTACTTTTTAAAATGGTGCATAATCATCTGTTTAAAGAGTGGAATGGCCTTCTAAATTTTGAGATTGTCTACAATAATAACTGTTAATGGCGACCGGTTAACTGTTAATTTAATTTGTTTGCATTGTTCTGATTTCGTTAGTTTTTTTAAATGTTTGGTTGGAAAACCATCGTGATCACAGCTTGATTTGGGGTTTAAAGAGTCGATTAGGTAATAAACGTTTCTTCTGAGATCGTATAGAAGATGAATTTATGTTCAAAGGGATTCGGATTGCCTCCAAAGCAGACCCAAGCTGCGTATTTTGTCTACTTCACCGTGTGGTAACACGGAACTTGGTCTGCTTTGCAGGCAAGGATTCCGAAGAAAATCTTGAAATCGTTTATCGATTGAAATGTTAATTTGATTTGCAAGGTTTGGTACAACCTAAGTAAAAAAAAAAAAAGAAAAAAAAAAAGAAAGAAAAAGAAAACATTTCCAATAAATTCTTAACGAGACAGAAGTTTCCCATTTATTTTTTTGGGAAAATGATGTTCTATTCTGTTTAGTTTTATTTAAAATTCCCTCTGGTGATAGTGAAAAGCCCTCTGTGTCTCCAGCATCAGTTTTATATCCACTGGAGTACAAATCATACCGGAATATTAGATTAATTGTTGTATATTTTCTCTTAAATTTTTGTTGCAGGTAGTAAAGTTTGTTTTACATGTATTGTACTTTGGGGGAATCTAGAGGATTCATTTTAAGTTCCCCGTGGAGCTTAAATTTTCTCTTTATGTAAACAATCCAATACAGTGTACCAAGACTTTACCAAAAATCCTACTCACATTATCGGAGCAATGAATGTTGACAGACAATTTTACACCCAGGAAATTTGGTCATCTTTACAGCCACTTTAAATTAAATATATCCGGATTGGAAAAATTTCCTGGTTTTTAAAAAAAAAATAAAATAAAATAAAAAATAAAAAAATTCTAATAACTTGAGCCCTTTTCTTCAAAAATCGTACTTTTTTGTCAAAATCCTACAAAAATAGGAAAATCCTACTCAGTACAGACACTGCCAATAATCCCATATATTTTGCATTAGTCTATTAGTAGCCAATCAGCTGTCTCTATTTGTACCATGTGCCTGCCCTATAAATGTTATATCGGATCTTTATATTGGACAGCTCGAGGGAATCCCCGTGCGCGCGTGACGTCATAACGCAAATGACGTTCACTGGGGCTTTTCCCTAGCTTCAGGCAAAATGTGTAGAATTCCAATGGGTACTAAATTTGGGGATTTTGCTATAGAGTGTTACAGACTTCTTTATTTATGCAAGGAAAATCATACAAATTGCAGAATATAACAGATGTTAGATGGCAGGTCGTCCAATATGAAGTTTACGGGACTCTGAAACGTTATATTGGGTTCGGCTTCGTCTCACCCAATATAGCGTTTCATCGTCCCGTAAACTTCATATTGGACTCCCTGCCATCCAATATCTGTATAATATTTTGCATTTGTCTATTAGTAGCCAATCAGCTGTCTCTATTTGTACCACGTGCCTGCCCTGTAAATGTTATATTGGATTGTTATATTGGACAGCTCGAGGGAATCCCCGTGCGCGCGTGACGTCATGACGTTCACTGGGGCTTTTCCCTAGCTTCAGGCAAAATTTGTAAAATTTCAATGGGAAATGAATTTTGTGATTTAAATATGGAGTGTTTCAGACTTCTATATTTATGCAAGGAAAATCATACAAATTGCAGAATATAACAGATGTTGGATGGCAGGTCGTCCAATATGAAGTTTACGGGACTCCGAAACGTTATATTGGGTTCGGCTTCGCCTCACCCAATATAACGTTTCATTGTCCCGTAAACTTCATATTGGACTCCCTGCCATCCAATATCTGTATATTATTAGCCACGGGGGTTTCTTGTGTTAACTTTAATTGAATTTGAATAATTTTGTCGGCAGGTTTTTCTCCATTGCTTTTGCCGAGCAATTGTTCCTTGGGGAACAAACTTCAGGAGAACAAGTATTCCTTCATCGGGGTTTCACTAAACACCGGAAACGAGAGGAACCAAGCGAAAACAAGAGGAAAGAAGCGAAACCAAGAGGAAACGTGCGGAAACAAAGGTTTTAATTTTAATACATGTTAAAATAAAAGATTATTATAGCAAAAACAAATATAAGATAATCATTTCTATATGGGAAAATTGTAATAAGAAGTGTCGATGTACGGTAAAGCCGAGAACAAACAAATGTTCTGTTAATACAGCCATGCATGTATATAGTTTGTGTAGCATTTGGGACACTATAGTGCTATTCACTTCTATTTTGGAGGGCATTTAGATCAACGAATATTGTAACACCACTTATTATCATTTCAATTGAGTTTTTTTGTCTTCGACTAGCCCTATTCACCAGAATCGTTATTATTATTATTATTATTATTATTATTATTATTATTATTATTATTATTATTATTATTATTTGTTTTGATTTGTTTTGTTTTTGTATCTTGTCTGTTTTTGTTTTGTTTGATTGTCTATGTGTAATGTACATGTACTTGTCTTGTATATAAGTGACTACATCTTTGTAAAAAGATTTATGTCAATAAAGATATCTTTATGTAAGTATTAGGTAATCCAATAGAAATAAAATAATTTTGCAAAATAATACAGCATGCCATGACAAGAATGAAAATCCCAAATAGGTACATTACCATGTACCCCCCTCCACACACCCCCCCCCCCCCCCCCGACATTATACTGTTCTATCTATTAAATGGTGTAATAATTAGTAAGTTTTGCCTTTCAGATGCATGGACACTTTTTCATGTCTTTTATCATACCCATGTTGCAACAATGAACATGGAGAGTGTAAAAATGCACGAGTTTAGTTTATTCACTCCCACATCAGATAAAAGACCAATGAAGCATTTCCTTTACATCAAATTACATGTAAATATGCACTGAGACTTGTATAAAACATGCTAGGTGTGTGTCTGTGTATTACTTGATGATTAATCTGTTCATGCAGAGGACAATTCTATGTACTATGATTAAGCCACCTGTGGGATTCCATATCAAAATACATGAGCAGATAAAACCCCAACAGTAACAAAATCCTATTGAATTACCTGACTGATCCACTTGTATATACATTGTATAAATTTTAATTTTAATCAGACTTCTGAAAATACTTCTACTCTAAACTGATGTCTCCGCATGCATTTATTACCTTTTGTTCAGTTCATTTATAACATGTAATAAAGACTGTATGGGCTCTATAAAGAAACAGGGACAGGTTGTCAACATTTAAAAATGAACAGTACATAGATTCTCACATGGACTTGCTATGGTTAGAAACGAACATTGAGTGGTATCTTGCCTGTGTAGCTAACTCAGTTGTACTAAAGTATTGAGCACGTTGAGGGCGCAAAACTTGTTTTGTGCCTTGGCACCTTAGCGCAACTGAGACAGCTACTCAAGGAAACCTTATGTGACGTAGATTTGTACAATTTTGATAAAATTTTTGTGAAAAGTTTTTCTTTTTAGCATTTTCGTCAAATTCAATGAGGAGGATTCAATATCCATATACATGATGACATCTAAAATAAAGGAAACATTTGGTAATGCATCAAAATTTTCCCTTTCATGTGGTAATTTGGGGGAAAATACTGAGAAATGGGTAGCTTCAGAATATCAATAAAAACACAGGATGTAAAACTATATATATGTTTGGACTGAATCAGTCATTGCAACGAAGTCCTTTATTTTTATCAACATCAATGGGTAGCTTTAGAATGTTGATCAAGAACATAATGTGTAAAACTATATAGATGTTTGAACTGAATCAATCCTCCCCATGAAGTACTTTATTTTCATCATCATCGTCGTCGTCGTCCTTGTCATCACAGCATTTGCCCTTAATATGATTCATAATGTTATTGAGAGCTAACCTAACGTGAACTACTGATAATACAAAGCTCCAGTCTTGAAATCATTGGGTAAAGGATACATAATATACACTACGGTGCAAATTATTCCAATGTAATGTTATTGAGAGCTAACCTAACGTGAACTACTGGTAATAGCTCTGGTCTTGAAATCATTGATGTATTCAATTGTGTATTCAATTGTGTATTGGAGTGAATATACACATAGCTAATTGTGACCTCAGCTCTTCTCACATTTTTTTCCTTTGTTGGTTTGCTTTGTTTTTTTGGTTGTTTTTTTTGGTTTGTTTCTTGTTTTTGTTTTTTTTTGCACAACAAATAAAACTTGACAGGTAAACAGAATGAATGCTCAACTTATCTGGAGAACCCCATTATCACTTTCAAAACAAATCCTCAGATTGGATAAATAGTAAGAAAAAATAGAAAGGGGATATAAAAACAGGACAGCATGCAGTTGGTCCTGAATGCAACATTCATAGTTCTCCTTGTCAGATATCGCCCCCCCCGCGCATGATCTGTATATCTTTCTCTAGTATTGTGTACAACAGTAAATCACTGTGTGTACCTTCTGTATCACCAAGAACTCCAAATGGGAGGGACCACTCACCATGTACCTGTGAGTCTAGACGTGTACATGTTCGCTTGTAACATAGTTTAAACTCTTTGTCTTTGATATCAATATATAATTGAAACCATATTATTAAATTTCCAGATGTATTTGGTAACTGTTTTATTATAAATCATTAATTTACTATGGTTCAAAGATTTTATTTTCTACTGAAACACACATGAATATTTTGTAATGATCTGAATATAACCCTTCAAAATTAGGTACCTTAAAATAATCAAATAAATGACATATATCACTCTGTACAATGCCATGACCTACAACACTGCATCCGTTCCACTGATAGCAGATAATCTTTCCAGTTACACCCCCAAGGACTCAACCATTAAGAATTTTTTTTAAATTTAACTTGTACATAGTTCTGGTAACATTTTGCCTGTACTTTACATGAGCGTGCTACAAGATCTAAACAGAAGATTCACATGAAAGAAGCAATATGCTGCAAGTATTGAAATAAAATATATATGATGAGAAATGTACTAAACATAATGGTTCCATCAATCCTTTCATATTACCTGGAGACCTGGAGACATTTTCCTGCTAGACAGACCAAATCGTCGGACATACTGCAATGTAGGTAATATTTTACTGTCCCATGTGTGACAGACTCTTAATTCACGTTAATTCTGTGACTGGTGATCGTCTAAGAAAAATAAGTATCATGCAAGTAGGACTAAAAAGACATATTTTAATCTATTTTTTATTTTCTTTTAAACAATTCAATTGAAACTTTGCCTGCACAGCAGACCTTATTCTTATCGTTCCTGAATGTAATAAGGCGTGGAGCACAATATCCGAGATATCATTATTAAATAACTACATGTCATTAATTAAATAAACAGGCTCTTCAGATAACAGAAAATTGAGACATGTAAGGGCACAGAGACTTGACCCAAGCACTTATATCCCATGCCAGTTAATATGTGCTGAAAATTTTCCTGGACAGAGTTTTTAATATTTTTTTTCACTTTTTGACAATGGTAATAGTTTCTATTATATATATATATAAATATGTATGTATGTATATGTATGTATATGTATATGTATATATATATATATGTATATATATATATATATATATATATATATATATATATATATATATATATATATATATATAATAATAATAATAATAATAATAATAATAATTTTATTCACCCCCAAATATTGGGGAAACACAGATAAATACATAGTCACATATACAATCGCATAATGATATACATATATACAAAGACGAACCATTATTGCTCGTGAAATATTAAAAAGCCGGGATCAAACTACCAAGATCTGGAGAGGAGCTGCTGTTATGGGCAGGCAGAGGCCGGGCAGGCGGGCCTGCTCACTAGAAACACCTAGTGAGCAGGACCGCCAGCACATGCTCCTCTGCCCATGGCTTAATAAAGTTCTCGTGGCAAATCAGATATATATATATATATATATACATAGGCCCACTAATAATAATCGTATGAATAAATACATAAAGTGCGGGTAGGCCTTTGAAAAATTTGATACTGAGAAACTGAGGCCCCTTAACATAAAAACAAAGGGCAACAAGTTTTTGATGTACTTATACACGCTCAGGGGAAAATGTGGTCGCTTTAATTGGGAACAGAGAATGAGATAAATCTGAAGTTTCAAGATTCAAGCCACTCGACACAACAGGTGGGAAATCATTTTCGCAGTTATGTACTGAAGCCTATAGTGTAGCTGTATGGCGTACTGATCTTGTTTTCGCTGAGTTTACAGAAGCAGTTTTATCGGTATAATACACCAACAAGCGACCAAAAAGGCCATATTTGTAGTATATCTCGTCAACATGACATAAAAAAAAGTGTGTAAAATCACATATAAGATAATCTCAGCTAAATTTAACTTGTTTCCGCACGTTTCCTCTTGGTTTCGCTTGGTTCCTCTTGTTTTCGCTTGGTTCCGCTTGTTTTTGGTGTTTATTTGTGTGACCGCTCAACATACTGGTACCGGTACTAACTTATTGTAGTTCTTGGCCCCCAGAGGGCGTGAATGTGAATAAACCATTTGTGGAGATTGGGATCTTCACATGTGACCACAGGCACATGATCGGAAGGACTCTGACATGCAAACGTCACTGTTTACGATTTATGTCGACATATATGAGGTTGGCACGCACAAGGGAAAGTTCACGTGTCAATAAGTTGTATAACTTCATCACCTGTCAACGTTGTGAGAGGTGTGTGACCGTCATGTCGGGTACAGTTTGCGTGTTCGCCCTTGTCCTTGTTGCAGGGCTTATGACGATAAACAGTGTATGGTCATATCCAATACACGCATCTTGTAGCATTGACTGGTAAGTGAAAGTGAGATCCAGATTTCTTGTCATGGCGTGAATCTGTGTTGGTTCTTCAGGTGTGGCCGGTAGGTTATCACACTGTTTAGCAATTTTTCTGGGGTTAAAGTTTAGGACACTGACAGCACTCGGGCAGCACTGAACAGCCATCAACTGAACTTGACATTACCTTACTGAAATTGCGTCTGACAATGTCAATGTCAATGAGATTCATCAATCATTCAAAGGATTCAAATCAGCTTTATTAACTTAGTGGACTCAAACAACATACAAAATCAATGAATGACAACAAATGTAAATGTTGATGATTAAACTGGAAATAATTCAAAAAGATAATGTTAATTTTGCAAATGGGTCAGAACGTTACAGGTTTCCCCAAGGACAAGGTCAGGAAGACCTCAAATTTGAGATATGCAAATTTGGGGCCATCTCAGTTTGTCAAGAAGCCACATCACAGACTACAAACTGGGACAAATAGATTAGGGGAGACTGGAATACAGTGGATCAGTGCTTTTTTCCCCCCAGAGCAGAAGCTTGCTGTAAAAGGCTTTCAATACTGTAGACCACTCCATACTCTATCACTTAATGGTCCTGAAATAAATCAAAATGATGAGTGCAAATATTCAGGAGTGACTTTTGACCTAGAGTTTAAATTTGAAAGCCAAGTGGATGAGATTGTTAACAAATTAAAGAAGGCTTCTGCTGTCTTCAGCAGAGCAGCTAAGTTTTTAACCGAGTCACAGATTACTCTGTATAATACCTTAATTGGTATTACCCCATTTAGACTATTGTAGCACAGTCTGGGGTAGCATCCTCAGGAAGAGACGTATTGCGTGTCTACAAAGACTACAAAACAGGGCCCTGAGGATACTCCTCCAGTGTCACCCAAGGACGCACATCATGGACATGCTGAGGACTCTCAAATGGATGATTGAGTACTATAGCCAGAGATTACATTATAACCTCCGTATTTTTCTTTGGAAAAAAAATTGTAAATAATGAATTTCCTCCTTACCTCCAAAACATACTGATTCCTGTATCTGACATCCATACCTACAGCACATGAGCCTCCTCAATTTTTTTTTTTTTTTTTTTTTTTCGAACCAGTCCTCCCTGAGACCCCTTGCCTTTTTAGGATCCAAAGTTTGGAATGATATTTCTCAGCATGTCCAGATGTGCTTTCACTGACAAATTAAAAACCGAAAAGGTGCAATCTGTATTCAAGAAACAGAATAATTCCCTGCTAAAAGAGCAGTTACTGACCAATATATCTTCTTGTCCTCTCAAAAATCCTATAAAAAAAAAGTCTGCCATAAAATCTATTCAAGAAGACTCAAACCTAAGTCCAGAACTGCATACGATTGCTTCTCAATTAAATTACTTGAAGAGCATCACAAAAGCCTCTGTTGAGCCCTAATTGGGACTTTGTATATTTTTGATACCATAGAATTAACTTAGATGACTGAAAATGAAATGCAGAAATAGGCCCTACTCAAAGACTTGGGGTCTCCCAAATACATAGCCAAGAGAGTGGACCTAAGTTACACATGTATACTGTACACAACCATACTAGCACCTCATTTTTATGCATCCACATGGATAAAAAACTAAGTCCAGAATAATAATTTTAAAAGGTGTAAAAACCAAGGTTGGTGTTATAAAAGGTGATATGAATTTGGTCACTTCTAGGGGTGGTCTTTCAAAACAGGTTTTGTTGTTTACACTCACTTTCACAGTAGTAGTTCAATCAGTTGTCTTTTATGACAAGTAATTAATTTTTTGAAGAAATAATAGATTAAAGGCATGTCTCAAAATGATGACCTTATCATGCGTACAAGTACACAATCTCATTTGGTACATTTTCTTAAAAAACAGGTACCACTTTATTTGATGTACTTTCCAGTTGCGGTTACATGTAATTCTTACTTCCCATCTTCACATGAGATGCATTGCATGTCAAACTGAACAACGTGTTGCAAGCCACCTAAATAGGCCTTCCAACATGTCCAAGTTGGCCTGTGGATGCTCAAATGGTAGTCTTACCAACATGGATATGCATTCAATGTCTTTTAATAATGAATTTTCCATAAATATACATATGGACCAAATGATACGAGTGAGGTAACCCCGCAAAGGGCATGCAACAAGCCTTGCAGGTAGGTCTTCCTGACAGGTTTTTGAATGCTTAGCTGGAAGGTCCACTAACATATTAATATTCAAAAATCAATAAACCTTCTATGAGCATGCCTGTGTACACTATCATGTAAATCAGCTAAAAGCCCTCGAAGGTATAAATCCGTCATGGATCAAATACATAAATGGTAGAGAGACAGACCAGAAGATTGGCTCAGCTGACTGATCAGTTATCTAAGCTAAACGTGCACTTGTCAATCGGAAAGAGAAGTCCAAACAGTGGCGTAACTTAAAATCATTAATAATTCCACGTGCAAATGGACAAATATGACCGATAAAGTAGTCAAGTATGTGCATCAGCAATTTACCATTGCAACATGGGATCCACATAATGTTTACGTTGTCAAACTTGATTAGATAGTTTTTGAGTAAAGTTAATTTTGGCTAAACTTTGAATCATGGATGTTGACAATACGATTGCTGTAGCTGAGTAGGGGGCTCCATAAAATCACATGACATCATAAAAGCATTGTAAACAAATTTAAAATTGGAGGGTCTATTTAACTGTCTCTGAAAAGCTTCAGTAATGGGTTTGTTTGTTCATGTTAAAGCCTTAATAAGCCTACACTACCTGGAAGGTGCTACATTTTTAATAAGCCTTTCAAAATTGTGAGGTTTAGGTAAGCATTCCACATAATATGCAGAACAAACTTTCGAAAGAATGCAGAACTTGAATGCATAATTATCACCTTGAAAGGTCTAGTGTGCCTTCACTGTTGGTGTGGGTATCCCATTTATTTTACACAATTTAAAATAAAACAAACAAAAAACTGTCTACCTGCCCAAGTCAGTCTTTTGCCAAAAACACTAATATTATTGTCATAAGTTTGGTCTTATGTTTATGCTCTCATGAACTGTACAAGTCCACTTATCAGGACCCTGCATTCACTTCCCGCTTGAAAAGCGGTGAAGCGCGTTGAATGTCAGAATCATCATTTTTATCACAGAATTACCTTTTGTCTGAAAATATTAAATAACAGTAAAAAACTATGCATAATTAACAATTTTACTCCTTTTATGTCGGTAAAATCATCATCGGTAATTCTCATGTTTGTTTTCAGGCCGTAATTATTTTTTGTCTGCATTTCGGCACTGCTTCAGCACTTCCAGTTTATTATTTCCAGAACATTGTAGGTCGCCATGTAATTCAGTTGTGAAGAAAGCAGAATAAAACAGAATTCAGTAAAATTAAAAGCACAATTTTTTTTTTTTAAAGCAGGAAGTGCATGGCCCTAACTTATGATAGTGTATAAAGACAGTAACAGCAGAGTGTGTGGCAGTATCTAAATATTTGTATGAAAGGCACATCTCATTTGCAATTCCAGGACTTTCAGCATATCTTGTGACCAAGTCAGTAAGGCCATTTTGAAGCAGATTGATACTTGGCAATCAGCAGATAACTGCAAACAGGGAGGAGAGAAATGCCTGTACAAGGTAGGTTTTAGGTAGCCTTTCATATAGTTGTGTTTTCTATAAAAGTCATCAGGTGAGTTCTGTGGACAAGTATTGTGTTATTTTATTCTGTTCTCTCTCTCTCTCTCTCTCTCTCTCTCTCTCTCTCTCTCTCTCTCTCTCTCTCTCTCTCTCTCTCTCTCTCTCTCTCTCTCTCTCTCTCTCTCTCTCTCTCTCTCTCTCTCTCTCTCTCTCTCTCTCTCTCTCTCTCTCTCTCTCTCTCTCTCTCCCCCCCCCCCTCTCTCTCTCTCCCTCGTTCATGGATGATGTGGCCACGAGTGTGATAGAAATATTCTACTCATGTTTTCTTGCATGTACTCAGTCCATAATCATTAACAAAGGAAACATCTCTGCAGGCAAACCGGAGTGTGGCCAGTGTAGTTACTGTGACAGTACATAGGTACATATAGTGATATACTGGTTTGTTCATGAGAACTAACCAGCATATTGTGTATTTCGAAAAAGGAAAGGTCACAGTAGGGCTGCAGCAGAATAGAAGGTTCAGGTGTCCACCCTGTAGGGGGCACTTCAGTCAAGAAGGGTTTATCAGTGATTCCATTAATATCATTGCAACTTGCAACTACATGTGTGTATGAAGAAACACCTAAATTCTCATCCATGGTGAATCTATTTGTACCAGCTTAAAAGTTTCATATTAACATGATTAAGTCAACTCAGGTCTGGTTGATGACAAAATGCCACCCCTGAATTGACATGTAGAGGAAAATCTACAATTTTTGAAGTTGGTCAGCGTTTAAACTTGCACTGGCTTGTAAGTTAAAGCCCCCGTTCAGCAATACTATTGTAACCAGAATATTTAATTCCAGGTCTCAAAATACACAGGTACGCGAAGATATATTCCTTGAGAGACACTTTTACCTTTGCCGATCTTTACTGGGATTTAAGTTTGGGTTATTACTGGTGGGACAGGAGGGATAGAATGGTGTGGGGCAGGGCATAGGGGCGGAGGCTTTGCAGTCAACTCAGGGGAATTGAAATATAAATTGTAAAATTAACAAAATCAAACAAAGGTCAAAAATCTGCAAAGAAAAATTTGCACCTGGCACAAGGTTTACATGTATACATATCTTCAGAATTTTATCCAGTTCCTAAAAGACAGCAATGGCTTTTTGAGAGTATGTGCAGTTTTGTAATATATTCTTCACAGAAACTGTCACAGTAAACCAGCCCATGTTGCTTTTTGTAGAACTACTGGTAGAGTACTATAGATCTATATTCAAGCAGGGCACAGCACATCACCAGACCACCCTAGCGTAACTTCCTGGACCATTAGACTTTTTAAATTTCACTTGCATGTGGAGGAAAAATTGTGATTTGCAGTCTCTGAAGCACTTCAGGCTGAAGCTAAGTAAATAAAGAGATGACACAGTACAATGTGGTTACAGACAACAGTCATAAGTGTGTGTGGGGGGGGGGGGGTAAATTTGTCATTATTTGAGTGCCTTTTTGTGTGAATGTTTTTCTGCAGCTGGCAAGCAAGAGTCCCACAAAGATAGCGGCCACACATACAACCCCCGTGAAGCACTATGTGGATGACCTCACATTCACCCTGACACCAACAGGGAATGGCTGCCAAGTGCATGTAAGTACTCAACTTTGCAAAGAATTCTAACATGTATGATGCAATGGAAGTGAACTCTGTATACAATAGTATCTTCCTCTGTACACCAGAGCATCAATTATACATAACAATGGAAGTATACTCTGTATACAATAGTATCTTCCTCTGTACACCAGAGCATCAATTATACATAACAATGGAAGTATACTCTGTATACAATAGTATCTTCCTCTGTACACCAGAGCATCAATTATACATAACAATGGAAGTATACTCTGTATACAATAGCACCTTTCCTCTGTACACCATAGCGTCAACAGTGCATAATGATAGGAGTACAATCTGTGTGCAGGTATTTACCTACATACACAAGGGCATCGATCAACAATACAATACAATGTAGGAAAGCAATCTTTCAAGTAGCTTCAATCTACAGTGCAGCATAATGTAAGTATGCATCTATACAATACACAGCTGGCAACTGCTGCTAGTATATTTATACAATGTAAGAACACGGCTGTGTACTATTTAGTGACTACATTACAGTACAATCTAAGTATGCAACACTTCACAGCATAGGTTTTGTCCAAACCTGAGGTGCAAAGCTACATTTTGCACTTGAACGTTGTCGTTTGCTGGAGCAACATTATGATATGTTAAGTCTCATGCATTGTTGTAACATGTATCTTGATGTAACACACGGCACGTCACCAAACTCCATGATGTTAGTAATGTGTATGTTACGATGCCCTGGTGTATATGAGTGTAGCATGAGCCACTGACTGATTCAGACACCCTTTAAAATTTGTGAAAATGAGTGAACCACTATTGGATTGATGTATTTTTACTTATATCTGTGAGGTAAAGAGCTGTGAATTTCTGTTGCAAGTTTGGTGTTTGGACTTTTTGAATCGTTTTCAAGACATTTGATGGAAGGGGTCTGGAAATATCACTGGACAGTTCAGTACCTTCTGATGCTTTCTTAGGTCAAACTTAAGGCTGCTGCATGCCATCTGTTGGCCATTGCGTGAATCTGATTCGTTTACAGAGAAACCTATGATGACACTATAATGTTGCAAGCTAACTGAGCGTCACTGTCATGAGGATTCACTCGTTTTGATAATTCATTTAGTGTTTAAGTACAGTTACCATGCTCAGGCTGGGGACTTTGGTAATGAGGTTCCAGGGTATTAACTCTCTCAGTGGCAGATTTTGCACTGAGTCAACAGCTTTCCTTAGCGCCCTTTTGGGCGCATTGCACCCAAAGCATGCCCCAGGAAAAGCTGTTGACCTGGATGGTTATACTCAAATTAACTACAGGCATGCTGGTGCTTGAATGAAAGGTCATTTTGCAAGGAACATGAATCAACCACCCTCACCATACTTAAGAGCAGTTTGTTTTATGTGGTTGGACTTTTGTTGCAGTTAGCATTGAGAGAGTTAACTCATTCCATACTTTGGTCACAGGTTCTGGCACTGGCTTAAGACTATAGACATGCTGGTACTTGAATGAAAGTTCTTTTCATGAAGAATTATGTCTCCCCGTGCAACGGGGGGGACACATTGTTTTTGCGTCCGTTTTTTCTTGTTGTTCTTCAACATATTGTGTGCGTTGCGGACGCGATAACTTGAGCAAGATTTGACTTGGGAAGTTGAAATTTGTGTGAATTTGTTCCTATATAAAACCTTGTTGGGATTGCAGATTGGTGACCTTGACTTATTTTTCAAGGTCACATGGGCATGTCATGTAAAATTGACTCAGACGCAAATAACTCTGCAAGGATTTGACTTAAAAGGTTGAAATTTTGCATGATTATGTACCATAATATGAACTAGGTTGGGATTGCAGATGGGTGACCTTGACATATTTTCAAGGTCACATGGCCACTTTTAAAAATCATTGCAGATGCACTCGGGAAAGATTTAACTTAAAGAGGTTGATATTTTGTGTGATTATGTTTCTGTGTAAAATTTTTGTAAGACTTTGCTTGTAACTGCAGATGTATGACCTTGACCTATTTCTCAAGGTCACGTGGGCACGTCATGTAAAATTGACACGGAAGCAATAACTCTGCAAGGATTTGACTTACAAGGTTGAAATTTTGCATGATTGTGTACCATAGTATGAACTAGGTTGGGATTGTAGATGGGTGACCGTGACCTATTTTCAAGGTCACATGGCCACTTTTAAAAATCATTGCAGATGCACTCGAGAAAGATTTAACTTAAAGAAGTTGATATTTCGTGTGATTATGTTTCTATGTAAAATTTTTGTAAGATGTTGCTAGTAACTGGAGATGTATGACCTTGACCTATTTCTGAAGGTCACGTGGGCATGTCATGTAAAATTGACTCGGAAGCAATAACTCCGCAAGGATTTGACTTAAGAGGTTGAAATTTTGCATGATTATGTACCATAATATGAACTAGGTTGGGATTGCAGATGGGTGACCTTGACTTATTTTTCAAGGTCACATGGGCATGTCATGTCAAATTGACATGGACGCAATAAGTCGGCAATGATTTGACTTACGAGGTTGAAATTTTGCATGATTATGTACCATAATATGAACTAGGTTGGGATTGTAGATGGGTGACCGTGACCTATTTTCAAGGTCTCGTGGCCACTTTTTAAAAATCATTGCAGATGCACTCATTACAGATTTGACTTAAAGAAGTTGATATTTTGTGTGATTATGTTTCTATGTAACACTTTTGTAAGACCTTGCTTGTAACTGCAGATGTATGACCTTGACCTATTTTTCAAAAATCAACATTTTGAAATGTCAATAAAGGGTGTACCTTCACCATATCTGTAGATCATTGGAATCGATATGCCTATTTATAAAAATAAGGGTGACAATAGTAAGGGCGCACGGGGAGACATTTGATTTTCTGTGGGAAAATCAGTCTGTTCTAGTATAAATATGCAATTGTCTTAAATCTAGGTAAATATATGGAAAAATCAGGGACTGGTATGGAATGAGTTAAGAAAAACCATTAAAACTCTAATCTCTAAAAATTGAAAACTCCAATACTTGTGCGACAATGTGACTAGCTACAAGGTACATTTATGTCTATACAGGGTACATTTATGTCTATGTTTACAGGGTCATTCAACTTCTGAGACCTGGTATGCTGTCTTGGACTATGGCACCAACTATTGTAATTTAGAGAACCTCATCACAGGTAAGTTTTGAATCAATACATATAAAGAGAGATGCATTTTTAGTAATTATGTAACGTTTGTTAACTTGAGGGGCCAGTACACTTTGTGACTTTCATGTAGAAATATGCCGTTATTTCATTTGTTTTTTATGCAAGACTATCAGACGCATAATTTCTGAAAGAAAACGTTTGTCTAAATTTAAATTTACTATTGAATTTCAGATTTAACCATTACAATTATTTCAGTTTAATTCTAATCAAAAATTTGCAAAATTTTCATAAGATAAAAGATAACATGTTAAAAAATTAACATTCAAGTTAGCTTGTAATATGAAATTGAAGCTGGCACCTGTGTCTAAAATACCATATCAGATTTTTTTTTAAAAGGGCTTAGGTAATATTTTGTAGATCATTAAAAATTTTGAATAAATTTTAAAAACTTTTAGAGTTTGAACTAAACACTTTATGAAAAATTTGAGATTATATTGACCAATTAGAGTGCAGGCAAACTGTGGTTTTCCCTTTCACCAATGAAATTGTACTTCCAGGTTTGGGGAAGCCCTGTTTCCACCAATCACAAAAGTTTTGGCTTTCACTTGTGTAGCAGTAAAGTACTTTTAGTTAGGTTAGAACCTGTTAGGATTTAGTTTTAAGGCTTGGGAGTAAGACTTCCAGCTTTTTGGCTTACTTCCAGGTTGACTTCCAGGTTGGAAGTTGTACTGAATTACCCTTTTACTACAAATCTGCCCGTAGTAGTATTTTTGGTACAATGTATCAACTTTTTGCTTTGAAAGTGGATTTTCTACTTTACTTTTGATCATACACTGGCTGTCATGTGTTTGCTCTGGGACAGAATGGAGAATAACTCCACTTCAATGTCCAGGCCCTTGTTTTCCCACCAACTGATGGCCTAGTGACCAGCTGGTGGATTTCCGTTTCCCTGTTTCCTATTTGCGTTATCTCTCTTTCTTTCAGGGCAGTCTCTAGCAAAATGTGCAGGCTGCTGGCAATAAAAGCAAACAATGCTATCATCAGCTGTTTTGTTTTTCTGCCTTTTCTTTTCTGAAGTCTGCTTTTCTAAAGCCTGCAACACTCTACACAGCAAATTTTCTAATTTATCAAATCTGTCACTCTCAGACTTTGGCTTTTCCTGTACATCAATTTCTCTGACTTGTTTCTTTTTCCTACTGGGATCTGCTTCTAGCAAAGCTTCATATCTTAACATTACACACACTGCTTCATCGAGAGTTTTGCAGCCCTGATCTACACACCTCACTCTCAAATCAAAATCTACAGCTCTCAAAAGGGCATCGAGCGCCAGTGATTCCTGGGCAGGTCTATCCAAAGTGGGGTATGCTTTTCTTACCAAACCCCATATATCATCCCGTAACAAAGGAATGCTTTCACTGGGTTTCCTTACCCTACCTGTCAAACAGGCTTTGTGTATTTCTGTTGCCTGTTTACCCCCATAGCGTGTGGACAGCAGATCTACCAAACGTGCATAATTTTTACGATCTTCCGCAGGTATGCCACAGTAAAATATCTGAGCTGAATCGGTCAGACAATAACCTAACAGTCTACTGCATGAAATTTCGTCATGGCCGCATAAAGCGGTCCAATCTTGAAATTGACACCAAAATGCCTCCCAATCACCTTTCCCGTCGAAACGGGGAGGTTTGAGATGCAATTTCGGAAGTGCATTTGTACCCCGCGTTACCGGCACTGCACGTTCCTAATCAGGGCTCTCTGTCTTCCGTTCAGTATTATCATCCGGACTTTCATTTACCCTTTGTCTTCCCAAAACTGCATTTATTTCACGTACTAACTTCAAAACATCATCGTTTGCATCGTTTTCCTGCACAACACCACCTCGGCATGCATCTCCGCTACCGCCATTATTGTTTACACTACTTTCCGGTGTCACAGAAATAACGTTGCCTTCACCGGGCGGAACTGAGGGGTTTCCCTGTACTGTTTCGAGATCCCCGCCTACCCGAAACGAAATGTCATCGTCTACACGGACGTGTTTTGCCATGACCACAACTTTTCTGATTGAAAAAAAAAAAAAAAAAAAATCTATCTAATAATCAACTCGGGAATACTATCAAGGTTCCAAACTAAAATTATCCCTAAACCGCTGCCACCAATTTATGTGACGTGCCAGGGGTGCCCAAAAACAGACGAACTAGCCGGTTCAGTCCAATTGGTAGCGTGAAACTTAGCGGCAATTCTCTCTGCATTCAGCTCAGCTTCCAGGTTCTGGTTAGTTTGGAAGGCAACTCCCGGGCACGCACATTTATAAAACAATGGAAACAAAATAATAATCCTTAAACTATGGAAATGGACTCCATACGATTTTCACACGCACTTGCTCTCAGATATTGGGGGGGCATTGGGAGTCAGACCAGGGGCAACATTCAGCCAAGTCCCGGACTTTCCGCACTCACGCCAAGACCAGAAGATTTAGAAGTACTATTTAACAATTTAATTATTGAAACACATTTACAATAGGGATGCACCACACAACTCACGGACACTACAAGTAATACATTGACTACACAGATCTGAACCTACAATTTCTACATAGGCCTATTTACATTTTAACCACACTCCACAGACACAGCCTCGCCTGCCAAGACTACACACTAAACCTACGCTACACTACACCTACACGGCACAATAACAACACAATATTTACAGCGCTAGCTAGCTACATAATTATAAGACACTACAATTACATCACATTACATTATATTTACAACTATTTACAGTTACAATACAAAACCCTAAAAAGAAACCCTGACTTTACTGATGCCCGGTCAATTCACAAGGTCCAGGGCGTCTTTCGAGAGACTTGGAATTGGGCTTACCATGGGCATACGGTACTGCTAGCCACTGCTTGGCCCTGCCCAGGCTCCACTTTCTGTTCCATCATCTCACGCTTGCCACAGCACACAGCCACAAGACTGCTCTCGTCTGCTACCAAACACCAACTCCCCAGAAGATTTTCCCTCTCGATATTATATTTTTGAAAACACGTGCCAAAACTTTTCTGATTGGTGGAAGCAGGGCTTCCCCAAACCTGGAAGTACAATTTCATTGGTCGAAGGGAAAACCACAGTTTTCCTACACTCTAATTGGTCAATATAATTGCACTCTATGACACGGTATCACCGTGTTAACAAGCAACGCTCTGAGCACGTGGCATGTAGATTTCAAAGCAAAAAGTTGATACATTGTACCAAAAATACTACTACGGGCAGATTTGTAGTAAAAAGGTAATTCAGTACAACTTCCAACCTGGAAGTCAACCTGGAAGTAAGCCAAAAAGCTGGAAGTCTTACTCCCAAGCCTTAAAACTAAATCCTAACAGGTTCTAACCTAACTAAAAGTACTTTACTGCTACACAAGTGAAAGCCAAAACTTTTGTGATTGGTGGAAACAGGGCTTCCCCAAACCTGGAAGTACAATTTCATTGGTGAAAGGGAAAACCACAGTTTTCCTACACTCTAATTGGTCAATATAATTGCACTCTATGACACGGTATCACCGTGTTAACAAGCAACGCTCTGAGCACGTGGCATGTAGATTTCAAAGCAAAAAGTTGATACATTGTACCAAAAATACTACTACGGGCAGATTTGTAGTAAAAAGGTAATTCAGTACAACTTCCAACCTGGAAGTCAACCTGGAAGTAAGCCAAAAAGCTGGAAGTCTTACTCCCAAGCCTTAAAACTAAATCCTAACAGGTTCTAACCTAACTAAAAGTACTTTACTGCTACACAAGTGAAAGCCAAAACTTTTGTGATTGGTGGAAACAGGGCTTCCCCAAACCTGGAAGTACAATTTCATTGGTGAAAGGGAAAACCACAGTTTGCCTGCACTCTAATTGGTCAATATAATTGCACTCTATGACACGGTATCACCGTGTTAACAAGCAACGCTCTGAGCACTTGGCATGTAGATTTCAAAGCAAAAAGTTGATACATTGTACCAAAAATACTACTACGGGCAGATTTGAAGTAAAAGGGTAATTCAGTACAACTTCCAACCTGGAAGTCAACCTGGAAGTAAGCCAAAAAGCTGGAAGTCTTACTCCCAAGCCTTAAAACTAAATCCTAACAGGTTCTAACCTAACTGAAAGTACTTTACTGCTACACAAGTGAAAGTTAACAGGGAATTACAATACCAAAACAGGTTCCCTGCAGAAATAAAAGTAAAACTCAGTTGTACAATGCCCATAATATGTAAATAAAAAAAAAATAAAACAGTACACCATGAGCTGATTGTAGAAAAATTAACAAGTCATGAATAGCAAGGTCCCTGGCCCTCACACTATTTTTCTCTCACTCAGGATTGTTGGTGGTGTGGAAAATCACTTGTGACCTGTGGTCACTGGTGATTTTCCCCACTAACAGTGATCCTCATGAGAGAAAAATAATTTTCATTATGTTATCAGGTCCAGCATGCAATAGAATTAAACTGAAAGAATCAGTGTGAAGGTGATCATTGAGCCAGAAATAGTGGCTGGGTGAGTTGTTGAAGGAGACTTTTTTGCATTGTTAATCCTCATGGTGCAGCCTGCAGAGGTATCCACCTGTCAGGCCACATTTTGCCCGCAGATCGGTCTCCTCCTGTCTGACCACTCGTTGCAAGGTCTATCAGGTATTTGCGGTGGTTTGGCAACATGGCACCATGTGGGCCAACACTGCCTCATACTGTTCTTGACTGGACAATCTGTGGAATGACTTGATATTGCACAGTGTGCTACCTTCAGACTCCTTAACAGTGGGCGCTGCAGCCTTTCCCTGGGGCAGGGCAATTTAATCTAACAATGGCACTTGTTAGCATGGATCAGGACCTCATAAGGGCACCTCAAAGGGAACTTCCTAGAAAAAGGGTACACTTTTGAAGCAAAACTCAACAAATTCTTAACACTTGTATCCAAATTAACATGAATATGCAGCTTTTTACACATCTGTTGAGTTCAATTTATATTTTATGTCCTCAAAGCTGAGGGCATATGTTCCAGTTCATCAAGGCATGATACATATATCAGCAAAAATAAAAAAAAGAATGGGAGCTGAAGAAAAAAGGCAAGAATCAAAGAAAACTGGAAGGGTGCAAAAGAAAAAGGCAGTAAATCTTTCTCTCATTTTGAGCTGCAGAGAACACTGGTCTATGAGGATTGCTGTCACAAAAAGTTCCTGATGCTGTGGTCTGCACACAAATTCTTTTGGTTTAGTTCTTTCTTGCAAGCAATTAAAGGGTTCACCCCATAGGGGTGTAGGCTCATCATTAAGGAAATTTTAGAACACAGGTGCATGTGGTGCTGTGTGCTTACATCTTTAAGCTTGACAGTTACCTATACATGTATTTATACTGTAGTTCTAGAAATTTTCGCGCATGTTTAACCCTTTCCCCCTCAAACCGGCAGAAACCGGCTGGTGGTCAAATGTCGTCTGCTTCAGTGTTTTCAACTAATTTCAACAGTAATGACAAAGAATTTTGACTGAGAATTGTAGATGAACCCTATCAAGATCACATGCCCCAGGTCAACAACTTTCCTTGGCATGAGTTGGGCACTTAGTGCCCAACTCATGCCAAGGAAAGTTGTTGACTCAAGTGTCAATTCAAGAGGGAAAGGTTTAATTTCGCACAAACTCTATTTTTCTTAAATTACAGAATTTGCGCACATTTTAATTTCACGCAATCCAATGTAGTGAAATACAATGCAACTTATTTTTGTGCATTTTAATTTCGCTCTTTGGATGGTAGTGTGACAAGTGTGAAATTAAAACGAGCGCAAACATTTCTAGAACTACCGTACATGTATACATCCTCAGCATGTTATCAGATATATTGTTGTCTTTCTTAAAGTCTTAATTGCTTTTCCAGGGTCAGGTCTAGACAAGACACCAGGTTACAAGGAGGTGACTTCTGACAGTGTATGCACTCAATATAGCAGTCACAATTGCACAAAGTACTAACTGCTGAGCAAAAGGCCTTCCACACATCCGCCTCATGCCCCTGGTGGCAATATGCTGCACTACTCATCCAGAGCTCAAGGGCCTTTTCCTGAAATGGGTGTTAATATTTCGAAATGGCATATATACAAGCCTTAGGAAGGAATGTCTCCCTAATTGTGCATAAAAAAAAACCCTTCTATTTGGTGATTTTCATGGTATATGCAAATGAACTTGAATATATTTTTTATACATTTTAAGATTATTTTTTAATTGTCTGGTAAAAAGTTGTCTATCATGTGTGAAAATTTGTTGTGCTGATACAATGACAAAGAAACAATTGAAAATTAACATGGTTGTCAGTGGATTATGTTAATCTTTTAGTTCAAATATGCTATATGTTAACCCTTGAATTCAAGTGACAGACCATGGAGACCTACACATACAACAAACTCACCACTTCATCCGGAAATATTTCTGGTTGTAGCTCAAATTATTGTCAGTGTAAATCTCTTAAGCACAGAATATATATATATATATATATATATATATATATATATATATATATATATATATATATATATATATATATATATATATATATATATATATATATATATATATATATATATATATATATATATATATATATATATATATATATATATATATATATATATATATACACATACACACATACGTATATATATACATACATACATATATACATATATATGTATATATACATGTACATATATATACATACATATATATATATATATATATATATATATATATATATATATATATATATATATATATATATATATATATATATATATATATATATATATATATATTATAAATGTATATCGATAGAAGGTAAGATGTTACATGAATTGAATATGTTTGTTTTATCATGAATGCCAAAACATTGCCTAGTTTAAAACTCTGGCCATCAATGGCAGGAAAATGTGACAGTCAAAAATAATTGGCAATATGTATATATATATTAAGAGGTAAGTAAATTTCATGGTTCCTAAAATACTCTTCTAAGGTGTTGACAAATTGTAAATACATGTACATTGTCAGGACTTCTATCAGCTGTGTGAATATACCGCATTATTATGCTTTGAAGCAAATAGGTGAGGTCAAGATCAATTGGTTCATGTGGGTTCTCAGTAGATGGCTCTGTAAGCAGGTGGACTAGGTATGTGTATTTCCATTAGGTTCCATTGTAATTTGCACCTATGTAACTTTAAAATTGCTCTACCTAGAAGCACCAAATTTCTTGTGGTAAATAGTTGTATATATAGTTAAAACACTCCTGTCAATTTATAAACTTTTGCAGCAAAACTAACATTGAATGTTACATTAACATAGAATCTTATGGGAATACAGAGATTCAGATTCTCTCTTTATTCTTGACCAATCAGTACACAAGTAAAAATGTACACAATTATTATTCTAAGTTTGACTGACATGTTTATCTGTGGTACATTTTGACAAGTGAAGCAGTTTGCTGCAGTGCAGATACTTTGATAAGTCATTTAAAATATAATTTTCATGTACCTAATGAAATCAAGGAGACAATGTGCGTCTATTTTTTCTACAATGTTTACATTTGTATTGTTTATAACTAGGGGAATGTGGTATCTCAAGCTATGCTGTGCAAATGTCCTAATTACTTCATTAATAAGAAGCCCTTTACAATGCCTTGTGTTCTGGTTGTGTGTTACAGTGCATGGAACAAAAGGCAAAGATAGGAGTTGTTTAGGAAGATTATTGGGGACAAACATATATATACACACCTCTAGCCTGCAGAAATTTTGTGTGTTGAGTGGTGTATTCAGCCAAATATACAAATGTACATAAACAGCTAACTGCGACCTCTCCTATTGCAAAGATGTTTAGCTGTGAATTTCTGTTTCTTTCATTACCTTAAAAGTGGTGTAAAACTCTGGTACATTCTTTTTTTTTTTTCCCCCCAATATTCAAACTTTGACCACGGGATTGGGCTGCTCCTATATTTTATATTTTGCTTTTAAAAAGAAAGAACAAATACATGGATGGAAGAGCAAGATTGAAGTAGACCTTTGTAAATTTGGATGAAAATAATAAATGAAAAGTGTTCTTAAGATTGCTATTTTCAAGAGTTTTTAAGTGTCTTGTTTAAAAATGGCTGCATATTTGACATTTTTTCTGTAGGAAAGCTCACTGCATACCTGCAACATTTGATATTTACCAGACACTGACAAAAGTGCAATGTATGTTTGTTACCATGTGTAAAAATAAACCAAGTACATTTGTATTATAATTTTATTGCCCTCAGCACAAAAAGTGCTGGAGGGTATTGTTGTCCACTGCGTTGTCTGTTTGGCCATCCGTCCGTCTTGGCGATGTTACCATGATATCTCCAAAAATATGCAGCGTAGCAGTGCCAATTTTTTATCACAGAAGAACCTTATGATGGACAAGGTTCCTATTGAAAATCAGCTTCCTCTGATTATTTTCAAACTTTTTATGAAACTTTCAATGTATTTATTTGAAGGACGTCTGAGTGGCGTCAACCCTGACAATTTTACCACGATATCTAAAAATCATTGATTGCAGCTTTACCAATTTTTTGTCAGAGATGCATCTTATGATGGACCAAATTCCTATTTAAAACAACCTTTCTCTTTGTATTTATAAACTTTAATGAAACTTAAAAGTATTTATATGAAAGCCATCTAAGTGGTGCACAAGGGGATGATTTTCCCATAATATCTTGGCAAGGATTCACTGCAGCTTTACCAAAATTTTATCAGAGATGCACATTATAGTGGACTACATTCCTATTGAATACCAGTTTCCTTTTATCATTTTCAAACTTATGACACTTTCAAAGTATTTATTTGAAGGCCGTCTGAGTGTCGCACAGTACAATGGTCTCTATCACCAGGACTTGCCCGAACAACACATCCAAAGTTCCTCTTTCATTTCATAGACAACAAGATGGAAATTGTATGTAAAGTGTTCTGCTGCCAAGTCTCAAAAAAAAAAAAAAAAAAAATGCAGAATTAGGGAAAACATGGGACATGGGCCTAATGCTATGCTGGCACTGTGCCTATATCGAACTGTTCATTTCAAAGTTGCAAGTCCTCACGTGGCTTCTGAACATATGAAGCTTGTGTACATTTAGTGTATAAAAAGTCCACCAGATGGCATTTTGCTCTGCATGTGATCTAAGCTTATTTTTGCAATTCCTGTGATAGATATTGTTGTACGTGCCAAGACAACAATGAATGAGTCCTTAACTTTATGTCATCAGTGACCTTGGGACAGAAGATCAAGGTAAAAAATAGGTCAAGGTGATTGATATATCAAATTCTAGCTTTGGACATAGTCTATATATCCTATAAATTTGGCAAGTCTTCTCCAATTACTTTTCAAGATACGGAATATTGTATCTGAAAACACATTTTGGCTCATATTTTCCATCAAACTATCGGTAGCACCACTAGTACCATTAGCAACTTAGACTACGACCCCCCCCCCCCCCATCCTACCGAATTTAGTGAAGGTATGCCAAAAATTGAAGATGTTTACAAGTTTTTTGCATTTTGACCCCTACATTGCATAATGTTGTGGCTAGTGCCACCAATATCAAAACAAACCAAGATTATTATGCACCCGATGAGTCCTGAAGGAAAATTGGGCTAACTTGAAAACTGTGGACGGTATCGCGGTCACAAGATTTTCACATTTTGACCAGTAGATTACAGGTGGAGCAACCAACATTGATTTCGACGAAGATTTTTTTAAACACTTTAGAACTCCTGAATGTTACATGGGCTCATCTTAAAAATTGTTGGATATAGAGCATTCACAAGATGACCCCTGTATTCAAACTGGCCATATGAACTTGACCTTCAACTAGTATTAAAAAATTGTTAGCGTTCAAAATATATGCCCCACATCCAGCTTTCCATATAGAGTGTGTTTGTTCAAATTGGGTGATAACTTTTCAAGTTCTTGATAAAACACATAAACTTGGACAAGTGCCAAGCTCCATAATCATTGGGTCACAGTGACCAAAAAAGTAGGTCACCAAGTATAGTTTTATGTATTGTGTAATCCAAGTGCAATTTTGATCTGGAGGCTCAATTCTCTTTGCCATTGATGTCCAAGCTACACCCTGCCATTACAAAATCACCTTACAAACTTTACAGACATGGTGACCACAAAAATAGGTCAAGGTCACTGATATTATATACAATTCTAGCTTTGGACATTGTTTACATATCCTATAAATTTGGGAAGTCTAATCCAATTACTTTTCACACTGTGGAATTTTGTATCTTAAAAACACAGTTTGGCTCATAATTTCCGTCAAATTATAGGTGGCACCACTGGTGTCACTATTAGCTTAGACTTCAACCTCCCCCACAATCCCACTAAATTTTGTGAAGATTCAGCAAAAATTAAAGATGCTAGGGTGTTCAGAAGATTTTCACATTTTGACCCCTGTATTACATAATATTGTGGGTGGTGCCACCAATATTGAAAGGATGTATGAAAATCTAGATTCCTTTAGATATTAGTGGTGCCACCTACAATATTATGCAATATAGGAGTCAAAATATGAAAATCCTGTGAACACTCTAGCATTTTTCATTTTTGGCACATCTTCACCAAATTTGGTGGGATTGTGGGGGAGGTCAAGATCTAAGTTGCTAATTATAGTAGTGGTGCCACCTATAATTTGACGGAAGTTATAAGCCAAATTGTGTTTCAAGATAAAAAAAAATCCATATCTTGAAAAGTAATTGGAGTAGACTTGCCAAATTCATAGAATATATATACATGGTCCAAAGCTAGAAGTTTATCTAATATCAGTGACCTTGACCTATTTTGTGAGGTCACCATCCATGTTAAGTTGAAAGAGGTGATTTTGTAATGGCAGGGTGTAGCTTGGACATCAATGGCAATGTCAGCACAGCACCAGGCCTATGGGCCTCTTGTATTACATAATCTGGGAGACCTTGATCTTCTGTCCCAAGGTCATTGAGGACATAAAGTTAAGGACTCGTTGGTTGTTTTGGCACATGCAACAATATCCATCACAGGAATAGCACAAATAAGCTTTGATTATACGTGGAGCGAAGTGCCATCTGGTGGAATGTGTATACATTAAATATACATAAGCCACTTGAGGACTCCCAACTTTGAAATGAATAGGTGCAATATAGCCATGGTGCGGGCAGAGCATTAGGCCAATGGGCTTGTTGTTTCAGATGCTATTTGCTGGACAGATAGGACTAGACAACCTCAAATCATAACACCTCCTCCTAAAGGTAAAAGACAAAAATCCCAATGCACAATTTCTCTATTGAACTCAATTTTGTAAAAACTGGACAGAAATCTTTCAAATAAGCAGGAAAAATACACTTTCAGAGATGCAAGTTCTAACAGAAGAAATACAGAACTTTCACATCCAATGTACAGTAAAAAGTATACATAACTCGCACATAACTACCTCCATTGAACCATTCTTTTATAGGAATGGGGATTTGGTCGAGTGGATATGTGCGTTTCCCATTTCAGCTAGGCGACTGGTGCCAAAGGTTGCAGGTTCGAGTCCCGCTCGTTCCGAACATGAAATATAAGCAAAAAGCTCCTGTCTGCGAGCTGTCTTTAGAACTTAATTCAAATTACACGAGTTTTTTTTTTTTAATTACAAGGCAGGAAGTTTTTTGGTGACTAGGTCGTGACCTAAGAAAAGTGGGTCTTGGACACTTGCCAAATATCAGCTGCCCAAATTCACCTGGAGTTAGTGTGTCACCTTAAAGTATTTCAAGGTCATCCATATTGTGCAAGATCAAACTTCCACATTAGTAGAACTTTAATATCATAAGCCTTATTCTTTATCGAGATATTGTCTCTACTAAAAGTGGTTAACGACCTTGAAAAAATAGATCAAGATTACTTGCAATTTTACAAGATTGACCATTGGTCTTACAAATATTGTGATATTTGGTATTACTAGCCTTATTCTTTCTCAAAACATTGAATTTAATGTGTTTTCAAAACATTTTGGTCGATATCTTCTTTAATAATGTTGGTTGCATCACCATATTTGTACATGTTTTAGTCTTTCCCAGTAGCATTCCAATGAAGTTTTGTGAAGATTCTTCAAAAAAGCATTCTCATCATTTTCACATTTTGGTCTATATATTACATAATACTATAGGTGGCACCACCAATATACAACTCAACCTACATTTCTGTTTCCCATTAGAAGTCCTGAAATTTGAATTGAATTTAACTTGAAAACTGTGAACTGTATCGCATTCACAAAAAAAAATGCACATGGACAGTGAGGGACGAATGGACAGATAATGGATTGTGTAAGCTTTGCAACCCAGCTCAGAAGAGCAAAAACACACTCAATTTCATCGATATTTTTACAACAATGATTTTTAATATCTGATTTATAATCATCGATACATTGTAACACTGTACAGTTGAATAATGAAAAGTACACACACATACTTGCATCATTATCAAATCCTTGTTTCCGAAACAACATATCAAAATGAATTTATTTGATGAATATACATTCTCCTACAAAATTAAACCCTATTTCAAAATAACTTTCTCTTCCATTTCTCGGTTGTATCATTGACATCCCTCTCAACTTTGGATGTACTCCCTAAAATATACCCTCATTCCATGGTCAGTGCCAACTTGATTACTATATATTAGCATGATCTGTTTGTCACGCATCTCGGGATTTATTGTGATTTCGATTACTTTACCTGTGACTTAATATTTCCTTTTGGTCTTTTGAACTTTTGACTTAGATATAATGGTTGAACTACTTTGGGATCATATACAAAAATAACAGATTTCCCATACATAATTTCAACAAAGTTGTTAAATAACAACTTTTTGTTGACTGTGACCAAGAGGGCTATCTTGATGAGACAGACTGAGCCACAGTTGTCATGTACAGAGGCCATCAGAGGCTACAATCAGGGATAAGGTAGAGAGGCCACCACAAACACACCCAAAGATAGAGGTTTGCCACGAGTTAGCAGGTTCCAGCGCGATGCCAGGCTTTGCCGAGCAGAATGCACCCGAATCTACCAATGAGCGGCAAACCCTTATCCTTGACCCATCCGTCATGGATTTTCTCCTCCCAGGCCCATCCATACCTGCAAAGATGAACACTTTCACGGCTCGTAAACACGTAAATGGACAGCACATACTCAACTTGGCTGCCATTTTCTGTGTCCACTTCACTTTGTACAGTTACTTTGCTCCCTACATGTACCTCTGCATGTCCGACTACACAACACTATTGTTGGGCTGTGAAATTACTCTTGAACAATTAAAAATTAAATTTATGGAAGGCTGAATGCCAGGCTGCATAGAACTGTTTGACGTGTAAATACCACCTCACACCAATGGTGCCATGCAATCATGATATGTAGCTAGCAGAGCAAGTATCTGATGTAAATTGGTCACAGACAATGGCAGCCATGTCGAACTTGTGCTGTCGGTTAATCTGATTTTTGAGCTACAAAGTATTCAGCTTCTAGGTGCCCCCACGAGAAAAAGAAAAAAAAATCACAGAGGACATTAATGACCAGGGTTTTCCACTCCTTGGCAGATTTGGACATACGTTCTGTGAGACTTGTAAACCTGTATCCTTGATGGTGCCCTCTGTGCATTCTCTGGATGTTCAACATACATTACAGTAGTGGTCCCATTATGTTACATTGACAATGTCACCTGAAAGGATATTATTCAAGGAAAAGAAAACAGCTGTGTTGATGTTGAATATGATTGAAATAAACCTTTTTTTTTTTTTTTTCAGTAAAGCAACTTACAAAGGTGATCACTTCCGTGTAGACAGAAAGGATGATGTAGAAACAAAAGTCCCACATCCAAAGACACCGTTCCAAATTTGTTGCAAAATTCCATACATGTAAGTCTAAAGTTTATTTTGCCCTTGCATATTAAACTTAAGTATTACTGTTCATTTACTTGAGAACAATGACTTTTGTACACAGTCGCTGTGTATGGACTAGATAAAAAAGATTATTTCCAGTTAATTTTGACATGCTGGTTGTTATGTTGACCCAGCATTTTGGCACTGATCAACTCCCTCCCCCCCACTGGGCTGGTAAAGGTCTCGCTTACAGGTGCTTGGAACAACTGGCAGGTCATGCTCCAGCAACTGGACAGGCAGCTGAAGCATGCACTGTGATACAATGAAAAAAAAAAAAAAGCACAGACTTGAGACCAGACATGTCAGTAATTAAACAAGTTCTTTTCATGATGAATTTGGAATTCCTGTAATAATTCCACCTGAAATGACAGGAACAGAAGTCACTGTTACGGAATACATAATGGAGAAAAAGCACAAGCACATGACTGTGGGAGACACAACAGTACTGGATGCTTTAATTATCTCTCCGGGATAATTCAAACAATCCTATCTTGCACCCTGTCATTTTCAGCACTTTAATGTGTTAAAAACAAAATCAAACAAAACAAATTATTAGCACAGAAAACAGACTTGAAGTTATTATGCTATAGCCATACCATTTACCAAAAGTAGTTTACTTTCCACCATGAAAACCCCACCCCAACTACTGTCTTTCTAACACTGTCTTTATGAATAAAAAATGCTCAGAATTTTAACATGTTTTCCAAGAATACCATATCACTTGCTTGATATGATTCTGGCACTCATTACTCCTTTTTATTTTCCAGTCCCATACCGTCCCTTCTCTGTAACATTCAGTTTGAGGCTATTTACAGGACATAATTACAGCAGTGTATACTATTATATAGACATATATATGCAGATGAGCAAATTACACAACATAAAATCAGGCAGTGATTCTTAATTAAGAAATGCTACTTCATCGAAGCTACATCATGATCACATCAATACAGTATATTTTACATTCTTTAAAAAAAATATGTATATTATTACATGTATATATATTTTTTTTTCTGTTGCCTCACGATTTAAGTCATAAAAAGTTATAGAGTACCTGTACAGGAAATCCCAACCCACATTTACAATGATCTTGCTCCCACCCACCCCATCCTACACACGATAATTAAAAAAAAAAAAAAAAAAAAAAAATTCTATCTGGTGCAATCAGCCTTGACGTGACAGCACAAAGCACATGAATTACGAAAAAAAAAGTCTCTGCTAAATCAGAACCAATGTCTTGTCCATCACATGTTCATAATTTCTAACAGAAATACCAAGAAGATGCTGGACAAAACAGTTCTGACACCTTTTTCCAATTTGCCCACAAGCAAACCATGTTGCAATGAACTGATAACCCATGACTGTGAAATAGTTCAGCAAACAATTTTGTATTGATCTATCTGAACACCAGGGACCCTCGTTACATGTCAAACTGCCCCGGTATAATACTTGGGCACTTCAAAAAATTATCCCAGATCCAAAACGGGATGTGCTTAACGAATGCAGAGGCAGACCTCCCAGTGAAGACTGCATATTATAGGTGGTTTACTAGGTTCTCAAATAACAAATGGAGGATTGAAAAGGCTTGTAAAAAAAAAATCAAAATTCAGACTATTACAAGTCAATCAACCAACAGATAGGTATGACACTGGAATCCAAGAGGACCAACTAACAAGGATGATCCAAAGAAAAAGTCATTTAGGCAACTAATGAGAGCAACTGAAGAATGAGCTGACAATGCTGGAGCAGACCTCCATCCTGGAGTATCAAGTTGTCAGCCATTCATTCTTGAAAATGGTGTGATCTGGACAGACTTCCTGTAAATACACTATTTTACAAAGTTATCTTTTTTTTTGAGCAAAAAAAAGATAAAGGTTTCCATAGGTAATATACACTATTTTCAACCTTTCGCACTTGGCGTGTTTCCATATTGTTTCTAACGGTAATAAATGTTTGACAGGATCCACCAGGAGGCCAGCACAGAGTAAAATAGAAAACAAAAATCATCTCATCACCAGTTCCGAGCAGGTCTTTTCTGACAGATTATTCAACATCTCAACAGATCCAAAGTCAAGGCCATACGTACAGTGGGGTTTTTTTTTTGGTTTTTTTGCTTTTCTGTAGGCATGCTGGTACTTGAATGAAGCTCTTTCTATGTAAAATTTGAATATGTAAGCCCATGTACTCCCATGTCAAGACACATGAAGTGGAAAATCCACCATTTGTGTGGAAGGACATAACATCAGTCAGCATGAAATCTAAACACATACATGCATGAGAGTACAATCATATCCACAGTCTTCAATGCTGCAGTGGCCGTGTAGAGCTTTGGACTGTATAGGGCACTTGGAAACTTGTTACAACCAAGAACAATTGCTCATGATACTGCATTTAGTCTATAACAGGTACACATGTTTACAATGATAATAAATATTGATAAAATGTGGATACTACGTGCATTGTGATACATATTATATAAATTAATGGCTAGTCTAAATATCATGTGTTCAGTACACTACAACAACAGTCAGCTCACAAGTCTGCTGTCAGGGGTTATAAGCAATAAGGTCTTCTTTTCTCCTCTCATTTTATTTTGTGCCATCCAGTATTATCTAAAACATGTTGGCAAAAGTTAAACTCAAACATCCATTTTCATTGAAGGACTAGATCGTTCAAAACAAACAGGGCATGAAACCTGAAGTCCTCAGATAAATGCAGATAGCCACACACTAAGGGCACCTTGGGTGTGGAAAAAATGGGTCACAGTAGTACTGGACACTCATATTATTACAAAATGTCACCAGCCAGATGATGTAGAAACTTTTAGCTTACTATGGAACACCCTTGGGGGCAAAGATTTGCATTGAAATGCTGACCCTATGGAGCCTCTTGGTGGCAAAATGTTGCACCAAAATGCTTTGAACCAATGAAGCCCCCTGGTGGCAAAATGTCGCACCAAAATGCTTTGACCCTATGGTGCCTCCTGGTGGCAAAATGGTACACAAAACGTTTTGAACCCATGGAGCCTTCTTGTGACACCATCTTGCATCCAAATGTTATATTAAGACTGTTGCACTTTCTGGGTCCAAAAGAATGCCCCCAAATTATATGCAATTCACAAGATATTCCTGGTCCCATGTGACATTGTAGGAAACCATTTACATTCTTTTGAGCAAGGTGTACCTTGAATTGAAAACATAGCTATAATCCCCATTGGCCAAGCTCAGCATTTCCTGACTGTGCAACCTCAAATTTTTGCCTGACATTTCATGTGGCAATTCAACTACCATACAATGATAAACATGTATCACGGATACCATTGTACTTGAACATATGTTAACTAGTGCTGGGCCGATTGTACAAATAATCGATCCATCATTTCTTTGGTCAGAAAGTCTTGATAATTGATTCATAAATAATCTTGTTGATTTCATAGAATAGATGCATTTTTCACCAAATACACTAATTGACTTCGTTATGACTTTTTCAGCGAGCTAGTTTTGTTTTGCATAAGTAAACCATCAAAGCTTCGTGTCTTTGTATGACATACAGCTAAAAATATGTTTTTGACAAGCCTGACTCTACACTTGGCGAAGGACTTACTAGTGGGTCAATGATATTTACATCTGTAATTATTTATCATGGTGTCCCTTATAAACCTGTATAGGAATTAATCAGTTATGCTGTAAAAATCTGTCACCCTAACAAAGATTAGTAATTAAATACTTACGAATGGGTAAATTGCTGTTTTCCTCCATGCTACTTAGAGACATGAGAATCTGATGAAAAACACTGAAATCATGGGAAATCAGCTGAATTTTAGCTGAAATGCAGGACAATTACAAAAAAATACACTAGTAAATTCTGAATGAAATCAGCTGAATTAAGCTCATCAGCTGAAAATTATCATGTCTGTACTTATGCCATTACCTTTATGCAATGCTGGAGAATTGTTGTGACCCTCCAGGGAAAAATTGGTACATAGGTCCAAAGCTGCCCGGGGGGGATCCCCACTGTGGCGACCTCTTGTGGTAATCGGGTGAAATGCACTTTAAACAATATGTAACCAGCACATTACTGTCTGTCCACATTTTTCAATGTTTAAGGTGTCAAGACACCAAATGAATGGTAATGTCATTCATTATTAGCTAGGACTTGTGCAAGCAATACATATGCATGGTTATTCTGAAGAGATGACAAGGTTTTGGAGTGCTTTGACACTCCCTTCACAAAGGAACTTTAGGTTCTATTACAGCTTGGCCAATCATACCAAAGATCCAGTCTAAAATATTCTCATGCCACAGAATCAGGGGGTCTGTTGGGTTGAAACAATCAATTCAAATATTGACCTGATGTGCCAAAAAATAAACAATAAACAATTTCAAATTTTAAGGCTGATTCACAGCCCTAATGTTAATGTTTTCAGGTTTATCAAACATTTACAGAGGAAAACTCTTCATGTTAATTTCTACTCCTACTTAGTTACCTAAATCAAGGACATAATTCAATACTTTTGTGTCTGAGCACAAGTTCATTATGTCAAAATTGATATACAGAGAAAACGGATACCTCATGCACTAAATACTGGGTTCTTACTGTGGGGTCACTCTTACTATTGGAAAGCAAAGGTATAAAATCTGCTTATAGGACTACAGCTGATCCCTTTCAACCTCAAAGAACAACCACTTTTTACATTGTTAAAAAAAAAAAAAAAAAATACAAAAGTTCGGAAATTGGAAAGTGAGTATACATATATACAATCCATATTCAACAACCCAGTTGTGTCCAAATAAAACTTTCAGGAATGATTAAAATTTCAGAATCAGAAAACAAACAAAATTTGGAAATATATATACACAGTGGTCTCAGTCTTGAGAGACCACTCCTACGAGAGACTGCCTGTCCTGAATGACCATCTGTTTTAGTATATATGTATTGCTAAGTACATTTCATGGTATTCACACCTCCCGTGAGAGAACAACTGTCAGAGAACAATTTGGTCATCCTGGGGTGGTCTTTCAAGCTAAGTGTCACTGCATACACACACCTATATTAGAGTACTACAGGCAAATGATCAATGTTCAGTAAGTAGTTGTAGACTTTTAAGTTATACTGCCCACTCCACTACTACCCTGATAATAGTGATGTACTTAGGGGGCAATGGACAGTGATGATAATGGTAATGGTAATGATGATGGTGATGTCTATGCTTCAGGTGATAGCTGATGAATTTGGAAACTGAGTTGTCTGTTGTGACAAATAGAAAAGTGTCAATCTGTCATTGGCGGATGAAAATCTTGTTTGCAATGACAACACCATACCCACTGTCTTATTTGGTCAATGTTCTACACTTGTGATCAAAGGGAGGCCCAACACACAGCTCAGCATCCACAAAGTGGGCCTTTCCAACTGGCCTGGTCAATCTTATTGAGCTTGGTCAACCACATGTCTCCTTCACCAAAACTTTCATCAACAATGATAGGACAGTCACTGAATAGTTAGTTATGTGTTGCACCACTCTCTTCTGCTCATTTTGTTGTCTACTCAGGTAGGAGGTGACATCTGCTGGCTGAACGCTGAATTACTTGATGTGGTTAGGGTCTTTTTCCAATGGGGTGTTGCCGGCAGCATACGGAGGAGGTGGGTAGTTAGGCGTGTACTTTGGGGGTATACTAGAGGGGTAGGCTGCTCCAGGGTAATCCCCATAATGTAGTGCGCCCTGGAAAAATCCCACCAAAGAGTTAAACAACACATACAATGGGATTAGTTCAACACCAGACATCCAACAAAGAATCTTTAAATATATATATATATATATATATATATATATATATATATATATATATATATATATATATATGCATACATACATACACACATATACATATACATATACATACATACACACATACATACATACATACATACATACATGTATAGATAATATTGACAAACTGAAACCCTTATTTTGAGAGAAGGGCTATGTACAACATGTATAAAATGTAACTATCTAAGTCAGTGTTTTCATGCTGGTCTGTAATATGGGAGGGCGAAAAAGTCTCAACTAAAATACAATGTATAAATAAAAGTATGAAATTACAAGTTATGCTCCACAGTTTTACACTTTATTAACCTATTCCTCCTTTGATTTAGACTATTTTTGTTGTTTTTTCTGTATTTTTTTTCAACTGTCTGTTACACCAATGAGAGGAAAGGTACGAGCATGGAAGCAGCTGATAATACATATATGGAGTGCTTTCGCTTGCCAGGTTTGAGACAGCAACATGGTTATGGAAACAATTTGGATGACTTTGCTTCCCACATCATTCAGTTTACGCCTGGTTACAGTGCATAACAGACCACAGAACTTACTCTCTGAAACGAGTTTACCTGAAGGAATACTAGGTCTTTTTGACAAGCTGCTATGTAAATGCAAAGACAGTTGCTAGTTTAACCCCTTTGTACTCAGTCTTAACGTAGGTGATGATGCCATATATGTATTGTACCGCTTAAGGAAATCAAAATAGTCATGGTCATTTACATTTAACATCAGGAGACAAACGAAATGTAACATATAGGGGATGTCACTGCAACCAAACCACTGTTCTCCCCAAGACGCTATGCGTTACACTCCGTCTCAGTTTCGACTTGTCTCAAAATAGGTCCAACACCGAAATCTCGAATTTTTCTCAGTATGTAAAAGAATGTTGTGAGGTTCACTTAAACAAAAATGACATGAGGCAAATGGATATGTATCAATCCCAACAGTAGTTCCTTAGCCCACCACACACAATGAACACATTGTTAGGTTAGTACCACAACTACATTTACAGGGCTCATATGCAATGCAGCTTCGTATCAACAGACTAACAGCCTTCTTCTCTCTCTCTCTCTCTCTCTCTCTCTCTCTCTCTCTCTCCCCCTCCCTCCGTCCCTCCCTCCCCCCTCTCCCTCCACACTTTTTTTTTGTGAAATACTATGCTCAGTCATGAAATTTCGTGACCAACACCATACCTACATTTTTTTCCCAATAACCTTAAGCTTACTGCATATGAGCCCGGAGAAAATTTAGCACTACTTTTCATATATTTATGGTAAGCTCTTGCCTCTAATCCAATCACACTGACTAAAACTCACCAAACAAATTTCCTCCCTAATTAATGTTAAGGTCAAACAAAAGTATTTGTGAATTTTAGGGAACTTTTGATAAAAAGTGATGTGAATATGCATTTTTCAATTTCTAACTTTTTCCCATGTTGGGCAGAAAAATAGCTATAAACATTGGCCATCAAAATTATCTTCCAGTGGTCTGTGCAGCTTTTGATGAGAGCAGGGCAATTTAATTGAAAAAAGGGCACTTTTAATGCAGGGCAGGGAGCAAAAATGCCTTCATGACATAATCTGATGACCATCACCAAAAAAAATCATTTCCTGAAAAGCATTCCCTCCATGACCTTGAGAAATTAATCAAGGTCACCCATATTACGCAATATAGAACTTCCGCATGATACACACTTGCAGTATCTTTGCTATCATTTGCTTTATTCTTTCTTCATCATGGTATGGAATTAAATGTCCTTGTCTTAAGTGCTTAATGACCTTGAGAAAAGGGTCAAAGCCAGACAATCATTGGGTCACAGTGACCCAAAAGTAGGTCACCAGGTACAGTTTTATGTACCATGTTCTCAAGTGCAATTTTGATTTAAAGGCTCAATTCTCTTTGCCATTGATGTCCTAACTACACCCTGCCATTATTAAATCACCTCTTCTAACTTTAAAGGCCAGAGACCTATGAAACATAAGTCAAGGTCAGTGATATCAGATAACCTATTAGCAATGGACATGATCTACATGTCCTATACATTTGTCATGACTAATTCATTTATTTTTCAAGTTGTGAAATTTTATACATTTAAACACATTTTGCTCTTAATTTCCATTAAGTTCCAGGTGACACCACCAGCATCATATCTAACTAAGATTTTGACCTCCTCTACAATCCCAATAAATTTCACCAAGATCTATCAAATGTGAAGGACAGTAAAGTGGTCACCAAATTTTTACATTTAGACCCATATATTACATATTCTTGTAGATGGTGCCACCAATATCAAACTAAACCTAGATTTCCATACGCTTGATAAGTTCGAAAGTTATGTGGGGCTATCTTGAGAGGTCACAAGCAAAAGTTTATGGATGAGCAGACGTGAGTCATCGCATAAGCCCAGCAGCCTATATGGGCAGCAGAGCTAAAACAGGCAGGGAGTGAAACAAAAAGGCAGGATAAATCTCCCCTCTATTTTAAGCTGCAGAGAACACTGGCCTTTAAGCTATTTTTCTGCACATTAGGCATAGAGAAAATTGAACCCCAGTCCCCAAAAAACTCTGACCCATACCCCCATTACACTAAGCCACTGGATAATTCTAAATATCAATTTCATGTTTTAAGACCAGGATTTATCAGCGATGCAAAAAAAGCCCAGAAATTAATTATTTTCTTCATTTTTTATTTTTTTTGGCCTCAGCCTAAGGAGATACTCATGATGCTGTTGTCCTGGTGTTTCAAAGAACTAAAACTTCAAATCCTCAGGTACTTGTGGCCATTCTGAATGGAGAAGGATCACAGATACCATGTTTGCCATCCCAATGAACCACTCCCGTTCTTACCATGACTTGTCTTACTGCTTGGAGGACAAATGTAGGTCACAAGTCCCCCGTAGTTCTTCCTACATACATGTTATGCAATTTAAATGTAAATGTACAGTTTTAGAAATAGCATTGGGTCAAAAATAAAATAAAATTAACTTAAAAAAACCGCCAACATTTCAAGTTATGAAAGTATCAAATATTTGATAACTCCATTCATAAAAAAAATAAAATAAAGTTTAATACATGCAATTCAGTCTCCATTCATATTTTGAAGGGGGAGGAGATATATATTTTGCACCCCCCCCCCCCAAAAAATGCACAAATGGTGCAACAGAACTGATCTTCACATAAACCACAATGCATAACATACACATTTTCCCACAGCAGTTTCCTATTATTCTTTTCCTTTGAAAAAAGCAAAAAGCAGACAACTTTCCTTGCCATGTGGTGAGAACAGACCAGTAACATGACGAACTCAGAACATGCTCCACTTCAATGCATCCTGTCTACAACTTTCATTTAACAACAAACTCAAATCTAACGTTTAAGCAGATATGACATATGATGTCAGTTTTCTTCTGGTTAACTTTCTCAGATGCAGAGGTTAAAACTTCTGTGACAGTTAGAGTGGACTCTGACGAATGCCGAGAATGGACATGAGACTTACCTGCGCTGGTGCATATACAGAATTAGTAGAGGCATCAAGTCTTGAATACGGGTTGGTTCCCTGAATGATGACTGCAGTCTGGTAGTAACGATAGCGACAAAACCCTGCACACGCTGACAGCAAGATGATAAAGAGAACTATGCCACACCTGTAAGACAAAATGTTGCCGTTTAAAGAACTATCCCACATGTATAAGATGGCATGTTATGCAGTGCTATCTTGCAGGTAATAGACAACATGTGTAAAGAACTATCCCAAATGTTTAAGAAAACTTGTTATTCAATGAACTGTCCCACACTTACATGACATGCTGCTGTGTAACGAACTATCACACACTAATATATGACAACATGTACATGCGGAAACTAGACAACAAACTGTTGTGTAAAGAACTATCCTCAAACAGCAGGTGTCCGGGCTATTCTACCAGCACTTATATCTACAACATCACCTTATAAAAACATTGCACTTTTTGTTTAGTATTATGCCCATGTAATGAAGTGAAGATGCAATACTTTGATTGTGAGACACTGTCTTCAGACCCGATTTTTCTTTTATGCCCATGTCAGAGTACAGCCTGCTAACTCAAGGCTAACGATTATGGAATTTGGAAAAAAAGATTTCACAACCTTTTAGCCAACTTGGCTAAAGAAATTTTGCTGCTCTGTAGCTTTAAAATCAGTTTTACTGTTTTATCACCAAACTGCCCTGTATTATGTAAAATATTTGAAGATGTGAGCTGACTGGCTTGTGAAATTTAAGTTTCCCTAAAATACTTGAGCGATTTTACCCAAGCTGGCTACCAAATAAAATCCCTAATGCAAGCCCAGAGGGTTTCTTTGCTGAGTTACACAGAACAATGGCTTGTCCAACAATCATGCAAAGTGGCACTTATATAATGTGTTGCCCAGTGTTAAAACACTGACTCAGACAAAAAGTCCCTCGTGGTAATAAACTAGGTGTACCTCTTCATCTTTGGTCAACTTAAATCATTCCACTGGAATAAGGTTGAGAGATGTTTACTTACCAAAAGTACCACATTTGCCAAACATCATAAGACGTACAGCATATATTGACTCCACAGCAGTATTCATCCTCTCCACATCTTTAAAAAAAAAAAAAAATTATAATGAGCTACATGTAACAGTGCCCTTAACTAGATCAACCATCACACACCATCTTTTACCATGCCATACCATTACTGAAGCACTCCCCTTTAACATGGGGGCTCAACATCAAAGTGGAGCAACCTCAATCCCAGAGTCCAACCCGAGGCCCCTTTCTCCTTTCTCACTCTAAAGCCTCACCCACCACCCCATCAAGCCTATACAGTGGTCCCTGTCTTGCGAGGTCACTCCAATGAGAGGCCACCTGGCTTGAAAGGCCACTTTTGGCAGGTCCCTGCTGCTGTCTTTTCTATGTTATTGTACCTCTAATGAAAGGCCACTATTGGACCTGCCTTTGGGTTGGCCTCAAGACAGGGACTGCTGCACCTCCTCCTTCACCATTTAACTCATTCCATACCAGTCCCTGATTTTTCCGTATATTTAACCCAGATTTAAGACAACAATTGCATATTTAAATTCTTCATGAAAAGAGCTTTCATTCAAGTACCAACATGCCTATAGTCTTAAGTCAGTGGTTCTGGCACTGCCTGGCAAGTCATGCTGCAGCTGCTGCAAGGGCAGCTGCAGCATGACTTGCCAGGCAGTGCCAGAACCACTGACCAAGGCCTGTGACCATATTATGGAATGAGTTTATTTTAATTAATTCCTTAGTCATCAACCTGCTAATGCTATCCCCCTATCACTATTCATTGTATCCTCTGACACACCCTTCCGATGTTGATCCTCCCCCCCCCCCCCTGGAGCCACTCTTTCCCCTTTCTTGAGCAGATTTGCCACATGTGCTCACAACATCACTATAATGAGACCCATGTTCTAGTTTTCCCTGTCTCGAGAACCCATCACTTCCACTTCAGGAAACTCTCAGATGCTCTCCAGAGAAGTGGTTTCTTGTGTCGCTGGTCTTTGCAGAGTATGATCACTGTATAATTTAGGAAAACATTCATCATTCCATAATATCATCTGTCAGTCAGCTATGATCAAGCATACCACACTGAAAGACACACAGACTGTGTATTTGGGGCAGGTTGTATGGTTTGGGCAAAGCTCATGTGAATGCATAAAATATGCTTTCTCAACAGGCATAGTTGACAAAAATTATCCATCAATTGGGCACTGCATAAATTCAAACAAAAACCGTTGGAATGAAACTCTTTTGACTCAACATGTATGTAGTAAAAAGGGGGGGGGGGGTGTCTAACATTCAGCAAGCATGGCACTGAAAATACACACAGGCAATGGATCTGAATCCATACTAAGCAGCAATACTGCCTGGTTTTGCGATAAGCTGTTATTATGTTATAGTTGTGTTCATCCCCCATCATGACAACTGTGGTAAAAGTACCTAGCTGTCACTCACATGAGTTTATCCTGTGTCTCTCCAACTCTGACAATGTGAAAATGACCGGCAACAGTGTTAAGCCACTTCAATAATGTACATCAACTGTACTGGGTTCCTCTAAAACAACTTGAAAACCAGCAGCAAGTGCCACACAGCTGGAAGCCTGCTGGTCTGTTTAATACTCGACATTACCACTCCACAACAATATTTCATCCTCAATACGAAAAATTGCCGTTTCAGAATGGCAGCTGCCCTAGTTCCTGAGGACCAGCATGGGGAAACTGATCCGGATGGATGCACGACCACACAGATCCTGCCAATTTAAAAAAAAAAAAAACATCCCCTGCACGTCTTCCATGATGGGCAAATTATGTCTGCCCATGGTGCTGTTACATCATGAGCCATGCTAAAGAATGCCACAACAGAAACACCGGTACACTGTACCACCAACTGTGAGTTACTGTTGTTGGTCACGGCTTGTCATAATTGTATGCAGAGCATGAAGTTCATCATTTCCTTTCAGTGTTGTTAGATCTTAAAATTTTAGACACTCAGGTCTGTGTCATTATCAAAGTTAAAATACTTAATGTGTACTGTAGTGGTCACAATTACATAGGGTTTTGCCACTATAAAAAGGTCATATTGTGGTGTATTTAGGATGGCTTTTAAAGATTGGGATTACTACCATTCTACAATATGAAGACAGGACTCACATCCCTGGATGAATGATTGATGTTGAATAATTGTCAAATAAAAGATCGATCATCGCAGAAGCATTTTTTTTTTTCCTGTTTGCAAGTTAAAATTTTGATATTTTTTGCTAACATCGATTTTGTGCGATAGAAAACTAAATGGACTTTTAACCCCCTCCCCCCCTAACTAAATTAGGTTCGTTTTTTATCGCACATCGATCTTTTGATGGCTTCCCTAAGTTTTGCAGACCCATCTCAATCTTTTATGCCATGGACATCACAGTATTTCCTGATACCCATTCCCTCTGTGACCTTCACAAAGCAGATCAAGGACAACCATATTGTGCAATATCAGGCTTCTATTATGACACATATTTTTGGTGTATTTGGCATTGCTCTTTATACGATACACATTTATGGTACATTTGATATTGCTAGCATTCTTATTTCTCAAAATGTACAATTCAGCGTCCTTTGCTACATCCTAAATGACCTTGAAATTTTAGGGCCAGGTCATTCAATATTAGGTAAAATTTGAATAATTTGCCCATTGGCCCAATGCATTTTTGTTGTACATCTATAAGCTGCACCTCATTATTCATAATTAAAATGATAAATTTAATGTAGGCCTACTTTTTAAACTTGTAATGCTAATTAGGCTTCATACCACCAGTGGTGCCACCATGACTCCACACGTCATACACTTTTGTCTGTACATGTGTATTGTTTCTGTAATGGTATATCGATGCAACATGTGCCTAAGTTCCAGATGATGTAGTGACCATAACAAAAAATCATTTCCTGAAATGCATTCCTTCCATGACCCTGAGAAAGTAAGTCAAGGTTATCCATACTACACAAGATAATGACTTCTACATAAGATACACATATGTGGTACAATTGACTCCTTTCACAGAACCAGCGGTATCATTATCTTTATTCTGTATTTATTAATGTATTTTCAACACCTTTTGGTCCATATCTTCAGTAACACTGTAGGAGGTGCCACCAAATTTCAGCAAGGTTTTTCATCTTTTGGCCCAATTGACTTTCCTACAACGTTTCAAGATGATTCATGAAAAAAGCTTTTTTTAAAAATGGCATTCTCAAAGTTTTCCTATCTCAGCACAAATATATAAAACTACAGGTGGAGCCACCAGAATTGAACTTGGCCTAGATTTTCATACACTTTGTAAGTACTGAAAGTTTATATGGGGCTAACATGAAAACTGTTAACTGTTCCACATTCACAAGCACAAGTGTATGGATGGATGGACAGACATGTGATCACACAAGCATAATATTGAAGTGACACCCTTCCCAAACCCACACATAATCAGGCATATTTATTCCCTTTATATGACAAGAAATGCATAAGAGTTTCTCTGCTACCTTATTTTTAATAGCCTGTCACCTCAGGCCCTGTTTTCATTGTGTGACCAAAAGCTGACACACCTGTACCCACAGCATATTTACCGGTCCAAAACCTCTAGGGGTTTCCAGAAGTGTCCCTACGCAATTATGAAGCAATTGGCTTAGTGATTTCATAGAATGTTTTTGAAGATTTTGCAAAATAAAAGATGGAAAAGAAAAAAAAATCATTAAAATTCTGAAAATCACTGGAGCATGGCCATTTGAACCCACCCAAGGAACATCCCTACCAAGTTTGAAGAGAAATTTAAAATATGTATATAAAATGTGAATAGATGACTGATGATTGATCATCAGCTGACAAGTCAATTGAGCTGAAAAAAAATAATGTTTCAGCATAAAAGCTATAATAATTTGATTTGCAATATTCCATGTTCTTCCTTCATAAAAAGATGCGCCCATTGTAAACAATACCTGTGAACTGGGTGCCTACACATCACATTTTTATATTCATGATTCTCTGTTTGTTAATTCCCATAAATGCATGAAATGTAGACATGATTTATATACATGTTTTCAATAACAAACTCATTCCTGATCCGTAACAAATTTGACCTTCCTGGTGCCTTTATCTGACTAGGTTAACCCTTTCCGTTCAATTTCCCCACAAGCACCCAGGTTTATCTCTGTTACATGCACAACACATTTATGCCAAGATTTGTATGTAAAACCATTCATGATAGCACACGCTAGGTCAGTAGCTTTCCTTGGCATGGGTTCAGCACATTGCACCCAACCTGTCCCAAGGAAAGCCATCGACTCAGTCGTGCTCTGACCAGGAATGAGTTAAACACTGTGTTCATTCTAGGCATCAGGTATAGTCCGAGTCAGCCATGTCAAGAGCTGAAACTGGGCTAAGTATGCAAATGCAGTGCAAAATCACACCCAACACACTTCCAACATCATATTTCGCACTGATATGCTGAATCACTGGAAACAGAATCCATGGAGACTCCCACAAAACAAAAGCAGTTACATTTATTGTATCATGGTTGATTTTACAGTCCAAAGAAACTCAAGGTCTTTGAACTTCCTTTTTCCAATAGATTATATCTAATTTTATCATCATGATCATTTAAAAATAACAATGTTGGTAATGCCATGCATGGCAAAACACGAATCTGGTACACATAAAATATGTATTTTAAAGGTCTGTCATGTTTTGTTTGTTGCCTGACCCTGGTTATCAGAATTCTGGAATTCTAAAAGTACAAAACCACACCAATGTAAGACAATAAATTGTACTCACTTGTCACTGTCACAGTAATATCCCCACACCTGAAAGCAGACAGAAAGATCACAATTTAGTAAAAATATCACACAGCTGTCTCATTGTGACAAGTATACACAAGCTTTGTAAGGACATCATGCCCCCAGGTCAACAGCTTTTCTTGGCACATTGTGGCTGCTGGAGGCCTTACTTGTCTAAGTTAAGCTGTAAACTCAATATATCACTTTATGGCAACTTTGTGGAGTTTTTTCCTCCCAGTCAAACCTGTATTCCCAAGCAACTCCCGTACCGTAAATACAAACAAGGGTGGTGTGGGAGCAGTCCACACTCACCTGATCTGGGTTAATGTTCAGCCACACATTAGTCCTAAACTTCAGCTTCTGCTGAGCTGCAGTGCTATGGACTGACAGTATCTGGATATTAACGACCCATATACTTGAACCAGTGACCTAGTTTCGTCCATAAGAAATGCACATTTAGACCTGATATCAAAAAATGTAAAATTAATAAAAAAAAGTATTAGAAAATCCAACAAGAGGCCCATGGGCCTAATGCTCTGCTGACCACCATTGCCAACACGACATTTTCTGAAATGTATTCAATCCACAAACTTGGAAAAATAGAAGCAAGTTTTTCGTGTGAAAAACATTATGCATCCCCCGAATGTGACATCAGTAATCTTTGACTGCCCCATGTACATCCCCGCCAAGTTTGACATGTATCTGGCCATTTTGTTTTGGAAAAGTTGAAAATACGAATTAGCATTAGGAATGTCTTAGTTTGACCTTTCAAGGTCACTCAGGTTTAAAATAACCATACAGATTGAAAGCCCATAGGTACTTTCCTATTAGAGTTTAATAGTAACCTTGGGCCTACAATGCACCATTAAGCAGGTACAAGCCAAGTATATATGTGAAAATTGCTGAGTCACCAGAAAAATGCAACAAGGATTTGACCCTGACCTTCCACCTCAAGGTTATATATTATTATTTAGGAAAAAATTTCCAGACCCATAGATTCTTTGTATCAAATTAAAGGGCAATAGGTCAAGTGGGGACTGAAATATAAGGAAAATAAGATACACTGCCACGGCAGAGACAGCGGACAATGGGATCCCATACGAGGATGCATAATGAATCAAGTTTAGCCATTTTACACAATATCAAACTTCAACATGATGAATATTTGTGTACATTTGGCATCATTCATCTTATTCTTTATCAAGATATGTAATTAAGTGTCCTTTTCTTAAGTGCTTAATGACCTTAAAAATAGATCAAGGTCATACAATCATTAGGTCATAGTGACCCAAAAAGTAGGTCACCAAGAAGAGTTTCATATAAAATGTACTCAAGTACAATTTATAGGACGTGCCACTAGTATCACAAGCAACCAAGAATTTGACCTCTTTTACTATACCACCACATTTCACAAAGATCCATACAGAATTAAGGATGCTGGAATGGTCACAATATTTTCCCATTTTGAACTATACATCACATAATACTATATGTGGCACCACCAACATTGACATTGACATTGCTTTTTATACACTTGAAAAGTCCCTAAAGATATATAGGGCCCAACTCAAAAATGTGTGGGGTGCAGAGCATTCGGAGATAACCCTATATTCCAACTGGCTAATTGACCTTAACCTGCAACTTGGATTGAAAATTGTTAGTATTCAAAATGTGCACCCAGCTTTCAATACTTTTGAGTTATTGAAGAAAAACAATAAACTTGGTAAACCAAGTACAGTTTTACGTACAATGCAATCAAGGGCAATTTTGATCTGCAGGCTCAATTCTCTTTCCCACTGAAATCCAAGCTACACCCAACCATTACAAAATCCCCTCTTTCAACTTAACAGGCCTGGTGACCTTAAAAAATAGGCCAAGGTCACTGATATTATATATCATGCTTGCATTGAGCATAGTCTATATCATATAAATTTAGAAAGTCTAATTCCATTACTTTTCAAGATATGAAATTTTATATCTTAAAACACTTTTTGCTCATAATTTCTGTCAAATTACAAATGGCGCCACTAGTATCATAAGCAACTTGGAATTTGACCACCACAATCCCACTTAATTTCGTGAAGATCTATCACACATTAAGGATACAAGAGCGCCCACAACATTTTCACATTTCACCCATATATATTACATAATTATGCTGGTGGCAACACCAATATCGAACTCAACCTAGATTTTCATACACTTGATCAGTCCTGAAAGTAACATGGGGCCATCTTAAAAACTGTAGATTTTATCATGCTCACAAGCAAAACGTTTATGGATGGATGGACGGACGGACAAACATTAGTGATCTCATAAGCTCTGCTACCTTTGGTCAGCTCAGCTAAAAATCACTGGAGTGTAACCATCTGAACAAATTTGAAACAGACTACCTATGGTACATTCCCTCCAAATTTTAAGAGGATTGGTGAGCACCCCAAAAAAAAAAAAACAAAACAAAAAAAAAAACCCACCAGCCTAACGGTCTGCTGGCACCGTGGTTATATTGCACCTGTACTTTTCAAAGTTGTCAGTCTTCAAGTGGCTTCTGAACATATAAAGCTTAATTGTATATTTAGTGCATAAAATGTCCACCAGATGGCACTTTGCTCCACATGTAATCATAGCCTATTTGTGCTATTCCTGTGATGCATATTGTTGCATGTGCCAAGACAACAATTAGTGAGTCTTTAACTTTGTCCTCAGTGAACTTGGGACAGAAGACTAAGGTTTCCCAGATTATGTAATACAAGAGGCCCATAGGCCTGGTGCTGCGCTGACATTGCAATTGATGTCCAAGCTACACCCTGCCATTACAAAATCACCTTTTCAACTTTACAGGAATGCTGACCTCACAAAAATAGGTCAAGGTCACTGATATTATATAACATTATACCTTTGGCCATGGCCTATACATCCTATAAATTTGGCAAGTCTAATCCAATTACTTTTCAAGATATGGAATTTTACATCCTAAAACATATTTTGGCTCATAATTTCCGTCAAATTATAGGTGGCCCCACTGGTATCATTAGCAACTTAGACTTTGACCTTCCCCACAATCCCACCAAATTTGGTGAAGATCCGCCACAAATTAAAAATGCAAGAGTGTTCACAAGATTTTCACATTTTGACCCCTATGTTACATAATAATGTAGATGGCGCCACCAATATCAAAAGGGGCCCAGATTTTCATACACCCTATAGGTCCTGAAAGTTTTATTGGGCTAACTTAAAAACTGTCGGCTGCATCAGGCTAACGAGCAAAAGTTTACGGACGTCTTCTTTGAAACATAAAAGCTTCATACACTATTTCACCATACCGACACTAGTATAAACAGATAAATAATAATACAATTTTTAGCAACAAAAAGTTGACTTGAGGTGTTATGAGGTAAAGTGTACTAAGGTATTAGCTGGAAGCCACCTCTTCCGCTATACTGGATGAACAGAAAGAAATCCTGCAACTGATGGACAGATGGATAGACATGAGCGGTCGCATAAGCTCTGCGACGTTTGGTCAGCTGAGCTAAAACGATAGAAAAGCGGCTTATGAAATGTAATATTTTACCAGCACTGGCTAATGAAGTAAAGGCAACTCTGGCAAAAGTTTAAATTTGGCTTCAAAAAACTAATCTTCATAAGAACCCCAAAGTTTCTGGATAAAATAGATTTCGGACATTCCTGGTCATAAAAACACACTTACGTTTACCTAAACCCACTTGTTCAGAGTTCTCTCCATGTGACACTGTTACTCATGAGTTCTCACCTCTAGAACTCACTTTCTCTCTTGGGAAGGGGCAATGTGAGCGGCACATACATGAAAGCCACATAGTTAGTATAAATACAGACACAATGTATGTTATATTGGTCAGACCATCTGAGACCAACTTTCTGTGACAGTCCTTGCTACTCATGGTATCACTTTCTGTGACAGTCCTTGCTGTTCATGGTATCACTTTCTGTGACAGTCCTTGCTACTCATGGTATCACCTTCTGTGACAGTCCTTACTGCTCATGGTATCACTTTCTGTGACAGTCCTTGCTACTCATGGTATCACTTTCTGTGACAGTCCTTGCTGCTCATGGTATCTTATGGCAGATAATGATTTTGATGCCCATAATGTGCACTGACTGACACACTGATATTAACCCTTTGCTGGCCAGTTTAAGGCTAAGTCAACAGCTTCCCGCGAGGCAAGTCAGGTGTAATGCATGTAGCCCACAGTGATGACAACATTCAGGTAACTTGATTGAGAAAATGCTAAATGATTACAGACCGTAGATTAAGACCACAGAGTTCAACTAGAAAAGATGATTTGCTGCATAGCAAATCATTGTGTGTCTTCTAAGCATATTGGTATGCCAATGTTCAACCATTCCATAAGGCAGGAGTAGAAGTTTGAGTGACATCTCTATCTATAATAGGTTTGAATATATTCAAGATTTAAAATTAATAATGGTGCTAATTAGCATAATTCAAATTGCTACAACTTAAGCTGTAGATTCGTTACATGTGATATGGTCAATAACCCCCTAGTAGAAATTGAAATGACAGCTCTATCTATAATAGTGTTGAAGATATTAAAGATTTAAAATTTCAAATGCTGCTAATCAGCATAATTTAAATTCCTACGACTTTTGTTTTAAATTCATTAGATATGCACCTGTCAATAACCCCCTGGTAGAATTTGGAATGACATCTCTATCTATTATATTTTTGAAGATATTCAAGATTTTAAATTTCAAATGCCCCTAATTTGCATAATTTTACACATCTTCATTCTTCTGTATAAAACTGTCAAACTCCTTGTATAGAGGTAGAATCATGCCAAGTTTGGAGCTTCTATGTAGAATAGTGTCTGAAAAAAGTGTCAGACAAATTTGCTGAGAAAGAAAGAAAGAAAGAAAGAAAGAAAGAAAGAAAGAAAGAAAGAAAGAAAGAAAGAAAGAAAGAAAGAAAGAAAGAAAGAAAGAAAGAAAGAAAAAGAATTTTAGCAAAAACAGAAAAGTGTGTGTTGACACACACATTAATAAGTGCACATGTATAATCACAATCATGCAGAGGCCTTGTGTCATTCATGATGTCACAAGTGCTCAACAATAGACCGAGTAACAGGCCTAGATTTAATCATCACGTTGTCATTTCCAGCTGGTGTACACGATACATTTTCATTTCAAAATAGTGAATTTAAAAATGATTTCCCTGAGTAACATGGACATCAGCCTTTACATTTCAGGTCTGCTCCTTGGTTTGGTGTGTCCTCCTGTTAGACTTTTCAAAGCACTAATGGTGACCATGGCGAGATAAATCCGGACCGATTCAGCACCTTCAGTTTGACATGATGACCTGTTGGCTCAATATTTCAATATGTGACTCATCTGACACCCTTTGATACACTCTATGTAATGACAGTGTGCTTCTTTCGTTCTCTCTGATCCTGTATATAGGAGAATCCAAAACACGTTTTGCAGGGATCCACCCAGGTACAAAAACCTACTGGTACATGTATGTGATGTACCGCACCCCTGACCCCACCTGTCCTCGTGTGGAGCTTTCTATATGTACGTAATAGATGTTTGGAATCATGTGAACACATGACAATAAATGTACAGACAGTATTAAGTGTTACACAGACATATTGATCCTGCAGGAATTGCTCTTAAAACCTTGGGGCAGAATTCCAAAGGGACCCCTGTAAATGAAATATGCTATATAAAACAATGAAAATTAAGTTTGCACATTAAATAGGATCGACTTATGTTACAATATAAAATGTACAGAAAATCTAAAATTATGAAGACTATGAAACAAATAGGATGCTGAACATTTATATGAATTAAAAATTATTTAACAATATCCTTTAATATACCTTCTAAAGTCATGAAATACACACTTTGTAAAAATTCAATGTTGCCCTCAATGTGTCTTACATATACTGGTACACATAATTAAAATAATATACATAATTAAAATAATGTCAAAGGTTTTCAAAAAGAATAGGATACTGAAATGATACTTCTGGCTACTCTTGAGTTGAAAATGCACACATGGTGAGACAGGTGTTGCAATATGTGTTTGGCAAAGGGCCCATGGAAACTTGCCCGCAAACTATTTCAACAGAAAATTCGAAAGCACATCTGTAACAGTTCAAACTAAACATGCATGGAAATTATCACTGGCATGGGATGTATTCCCTTGCGAAATACAGACCTTCAGACACCTGAATTCCTTTTGGAGGATGACGAGAAGGCTACCCCACATGGGCCTGAAAAACAATTCCCTAGCCCACAGAATAGGTGAAAGCAAGAACAGAGGCTTCTACTGCTCTCCCCTGTAGACTGCATTTCAGTCCTTCATGCATAGAGTTGTGTCTTCCCATTACTTTTCATTATAATTTACAGCTTAATAACTTTAAAACCACTCATTGCAGAAACAGCAAAATTTGCGTGGTAAAATTAGGTACATAGCTGAAATGTTCATATGCATTTTATTCTTGCAGCTTTAAAAGTAGTTTTTTAATTTCAGGTCAACTTAACATGCGATCCAATGGACATACACATCTCTAGCCCTGAAAAATTTTGTGTATTGGATTGTGCATTCAGCTGAATACACAGATAATTGGTAATTGTGACCTTGCCTATTGGATAAGCAGGTAAGGAGTGTGCCCATGTATGCACAAAAGTATATTACTGCTTTCACACTACACAGGGGTGCCAGTCAATATGGTATTCGATACCCCTAAATACCCTTTGCATTCACACAACACCCCCATGTAGACACTCTTCAGCTATAGGGTATCCAGAGGCAGAAATACTGCATCTCGATACCAAAGCTGCTGTGGCAAGCAGTAACTTTTATGGGGCAATAAAAATTTGATACTCCCAACCCTCCTCTCCTTGCTAGTGAGAACTCAAGTCAGAGCTGATACCGTAGTTGTAATAGGTCACAGAATACACATGTACTGGGACAACCTGGTAATGGGTCAATACTGGAGCTGATATCACAGCCACATTGGGGTACAGTGTGAAAGCAAAGGAGTATCAAATACCGGTCAGCACCACTTTAGAATGAGAAAGGTGGTGGGGAGCTGATACCTTATCTGCTAACGAATCACCCAACACCAGATCCCTCTATAGTGAGAAAATGGTAAATGCCAGAGTCCACAACAAGGTACAGTTTTTTGTGCTTCTGCAGTTTCCCCGGTGGAGCCAGCAGGTGTGACTCTGCATGGGGTAAATTAAAACCAGGCCCATAATGTCTCCTAAATCATTTTCACACTTTCACAAGCATACACTGTTCCCAGGGGATCAATGCTCATGAAAATTTATGCATCTGATGTGGTGCAACATTCCACATGTAGTCTTCTCGTGCACTAGCTGCATACTGTCACCCTACTGCCAGATTGTTATCAAGCCTTACTGCAATCATACTGCAGACTTTCACTGTATCCTAAATTATATATATATGCAGTATTAAAACTGCCTTCATACTGCGATTTTAGTCCTCTAGCACACTGTGTGTTCAGTGAGTTATCAACCTCATGGCATCATACTGCATATCATCACTATACTGTAGGGTTGTTATCTACCCTACCACAATCATACTGCGTTTCTGTCAGAATTTGTAGGGGACAGTTATAGTGTGAGCTATTTTTGCAGTTTAAGATGTTTTTACTTCGGATGGCTTTAAAACACCTGAATATAGATCAATCTCAACACGGTTCAGTCACAATGGCTTGCATTATTCAAATGATACATATCATGTCAGAACCTCCATCATGCAGAGACACCATAAGGTGTGAGGATGCTTGCAAAGTGACTTTTGGAATAGGAGTATACAAAGAAACCTGAAATTGACATTGGTGATGTTATAAGTCAAGAATTAATTTTGAACTACATATACACATTTTTCTCTAAAGGAAAAGTTTGAAAATTTTATTGAAGTGTTTTTGCTAGTTTTCCCTGCTAGTGAGCTTTACCAAAGATGTCCGTCAGCACTACTGAGTAGTACAAATTAAAACATCAATCGGTATTTTACTTCCTATTTTGTTTTATTTGCAGTCAGATTGGACAGTAACACCAAGTCTGCGAACTGTACCCTCTTGTATGGGTGTCCACCTGTCATGTGTGGGCCTTTAAGCCTCCAACATCAACATGCCACTTCCAGGCTCTCCACAGAACATGCAATTTGAGTTCACTGCAAAGTTTGCCTTTAGAAGCAATGGAGAATGGACCGTTTGCATGGACTGGCGCGTACCACGCCGAGATGAATGGTGCAAGACCTGTCAACAAATCAACGACACCACAATGTTGGGTGGGATGAATAGATGAATTGTACTCGTTACATTTGGTCCCATCCACTGTTGCATGGCATCAGAGGGCGCTTGTCTGTCTGGTCTGATTGCACATCCTATATATGGCATTTGGTTTAAACATATTTATTTCCAAAATTACAATTGGGAAACAGGGCCGTGCCCTATATAAATCCCTCTTGCATATAAAGAAAACATGAGGAGAAACTGACATCTCACTGACATAGAAGACGAATAAACTCCAAGAGGTGACATCACAGTACAAAAACAGATAGAGTGGCGCCGCCACACGAGTTCAAGAGAAACAACAATACAGAGCGCCACAGACAGGGAAAGGGGTTTTGAAGTACGCCTTCTCTCCAGCAAACCAATAAATAGTGTAGTGAACTCCTTGAATATCCTGTACTGGAGCCTATGTGACCGCTCCCAGTCTACCTGTTGCCTTAATGCAATCATGGACTGCATCAAAAATTGTTATGGCATTTCCCATGTAACGGGCTGACGTGACAGCCTCCGGATGTCAGAAGAGGCCACAAACAGCAAGAACAATCAGTGACATATGTACAGCCACACAAAAATCATAAGTGGTACTGAGTTGACTTTAAATGTTTTTGTAAATTTAACCCCTGAATTGCAAAGAGCATTACAACCAGTTCGCTGAACTCATTCCTGTCCAATACTAGGGAGGAGCAAGATCAAATGGTACAGGTGTCCATCCAGTGGAGGTTACTCTTGTCTGCAGGATGGCGGTTGTTCATTCCCAATAACTTGCATTGTAGTTATCATATTTTGTTTAATCTTGAACAGTATAGGATGTAAAAACATCTAACTTTGCATGGTAAATTTGGGTATACTGAGCTGAAAAACTAATAAAATGTGCAGGTACCTTCACTGCAAAGTAAATCATTATATTCAGTACTCTAAACATACAATCGGATGGGAATACACATAATCACCAAGTTTCACATCCATCTCTTAAATCTTGTTCAAGACTTGATGAGGTATGAATTTGGAATGATGTTGCTATTTGATGCTACCCTTCAGACTATATGCATATTGAATATTGAGCTCAACATTGGCAGCCACACTGTGACAGAAACAATTTCTTTCACTATATATTTTAACAGAAACTGAGACAGACAATATGCCTTCCAACAGGAAAACTAGACTTTTAAAATGGTCACACAAAAAACAGGAGTTTTTCTTCTGAAAAGGCAGTTTACTGCAGTTTACTGAAAAAAAAAAAGTTTACTGAGATTGCTTCGGTCAAACAACAGAATCCTTTGATGCAGTTCTGAATGGGTTTTCTGACATTTTTTCCCTTCAGGTTGACACAGTGCATGTGGCATACATGCAGATCACACCCCTCTGAAATATTATGATCCATGCTGTGCCCTTTGCACAGGAAATGCTGTACTTAATAAAGTTATTATTGACAGAGTGTAAACACAACCATATGTGGACACACAAACTCCAGCTCCTGTGACCTCTCCAGGGCTTGTAGCATGGATCACATGTGAGAGAAAGTTGGCACAACAAACGCAAGGCACACAGTGCTGTGTTAAAGAAACAGATCCAGGGATGAGAAATGACCCTGTTTGTGACAAAAAATGATGTATTTATTACATCTGTTTTTTTTTGTGCACAGTCTTGGTTTCTTTTGAGAGTGCCCTTTCATAAAGGAAGCATATCATTTATGAGCATTACCCTGGATCCACATACTAGTCAGATGGAATGGTAATGGTCCATATATGAATGTGAATATGGTTCACAGGGGTATCCTTAACAAGAGGCCAGTGGGCCTAATGTTCTGCTGGCATATGATCCGATGACTTATCACCAAAAATTCATTTTCTGAAATGCACTCCCTCCATGACCTTGAGAAATAAGCCAAGGTCATCCATATGATGCAACATCAAACTTCCATATGAATACACATTTGTGGTTACATTTGATATTGGTTCTTTTGTTCTCTGTCAACATATTGAATGTATAGCGTCCTTTTCATAAGTGCTTAATGACCTCAATAATAGGTCAAGGTCACACAACACATTAATTAACTTGGCCATTGGCCTGATTTATATAAGGTATAAGTTTTGCAGCTCCATCTCAATTTACATGTATAATCAAAATGATTAATTTAATGTACAGAAGTCCCTGTCATGAGAGACCCCTGTCGTGAGAGACCACCCTCTTATGAGAGACCGGTTTTCAGATTCCCAAGTCCTATACTTCCCATGTTAATTTACCTGTCATGAAAGACCACCTGTCTCATAAGACCACTTTTTTGTTGCTGTAGGGGTGGTCTCTGATGACAGGGACCACTGTACTTTTAATACATATGATGCTAGTGTAGTAGTCATAAGTTGGAAGGACTGCTTTAATTTGAAATGATGCAAAAACTCTAAGATAGCCAGCTTTGGTATTTTTTTTCGTGACTACATGTAGTTGCGTGTAGGGAAAATATTTCGTTGAGCGACAGGTACCTGTGTGTCGAATTTGTGTTTTCAGTGTAAACTGGACGGACTTAACAATTGTGACACTGATGTCATTTGCATCAGTCCACTGTCTGTGGTTCGGACAGTTGTAAAAACAAGAGCCACAGAGAGCCAGGTGCTTTTGGAACATTGTGCTTTGAACCTGCCTGTTTGGATACCCGACTCGGAGGGGAAACTTGCCAGGCCGGTTACAGCTGTGGCAGTCTGATTCATACATGGAAGGGCCCCGGTGAAAATGCATGAAACTTTGCACGTTTCATTAAGGAGAGTCGGTAAGGGGTTTCCTGTACTGGGGCTTTTTATTTACCGTACTGGCGTACTGGAAGCCCTCTTGTTTTACGTACTTCATACTATCCAAAATTTTGAAAGATTTTTATTTTCCGTACTGCGTACTCTAGAAAAATAATTACCTGTACCAGTGTACCAAAACCCTCCCTTACCCCCCCTTCATTAAGGTACAGTAACTTTTTATTCTATATTTGACACACTGGTGCCACGATACAATACATATCTTCACACACAGCTCAGGAGCTCACCATTAAATTTGTTCTACGATAACTCTACATGTTGATACAAGTATTATTTAGTATCTAGAGGAATTTGACTATGTTTTACTGTACGACTGTATGCCTTTATCCCATGTGCACTATTAATATTATTGAACCTACAGACAAGTAGTGTAACACTCAGGTAGATTTGATTTATGCACATTTTTGAATTTGTTTATAGCTGGGCAAATAATGAACTATTTCACTTTAGGGCACTGTTTCATCAATATGGCCCTGCAGACACCTGACCTCATGCCTGACTGACTTGGTGAGGACCAGGGAAATAGGCCGAACTGAATCCCCTCTTTGTTTTGAAAGTGTCTAGAATTGCAAGCTCTCCTTCAGCAGTACCACTGCCACCATTACCGCCATCAGTTGGAAGCTTACTTTTTACAGGGTTTATGCCCCCAATGATAAAGAGTTCCATTGTTTGGAACCTGAGCTGGGTTTTTATGTGTTGCATCCCAGTGGGTCCTGCCTGCCATGAGCTCATTCATGACTGAAAGGTGTTAGTAAAACCTGGTTCAGATTCTGAAGAAACTCTGGCCTGTGTATTTGACATGCGAGACTGCATTGCGGTATTTACAATCTGCTGAAACTACACCATTTTCTATTCCTTTGCTAAAGCCAAAATACCACCAAACAGGGAACTAGCAAGCCACTGGCATCAACTGGTAATAGTTTCCAGGTAAGCTGCCCCTGTGGCCACGCTCTTGTGTGTTCACTAAGGAATATTTACAAAAGAGTGCCTCACATGTTCAGCAACTGCATAGCTGGTATCATTGCCCAGATAGCTGATATCACAAACAGATTCCCATGCCATTATGTGTCTACGAGATACGAGAACTACGTTATTCAAAAATATGCTTGGCCACCCCACCGAAGCAAGGCATCACAACTGTTCTTAGTTTTCATAAATGATATTACTGTTGGCATCTCCTGTGACATCAAGCTGTTCGCTGATGACACCAGCATATTAGAGATCATATCTGACCCTGCCACTTCTGGTAGGTGTATAAATAATGACCTTGAAAGCATCTTTGTTTGGGGCAAACAGTGGAAAGTTACATTTAATGCAACTAAGTCTCTAGCCCTCTTGTTTTCAGCTAAACACAACAAACCTGATCATCCACCCTTATTTCTTGGCGAATCTTTAATCCCGGAAGGTTTAAATCATACCCATCTGGGAATTACCCTTTCTCATAATTTGAGATGGAATGCTCACATAACTAGAATCATTGACAAAGCGAGAAAACGCCTAACTTTATTCTTTAGACTTAAATATAGATTATCGCGTAACACCTTAGTCAGACTATACAAAGCCATGATACGCCCTATTCTGGAATATGGATGCGTCATATTTGATAATTGCACGATGGACCTGACAAATTCACTTGAATCTGTTCAGTATGAAGCGGCACGCATTTGTTTGGGTGCACTTAAACGTACTCCTCGACATTTACTTCTTAACGAATTAGGTTGGCCAACTTTGGCCAGAAGGCGCCAATACTACAAACTGATTCTGTTTTACAAAATGGCTAACAGGCTGACCCCTGCTTATCTTTCGGATTTGGTCCCACTTGATGCCGTTCATCCAACCTTCCATCTTCGCAACCCCCGGAGTTTGAGACAAATAAAGTTTACATCAAATCGTTTTGGTAATTCTTTCATTCCCTCTGCTATTAAACTTTGGAACGACCTTCCGGACGATATAAAGCAATCTACTTCACTTGCTCAATTCAAATCTAAACTAAAAATTACTCTTCTGTCCGTTGATCCTGTCCCAGGTCGCTACACGCATGGCAAAAGATTTCCCAATATTATACATACACAACTACGTTTGGATGGTTGTCGTCTTAATTCTCATCTTCATAGACTAAATATTCTTCCGTCTGCTGCATGTACTTGCTCATATCCCAATGAAAGTACATACCATTTCTTCCTCGAATGCCCCCTGTTTTCATACCATAGAGTATCCTTGTTGCGAACGGTTTGCAATATTTTGGCACCAGGAGTCAATCCAAGCCTAGTTGTTCATTTAGCAGGTGATATAGTGCTTACTTATATGACACAGGGTAATGACAATCTTTCGTCAAGCTACAACTCAGATATTTTTGATTCTGTCCAAAACTATATTACAGATACAAGACGGTTTATACCTTGAGTTGGTACGAGATGAATATTGTGTTAGTATACTGACCAATTTATTTGTCCTCGGATGTCGTTTTGTCCTGTGTGTTTTGTACATATGATTGTGTGTCTCTCTGTGTCTGGAGAGCCATTCATTTAGTATTGTTGTACTACTTGGCAATCCAGGTGAAATAAATATGTTTAAAATAAAAATAAAAAATAACTTTCGTTGCCAGGCTTGAGGTCACAGGGCTCGAAGGGCCACCTCCATGATGTCAAGCTTTGAAACCAGATTGTCGCTGTTGCCCTTTGACAGATCACTGAACAATGTTTTCCGTACTTCAAAGGCTCTTTTATTCATGTGATTGGCCAACAATTGATTAACAACCTCGCCCAATGTTATGAGACGATGTTTACGTTTTGTTCAAATATCAGCTCAACTTGAGCAAACGCTATTGTTTCAGAGGCAAATGATCAACATCAAAGGCCTTTGAAGCTTGTTTTCTCAGAAAGGATAATAGGACGAGAACCCCACCTACGACTGGTCATTCCAAGAAAAGGGCTGGGCAAAATTTAATACGGTTAATGGCTTTTGATTCTGTAATGTCTGAACTGTAAAAAAGATTCAGCGATTCTCAAAATTTTGCTTCGTTCTTTAACTATGAAATGAAGAAAATGAACATCCTAGAAATCAAGGGGAAAATTGAAACGTCAAACTTTGAGGATGGATGACAAAAAAAAAATAAACCAAACAACAAAATCACAGAATCTTTTTTTGTTGCCAATATGTCAGGATTAAGATGCAAGTATAATTAAGATTTTATCACAAATAACTAGTGACTTATATCGACATTTATGGGGTGGATGCTTTGCAGTCAACTTTCAATTCACAGACATCCAAATACGGGACATATAAATTCTTTGGAGTATGATGATAACACACATATATGATTTGTTATCCTAATGCAAATACATTTGAGCTAGGACTGATTAAAGTGGGATTTCATTTATTAAAATGTACAACTAGCTTGGATTTAATGAGAATGGCATAAATATATTTTTCATAACAAAAAAAAAGGGAATCAGAGATTGCTGGATCCATGGCCCAGATACTTGACCTAGTGACCTACTTTTATGCATGACACACTCTTGTGTTCAGATACACAGATGTGTAAAGTGTCATGATTCTAAGTCAAAGGACAACAGAATTACTGCCCAGGCATGAAGTGCAATGTAGTTTTCCTGAATGTATCACCATGACCCAGATACTTGACCTTGTGACCTACTTTTGTTTCATGACATACCTTTGGGTCAAGATATGTGTGTGTGAAGTTTCATAAAACTAAGGTAAATAGTAAAGGAATTACAGCTCTGACAAGATTTAACAAGAATGTCAGTGACCTAGATACTTGACCTAGCGACCTACTTTTGCTACATGACACACCCTTATGTCCAGATGCACCTGTGTGTACAGTTTCATTATTCTAAGTTGAAGGACAAGCTAGTCGTAGCCCTGACACAGACAGTGGAGACCCAGATACCAGAGCTAGTGACCTAGTTTTGCTTCATGACACACCTTTAGGTAAAGATGTGTGTGTGTGTGTGTGTGTGACGTTTCATGAAACTAAATTAAACAATAAAGGAAAAATAGCCCAGATGCACCTACGTGTAAAGTTTCATCACTCTAAGCTGCATAGTACAAGAATTATAGCCAGGACATGATTTTACAAGAATGTGTCACTGTGACCCAGATACTCAACCTAGCAACCTACTTTTGCTACATGACACACCATTAGGTCAATAAATATGTGTGCATCACATTTCACAAAACTAAGTTACACAGTAAAGGAATAATAGCCCGGACAAGATTTTACAAGGATATGTCACTGTGACCCAGACACTTGACCTAGTGACCCACTTTTGGTACATGACACACCATAATGTGTAGATGTATCTGTGTGCAAAGTTTCATTAACCTAAGTTAAATACTGAAGGAATTATAGCTCAGACACGATTCTTCAAGAATATTAGACTGTGACCCAGATGCTTGACCCAGTGATCTACTTTTGGTACATGACACACCCCTATGTCTAGATGCACCTGTGTGTAGAGCTTTTTTTATTTAACTTAAAGGACAACAAAATTACAGCCTGAACATGAAATGTTATGTAGTTTTACATGATTGTATCATGACCCAGATACTTGACCTCGTGACCTACTTTAGTTTCATGACACACCTTTAGATCAAGATATATATATGTGTGAAGTTTCATGAAACAAAGTTAAACACTAAAGGAATTATAGTCCAGACACAATCTTATCAGGATATGTCACTATGATCCAGATACTTGATCTGGTGACACACCATTGGGGTACATGACACACCCTTATGTGTAGACGCATGTGTGTGTAAAATTTCATTAATCTAAGTTTCATAGTACATGAAAATTTAGCCTGGACATGATTTTACCAGAATGTGTCACTGTGACCCAGAAACTTGACCTAGCAACCTACTTTTCATGCATGACACACCCTTATGTCCAGATGCACCTATGTGTAAAGTTTAATTAATCTAAGTTGAAGGACAAGCAAATTATAGCCTCGACACAAAATGTGAATGAACGGACACACAGACACACAGAAAAAGCGATTTCCAAAAAATATGATGCCAGAGTGTTGGAAAGATTTTCACATTTTTTGACCTATATATTACACAATACTGCAGGTGGTGCCACCAATAACAAACTCCATTCAGACTTGTATATATGCATGGTAAGTCCCGCGAGTTACAACATTATTGCTTGAAAACTATGGACCATATTGCATTATGGATGGATGAGGAGAGGCTGGAGTGATCATATAACCTAAGAGTTACAAGGGTCATCAAATTATTACTAGGAAAGAAAATACCATCATGCTTTGAACTCTTAATTTTTTTACTTCAAGTTCAAAAGTTTCTCCATGGGAGTTATTTCCTCATCTGTATTATTCATTTATTTATTCCTTCATTTACTTGCGTTGTACTTTTCTTTTTTGGTGACTGGCCACATCTACAGGAATTGTCAATGCTGGTAACACGGACAACATGGTTATGTAAAGTATGACAGTAATTGCAACCTAACACAAGCACTTTGTACCAGAATCTATTGATTTTTATCACCAAAGCTGTTGCCAGTCTATTGAAACTGGTTAAGCCACCAGCAACCAAACTGAATTAAAGTACTCTGCCAATCATCATGATTCTAAATATCATTACTTTACCCTGTAGGGCTTGTACCAAGCAACTGTCACTTTGTTGTTGACCATAATGTTCACTCTGCCTATCCCAGAATAAAATTTATGTTATTACAAACTTTGAAAAAAAATATATTACAGTGGTACCTGCTATTTAAGACCACCCCTACAGCCAACAAAATGTGGTCTCATACTGCAGGTGGTCTTAAATTGAAGGTATATTTAACATGTAAATACAACAGAGGGTCTTGAAAGAGTGGTCTTAAAAAGACATGCGGTCTTAAATTGGAGGTGGTCTTTAGAGCAGGTACCACTGTATAATGGAGAAATATGTGACTTGTTTGTTAAGTGGCTTACCAACTTGAACAACAAGATGATGAAGATCCACGGACGAAGAATTTTGGTGTTTTCAGACAACTGTTCAGCTCATTCCCATATTGAGCTGCCCACTGTCAACCTAGGATTCAAGCTGGACATTTAGGACTGTTGTACTGTCCCCCAAGCCATTTTTGTCTAACATGTGGACAAGTAGTGGGTTACATAAATGTCTCTTACGCTCACAATTCTTACATGTCTTGCCTGAAAACTTGCTAGTCCAAGACAACAGGCTTATTAAGCCTTGATACATACATTACACACACACACACACACACACACACATATATATATATATATATATATATATATATATATATGACATGCATACATGCACACATATGTATGCATGTATCACAGTAGTCCCTCATTTGACAGATCACACCATTTAGAGATCCGCCTGCCTTTCAAGACCACATTTACCAAGTACCCCGTGCTACCTTTCCCATGTAATTTGACATCCATTGCGAAACAACCTGTCTTATGTAACCATTGGGGGGCCTG